>CM060863.1:37709864-37759864 GCA_030737845.1 Acorus calamus | reverse complement strand
GGACCAAGAATTATCAGGCATTTTTAGAAGGCCTGCAAAAGCCATTGAGGAGTTAAGGAGCTCCAATGATTGCACTGGTGGTTTATATATTACACAAAACCAAACCCGAAGATGTTATACAGCCAAAGCCATTGGATTTTGAAAACAATGGTCTCATTTGGTTTCCTCCACCCCCCGAAGACGAAAGGGATGATGTGGAGGATAATTTTTTGGAATATGATGATGAGGATGATGAAATTGGAAACTCAGGCACAATGTTCTCAGCTAGTAGCTTCAATACTGAAGCTTTCCCTGTGAAGGAGAAGCAGAATGATGCACAAAAAGAACCTTTGAGAGCTGCTGTGCATGGGCATTTTAGGGCTCTAGTATCGCAGCTGTTGAAGGGCGAAGGCATTAATTGTGGAGGGGAGGATGGAAGAGAAGGCTGGTTAGATATATATCTTCACTAGCATGGCAATCTGCAAATTTTGTAAAACCTGATACTAGCAAAGGAGGGAGCATGGATCCAGGCAATTATGTAAAGGTGAAGTGTGTATCATCCGGAAAACCAAGCGATAGGTATGGATAGAGTTAATAAAGTTCTCTTGCAGATCCTCTATGGCAGTTAGCCAAATAAACTAACTGGAGATTTTTTTTATATATTTGACAGCACCTTTGTTAAGGGCATAGTTTGCACAAAAAATGTAAAGCACAAGCGAATGTTGTCACAACACAAGAATCCTAGATTACTTATATTGGGAGGAGCTCTGGAGTTTCAAAGGGTGTCGAATAAGTTGGCATCTATTAATACTGTACTTGCGCAGGTTGTTTATGTCCTTTGCGTATTAAACATTTTGCACCCTTCATTTATAAAATGATCACATTAACATCTCAAGCTTTTCCAAATACAGGAGATTGAACACCTGAAGATGGCCGTTGCAAAGGTAGAGGCACATCGACCCAATGTTCTATTAGTGGAAAAAAGTGTATCTTCATATGCTCAAGAATATCTGTTGGAAAAGGAAATATCTTTGGTGTTGAATGTCAAAAGGCCATTGTTGGAGCGAATCGCCAAGTGTACAGGTGCACATATAGCTCAATCGATTGAGAGCATTGCCTCCGCTAGGCTGGGGCAATGTGAAATTTTCCGGTTGGAGAAAGTGTCTGAAAGCTTTTATGGTGATCCACTGAAGAAGTCCAAGAAAACTTTGATGTATTTCGAAGGTTGCCCCAGACGCTTGGGTTGCACGGTATTGTTTTATCTACTTTTTTTTGCTATTTATTAATTTTCTTGTTTTGTGGATGCCAATTTTTTGTCCTGGAATCAGATCAAATATCATGCGTTTAGGCTGATCTCGGAGTTGAGTTATTCAACTCATGTCAGTACCAGTGAAAAATATATATTTTGTTGTTTATGTAAGTGATAATGTATCATTTTCTAGGGCTATGATTACCTTTCATTTGGGATAATACAAGGTTTAGGTACCGTGTCATGAACTGCACCATGAAATTGATATCTTGAAGTGATTAACCACTTATATAATGAATGAATTTTGATCCAATTCTAGTGGTGAGTTCAACCAAGCTTAGATAACTACTTATCCTCATCAATGATTTGGGGTTTGGATTTATCATTTTAAAAAGAAAATTAAGAGGAAAATGGTTGCATTAAAAATGTTATTTTTGTCTCAGAATGTAATCCTTAAAAAGGTGTGTGCTCTTGAAGTAGAATTTTGATTTGTGTTACCATTTTAATGGAATCAAAAGTGAAAAGCAGGGAGAAATCTTGTTATATCGTGTATGTCTGATGGAGCGATGAATTATTAGTTAGAATATTTACTTTGACGGAGGAGTGTGTGCTAAGAACATTACCTAATTGATCATATGTTCATGTTATCAATATGTGTTTCCAAATTTTGATGAGGCATTACTTTTAGGTGATCCTCCCCATAGTCTACAAGTGGATGAAGAATTCTATAGATTAAACAACTAAAAATAGTCTCATAATGACATATAGTAAGAATAGTAGAATACACACTTGCAGGATTAGTGTCTAAGTATTTATGTTGGTCTGCACTTAATTTCATGGCATTGCTTCATCAATGGTAAGGTTGAGAGCTTTGATGTTCTGTCCTCAACTTCTCATTGTCCACCACATGCCAGATTTTTTTACAAGAAGACATTTTTTTTTCATGATTAAACTTTTATTTATTCTCAGCAAATCAGGTTATACTTACAGTATTGTGGAGCCCCATAAAATGTTTTCTTATTTTGCATGTTCTATTGATAGCTTAGGCATTGGACCATCAATTGCATAAAAAATTGAACTGTGAGAAATAGAATATGTTGCAATAAAATCGAATATTCAGTCCACATGGAGTGGCTAATTGGGTTCCACATCACAAAATAACGAGAGAGAATATGGCAGTCTGAACCTGGAAAGTTGGTCAAGTTTATTACCGTATTACATCAAGTTATGAACCAAATTGAAGTAATAGCAAGTAGCCAAATAGGTTTTTTTAATCGGTGTTTTTTTTCCTGCCGCTCAACGCTCATAATTTTTTGTTCTCAATCACATTCATTTACAATATTTGGAGTTGCAATCCCTTATTGTCACTGCTCATACTACAATCAGTTGTTATCATGATGACAGAGGCTGACTCACCAAAGTTTACTAGTAAAAAAATCCGATTATTAAATCATTGTGAGTACTTTTGGTGAGTGGGTCTATCTAGTATATGAAGTTATGAACCGAGGAAAGTAGAACATGAGATTGAAATGAGTGAGAAATTAATAATCAAATATATCTGATGTTTTACCTGAATTTCATATTTCTTAGAACCATCTGTTGATATGTGTATCCAAAATTGTTTGGGTATGGTAATGCCATGCAGAATGTCATGTCTACATCAACTCTACAGATGATAATGACATGATTAAGCTTTAGGCTGCACTGTGAGAAAATAAACAGTAATAAGTTCTGTTTAATTATAATGAAGCAACAGCTTCCTTTTGAATATGGTTTTTAATTATTCAGGAAAACCTGGGCTTATTTATATTGTTCCTCATAGCTCTTAAGACCTTGATGCTAGCCCAGTTGGAGTCTGTTTCTGCTTGTCGTGGGCTTGACTAGATATACTGTATGCACAGATAGCAGACTGGTGAAAAGGAAACAATAAAACACATTCATTGCCTACATTTTGATTAGAATAAAATGAGTGTGAGATCCTGGCCTGATTTATGCATCTTGAGATTTACTAATTGTTGCAAATTAAATTTTCATACAAGATCAGCCTCAAGGCCACAGCATTTGGAAAATACATTTGTTGTGTTTATTCCCCGTGTAATTATGTGTTGTTTTTTGCTAGTATATCATCATGTTCTGATCATGATCAACTTGTAATATATTTTATTTTTATTTTTGAAGATCCTCTTAAGGGGCACATGTCTTGAAGAATTAAAGAAGGTTAAGCATGTTATTCAGTATGCAAGCTTCGCAGCATATCATCTATCGCTTGAGACATCATTTCTTGTTGATGAGGGTGCATCACTTCCTAAAATACAATTGAAAACTCCACATTCTACTTTTGAGAGGCCAGTAATTTTTGACTATGATCCTTTGGTAGTAGCTGGTTCCGAATTCTGTAATCTTCCTCCAGCAAAGGTAGATGATAGTCAAGAAAATGTTGAACACGATAGGCCTGAAATGACATGTTTTCCATCCTCATGTGCTTTTGATTCACAAAATTGGAAAGAGGGAGAGACTATCAATTGTAAGCTTGAAGGAAGGGAATCTCCCTCTGGTTTCGTTGGTTCTGCTGAGTTAAGTTCCCCATGTCCTATGGTACACGCACAAGATTCTGTATCACGCGAAACCTTGATTTTTGATGTTGAAAATAATGCTAAAAATGAAGTCAAAGAGAATATATTGGAAGAGGAGGGCATTTCAGGATATTATAGGCAGCTTGGGGTGGTTCATGAGGAGGAAAATAAGTCCATATATGACAGGAATGTGATCTCTGGTGAATGTTTCTCAAATGTTGACAATCAGCAGAGCATCTTGGTCTCCCTATCAAGCCGTTGTGTACTCAAAGGTATTGTTTGCCAACGCGCTCAGCTGCTCCGTATCAAATTCTATGGCAATTTTGATAAGCCACTTGGGAGATATCTCAGAGATGAATTGTTTAATCAGGTACAAATATTGCTTTCTGTTGTTAGATAATTTGATTTGTGTGATTTATTAAATTACAGACTGATTGTGTGCATATTGACAGATGTGGTGTTGCCATTCTTGCCAAGAGCCAGCAGAAGCACATGTAAGATGCTATACACACCGGCATGGTAGTCTCACCATTAATGTCAGACGCCTTCCCTCTTTGAAGCTTCCTGGGGAACGGAATGGGAGGATATGGATGTGGCATAGGTGCCTCAAGTGCACCCATGAAGATGGAGTCCCACCTGCAACACAGAGAGTTGTCATGTCTGATGCTGCATGGGGTCTTTCTTTTGGAAAATTTTTGGAGCTTAGCTTTTCAAACAATGCCACTGCCAATCGCATTGCAAGTTGTGGCCATTCTCTCCAGAGGATTGTCTCCGCTTTTATGGGTACTGCATCAACATTATTTTTCTTGACATCTTGATAAAATCTTCTTATATGTCATCACTAGATAACTCAAATCAAATCATTTTGTGTATGTATTGACAGGTTTGGCAGCATGGTTGCCTTTTTTCGGTATTCTCCTACTGACATTCTTTCTGTCCATTTACCACCTTCTTCTCTGGAATTTAGCAGCCACACACAACAAGAATGGGTTATGAAAGAGTCAGTGGAGGTATGCCTTGACAACCACACTAATTAAAGCTTTCTTTACTTTTGAAAATATGCTCATCCAGAATAGTCATATTGAACTCTTCTTTCTCTGGAATATTCCATATATGTTTCTCTTTAGTTATGAAATATTTTTTCTGATTCATGTGAAATTTTTCTCTTGTGGAACTTTAAAATTTTCCTTTATGATTATTTTAGGTTCTCTAAAAAATAGTTACTGCTTTATAATTGAAAATTTCATTATTAACAATTAGATTTTTGTGTCTCTTGTCTTGTATTGAACCTGCTATAAGTGTAACATGCGTTATTCATTCATTATGTTTCAAATTGTAATTATGATGATTGGTTTTAAATATTAACGAATTTAATTCTCTCCAGTTGACAATTTGCAATTGATACTGTATGGCAGTACATTGCTTATTTATCTACTGTGTATAGTTCACAAATTTAATAAACATTTGGGAGAGTATTCTGGGGTCTCTCTTTAAGCGTTGGGGACTCAAAATGGGGCTCTTCCTTGCTTTCCTTATGTTGCAATGGGTTCTTTGCTGTTGGTTAGTTTATTTAGATTTATCCTTGTGTTCTTCTGTTTTTTTTTTTTTTTTTTTTTCTTTTATGATGCCTTGTGCATTTATCCTTATTGTTTATCACATTCCTATGATACTGTCGACATCACATTCCTATGAAACTGTCGACATCCCACTCTGTACGCTCAACTGAAAAAAACACCATTTTTACCTAATCCCACATGGGTTTGGCATATTGGCTAGAGGCGTAGGTTTACCCCACAGTGCTCAAGTTCGTATTCTCCCAAGCTTACCCGATGCATGGTATTTGTGGGCGACTGTGTATCCGAGGTTTTCCCAATATTTTAAAAAAATGTTGGGGTTCCTCTTCACCAAAAAATAAAAATATTGTACCTACTATGCCTCCATAGATACATGATTGTATTTAATGGTGACAAGAAACCTCTAGCTCTTGGCATGCCAGGTTTGTGTTTACATGGCTCAGCTTGGGTTGCAAAAAAGCGTCCTGGTGGGATCCAGGTCTATACTAGATTTTACCCTATTTTCTCCATAGTAGTATTGTATAATACTCCCTGTCTACAACTGAAGCTTATTTTTAATATAAGAAGACAAATTGAAACCATGTAATTGCTGCATCAGCTTGTTACTTACATCAAACCATGGAGGTCATATTTGCGGGTTTTGTAATATCCAATCCTTGTTTGGACGGTAGGTAATACATATCTACATAAGCATTAAAATGTCTATTCATGACTGCTTCAGGTTGTATTATGAATTCATCATGCCACAAAGTCCTCCCTGAAGTTAATTCTCCTTTGTGATCTTGTTCCTTTCATTCCCTCTAAACAATTTCCATAAATTTTTCTAGAATGATCTCTTCTGGTACCATTGGCTCTTTGTTTCACTCTTATAATGACATGGACCAGAAAGTATGAAGTTAAAGGTTTAATTTATAGGTCAGTTTCTATATGAGTTTATGATATTTGAATTATATGTGTTAAATTAGGTTTATGTGTGTGTTTTTATTTACTTTTATTACTGAATGCACCATCTCTCACAATGGAGAACATTGAATTATATATGGGTTTGGGCTGGTGTCCTTTAGCAATTTTTGGTCCATTTTATATAGTTCATGTAAGATATAGTCATATAGATAAAAAATGATAAATGCAATGCAAGTCATAGAAGCATTGAAAGTAAAGTAACAAATAAATCAGCACATCCTTTTGTTTTCTTTGATTTTTTTTCTTTTCAGTCTTTTTAATTTAGGAGATACCTTATCTCCTTTGTTTCTTTATATTTTGGCGTTTCCATCCTTGAGTCAATAAAATTTCAGAAAAAAATAAAATATCTCCTAGAAAATAGGTCTAAATAAATTTGGCAGTTCAAAAAAGTTTGAGCAGACCTGAAAAATGAAAATAGGTCTGGTGGCTCCAGGGACAGTTAGGCTCATAGAGTTTCTATCATTTCATAGCCATGAAAGACAAACAAAATTAAAGATCAGTGTCCTGTATTTGAAGAACTGACTGATGAAATAAAAAGCAGATTATGTCAGAAAAATTACAATAGTAGTTCTCTGAAACGAGGTTTTCAAATAAATTTTTTCTTCTTATTTTCTTTTGCAATGTTTTCCTTCATCACAGATCTCAGGTAAAATGGAATCCTTGTATGCGGAGGTATTTGATGCACTTCACAGTCTTGAACAGAAAAATGCTACTTCAGGCTATGAATCTTCAAAGGCCATTGATTTTCACAATAACATCATGGAGCTGAAGGAATTACTGAAGAGTGAAAGAAACAAGTATGAGGTAAATGTCAACTGCTTTTCTCAATCCCCCCCACCCCAACCCCACACACCTTTTTCTAATTCTTCTGTCTATTCACAAGAGTTGTCTGCTTCTCTGTTTATAAAGTTAATGCATTTCATCAACATGAGAATTATTGTGATTAATGTTAACAGGACTTGCTACGACCAAATGCACTGGATTATTGGGAGTCTGCCCAGTCAACAATAGATGTTTTTGAGCTTAATCGTTTGAGGCTTTCCCTTCTCATTGATTCTCACATATGGAATCGTCGGCTTTATTTGGTGGACTCTTCACTCAAGTCAAAAACTGTGATGTCCAAGCTTGATCTCTTTTTGCCAGAGATTTCAGCTAACACAATGCTTGAAAACTTGGATGGATCCTTTGGCAATGAACCTGGGTATACTTTAGATAAAGCTAGTGTATTTCCTTTGTCATCATGCGGACACCCCAAGATGAAGCAACATGAAGAACTTGATATTTCCATTTTGGAGAGCAACACAACCGAACAAACCAAGATGGGACTATATACTGAGCCTGTTGAGGGGTATGTGAGTCCAGGTGATTTTCATGCGGTTCCAACCAATCCTCACAAGAGTGAAGGACACATAGATTGTGAAATCCCTGTGGAAAATATGGAGGGATTGTCGTCTCCTGCATCTAACCTTTCTGAGAAAATAGATTCAGCATGGACAGGTATGGCTCCTTTGTGGAAGACCGAATTTGTCCATGAGTGTCTGACGAGTGGGCAGGACACTAGTTCTGCTGGGTTAAACCACAACGGAAATCCACGCCACAGAAAGATTATGTCTCCCACCAGAGTTTATTCCTTTGATTCTGCTTTAAGGCATCAGGATAGCAATCAGAGACTATTGTCTTCTGCATCTTTGCATTTGTCTTCAGTCAAATCTTTCCATTTCCATCGAGATTTTGGAACATCATACAGAGATCCGATTTCAAAAATGCGAAGGGCCTATTCTGAAACTTCATCCAACGAAGCCCATGATTTGAATCTTTTATTTGAGTATACTCCGTCATTCATTTCATCAACATCTCGTATGGCAAGGGAAGGTGTACGACTGCTATTGCCGCAAGGTCATAAGAGTCTGGTTATTGCTGTTTATGACAATGAACCTTCTAGCGTTATTTGTTATGCCCTTTGTTCTAAGGAGTATGTAGATTTTGTAGCTTGTAAGGTGGACATGCATCAGTGCTGGAAAGAAAATGAAGGCAATAAAGAAAAATGCTCCGGGAGTCCATCCCCCTTACCAGTTCAACAGCCTAAAGGCCAGCTCGAATCGGATGATATTCAGTATGGTGGTTATGGATCTGGGGAAGTTTCATCTTCAAAAGGGGGCCTCTTTTCAGAACCTAAAGAAACTCACTTAAGAGTTGCTTTTGACGATGACTCATCATTTAATGCTGACATAGCCAAATTTTCAGTGACATGCTATTTTGCAAAGCAGTTTGATGCTCTTAGGAAGAAATGTTGCCCTAATGAAATAGACTTCATTCGTTCTCTTAGTCGATGTAGGAAATGGAGTGCACAAGGGGGTAAAAGCAATGTATATTTTGCAAAATCATTAGATGAAAGATTTATCATAAAGCAGGTCACGAAAACTGAGTTGGACTCATTTGGGGAATTTGCCACAGAATACTTCAATTATTTGACAGAGTCAATCAGTTCAGGAAGCCCTACATGTCTTGCTAAGATCTTGGGCATTTATCAGGTTGGTTGTCTTTAAGGTCCCTTTATATGTAGTTTTCAAGAAAACATTATATATTTCCTTTAGTGATCTTCAATCTGTTTATATGACTTTAGGTGACAGTGAAACACTTGAAAGGTGGGCGAGAGGTGAAGATAGATTTGATGGTAATGGAGAATCTCTTTTACAAGAAAAGTATCTCAAGAGTTTATGACCTGAAAGGTTCTGCACGCTCTCGGTACAATTCTGATACAACAGGCAACAACAATGTCATGTTAGACATGAACTTGTTAGAAACCCTGCGAACAAAACCAATATTTTTAGGGACCAAGGCAAAGAGAAACTTGGAACGAGCAGTGTGGAATGATACATCATTTCTCGCAGTAAGTATTACATTTTTTTCCCTGTATGTATAAAATGTATATATGAGCATACTCATATCCACATATAAATATACATTCACATGCAAACATACCCACAAATATGTGAACACAAACTTAGACAAGTACACCTCATTCACAGACCCACACCTGCACTGCATGCGTAATATGTCGCACTTGCCTCGCTAGAATTTCTTTGGTGGTCAATCATGCCCTTATTTGAACAGTCATATTTTGCTAGAGCATTTTTGAATTTCATAGAGTAACTGGAAAAATATCTCACAATATGACGTCTGTCTCTCCCTTTCATGGTTATTATTTCACTTAAAAAGTAGAAAACCATGGTGGCACCTATGCCATTACATTTTGTGAAATTCAGGGTCATTGATCCACGTGCTTCTTCAATGTCCCACTAATTCAAAAGCACAGTGTTGTCCTAAATATTGGTGTAGTTATTCCTATGTATATTGTGAGTTAAAGATATGAAAATTCTACAGATATGCCTACTTGCTCATGGAAGGAATAGTATGTTCATTTAGACTAAGAAGCCATTGTTTTCTATACAAAATGTCAGATAAAGTTTTCTTCAACAACAACAATATTCAATTAAATTGTTTGTGTATAAGTATATTTTTTAGTGATCTATGACAGCATGAGTACTTTCTCAATCTATTTGTTGTACTGAAGGCATTTTTTCCATCCTAACTAAACTTTATGAAGGATCATCAAGTATTTTTCTTCATGTTCTTTGACACAATTCATTAATTTGACATTAAATCTATATCAGTCGGTGGATGTAATGGATTATTCACTGCTGGTTGGGGTGGACAAGGAACGGAAAGAACTGATTCTAGGTATCATTGATTTCATGAGGCAGTATACGTGGGACAAACACCTGGAGACATGGGTGAAGGCCTCTGGTATTCTCGGGGGCCCCAAAAATGCGTCCCCCACCATTATATCTCCCAAACAGTACAAGAAAAGATTCAGGAAAGCCATGTCTACATATTTCCTTGCAGTCCCCGATCAGTGGCCTTCATGAGGCTTCTTCGTACAGCAGGGATTCATTAGCAATC
This sequence comes from Acorus calamus, assembly GCA_030737845.1. Lineage (NCBI taxonomy): Eukaryota > Viridiplantae > Streptophyta > Magnoliopsida > Acorales > Acoraceae > Acorus > Acorus calamus. The sequence continues at coordinate 37,749,563 of CM060863.1, read as the reverse complement.
GTAACCGATAAGGGTTGTCAAATTGTAAAGTGGGTTATTTCATCAGATCTTGTTGGGTTCCTCTGATATGTTGATTTTTTCATTGGCTGTATGTTAATTTTTTTTTTCCCTTGTAGAAAGAGGAAGCCTAGAAGAAAAAAGGGGGTCATGAATTGTGTATAAACTTCTTTGATTGACTTTACATTTGGAATATGGATCAGTTAAATTACTACATTTTTCTTCTTGGAATCAAGCAATGGATGTATAAATTGAGAAGGAATAATTGAGTGAATTGGAAATATAAACATGCAGTTTTGTTGTATGTCAGGGCAGTAGGCTCTCCACATATTCATTTAGTCTTCCTTTATGCTACTGTTCGATTGTCAGAAGAAATTGAATTCAAGCTGTGTTTGTGCATATTATAAAGTAAAGGAAAAACAAAACTTTCATTTGATTACTAAAAGAATCCGGTGTCTGTGCCAAATAAAAGAAAAAAAGAAGATTTTTCATCATTTTTTATTATATGATGTATTTATTACAAGTGCGATATTTTCCATCTAACTTTGAATTTTTGGTTACCATGACCTTATTAGAAAAGACAATAAATTTCTCTTCCCCCATAAGAGGGAATGTGAGGTTTCTATTACATGCACAAGCAACAAAAAAATTAGGCAAAGAGGAAATAATTTATTTTTAGTCAATTTTGTATTCAAGTTCGTTCATTTTCTTTTATTTTCCATCAAACATTGTGAATAAATACACCCCGATAGATAAAAACTTGCTAATCATTTCTTAGCCCTCCCATCCCATAAGTCTTCGAAAACAGATCAATTACACACATAAAACTACAGACAGCAAACTGAGAAAGCAGTGGGGGATGGGCACTGAACTGAGCGAAGCATTTTTGAAGTACTAAATAGAATAGCCCATCCAAACAAAGCATTATTAATGGTCTTTAAGTTCTATGACCATGAAAATCAAACATGGGCTTAGATTTCACTGGAGATGACTTCAAGGGAGGGGTTATCCCTATTAAGCCGTGAAAACTTGAATTAATCTCCATTTGTTAAAAAGAAAATTCTAAGCTGAGACCCGTTTCGATACCCTCCAAATGCATCTGTTTTGATTTAACTAAAATAATATATCTCATCTAATGAGTTTTATTTATTCATTTATTTATAAAATGAGATATATATACTTGATTGAATTGTATTGACTCATATAAATAATGTAAATTTTTAATAAAATATATACTTTCTCATTGTGAATCCAGGCGGTTAATAAGATATTTGCAAATGAACATGCATGCAATTAAAAATTTGTTGAAAATATTATGCTGAAGTGATCAATAATAAACCTGAGATCTAAAAATTAAAGCACGCACATCTCACAAGAAAACACAAAGATATATGTATGTTGCTCGGCTTTAGTATACATATGGGGCTAAATTAAAATTACTTAGAACCAGATAGACATTTACCTTTCTGAAACACCACTTTGCAAGAAAATCTTATAGAAATTTTAGGATTTTCTTCCTCCAAACATAAGCACTGCGTTTTTGTCAAATCCATTAGCTTGCATGGACTTTTCCACATATGGATTATCACTGAGGGTGTGTTTGAAACACAGTTTGAAAAATTGCTTTTAGTTTTTAGCTATTTATATATGATTTTTTAGGATGTAATGATGAGGTTTGCTTTATGAAACAAAAATTTCAAGGCACAGTTCTTTGACAAAATGCTGCTTTTCATATAAGCTGACACATTTGATAACCCCATATTGAACTTTTAACTTTTTAAAAAGCTAAAATTGGGATTTCTCAACTAAAAAAATTCATTTGAACTTGAGGCTGTAGATCCATTCCTTTTCCTATTCAAAGATCAGCCCTTCGTCTCCGATTCTGATTTTCTTCATATCATAAACCATTCTCCAATTTTTTGCCAAATGCACCCTGAGTCGGATTAATTAAGTAATAATGCACAACATTGACTTAGTCATCTAAATCATCACGTGCATATATTGCATGCTCCATGCGTAATTAAAAAGATATTATTTGGCATTTACCTTAATTGAACGTGCTATGAGCTCCATTTATTTGGACTCACTTTTCATCCGAACCACTTGAGACATAATTCTACTTGAACAAAGTTTAGAATGTCTATCTGTATCGTATCCTCCATACTTCATAGTTCATACTTTTGCTACCAATGAGGGAACCTTTAATTTCATGGGATACTTTTGCTACCAATGAGGGAACCTTTAATTTCATGGGATCAATGTTCTTTGCATGCATTCAGAGTTTGTAATTTGATTCTAATTAATGAAATCGGATAGCAAATTTCTACCTTTGTTTTAAAAAAATGTTCTTTGCATGTACATCTTTGATTTTCTGATATTATCAAACCCATATCATGCATGCATGATATGGACACCCTATGCATATTTGCAACCCTTGTACTCACACACACACACGTATGCAATTCTTCACAGATCTAAAGAAAGAATAGTTTTTTACACTACTTTCCATTAGAATCCAACAAGACACCATTATTGCTGTGATTTTCAGCAATAAATCTGTTGATGTTAACACCATTGCCAACCCAGTTCATCATTGATTCCTTAGAAGCTGGAGTTGTGATATCACTTGTTGGGTTAATCGCGGTAGGTGTCAGTCAACAATAAACTTTGAGATCAATTAAAGAATGTACATCACATGAGAAACACAAAATTTATGTGGTTTGGGTAAGCCTTGGATCTCTCTAGATTAATACCATGCCATGGAGTTTTTTTTTTTTATGGATCTATTTATCTAAATATGTAAATCTCAATAACCTTCCTCATAAAATTTTAATATACAAATGGTAAGAAATAAATTTTGTTTAGAATATGATAAAAAGGTAAGACTTCAATAAAGAAAGAAAAAAATGATCATATGATGACGAAAAATGTCATGAACATTTTTTTTATAAAAAAAAGTAAACCGTTGCCACCATCACTTTCATTCTAAAGTATGATTTCAGTCTTGAGTTGAGAATGAGAGGAACATAAAATACAAAAATAAAAAGAGTATAATTAAACACACGTACACAAATATCAAGAACAATTTTTTTGCTTGGTAGATTATTATTTTTTGCTTGGTAAATATCATGAACAATTGAACATTGACCATACAGGACATTATATATACAAATATATCCCTTTCAATCTTGGCTACCGACAGTCTGAAAAAACTACAGTAGTTTCTAAGGAAAGCTTGGTCACAAAGTCCACTTAAAAGGTAGACAGGATCTTCCTTGAAGCACCAGCATTTTCAAACAAACTAAGGCCCCAACAGAAATGGAGGGCTGTTAAGGTGACTCCTACCGACAATTCATTGAAAGAGTTGCGCATTAGAGTTGTTCGACTTGATTTTATGTGGCATGATAACTTGGACCTTCTGAAATATATCACATGTATTATTATCTACCATGCAAAGGTATTATTCATTGTTTGACATTCATGTTTATGTTTCTATCACATTTTTTTATGGTCATTGAATTGCAAGCAACAAAATAGAGACCAATCATTGATAAAAATCTCCCGCATGCACTTAATTAAGACATTCTTTTGAGGGAAAAATCATTTTTTGTATGTCCAACCGAATCATTTATGAAACGAATTTAATAACAATGTGAATAAAACTAAATAAGCTGTAAATCAAGATAAACAATTTAATATAGAAATAAACTCTTTTGTATTAAACTAACCTATAATTGAGCAACTCAACTATTTATGAACTGAACTAAATTGAATTGAATAATCCATGATTTATAACAAAATGTGTCATCCAAATGAATTTTTTTTATTGTATCATGTATCATTAAGATGAGCTAAACAAATTTTTATATTAAAATGAAAGGGATGAACTGAGCCCATTAATCGTTTTGAACAAAGTTTAAATCAAAGTGAATAACTCATTAATTATTAAATATTTCAAAGAATGCCTCATGTGTTTGGTGTTCACATGCTATGAACTAATCCTAATGGATCTGCTCCATCAAATCAGTATTGCTTAAAAACACAAAGGAAAAATTTCTCAATCAAACATTTAAAAACGAGTTTTGACATCGTTCAAAATATTTGGACGATTCTTAATTAACAAAAATAGATTTTTCAATAATTTAAAAAATGTTTTCCAAAAAAATATTTCAAAAACTGTTTTGAATAAAAAAATGTTTTTCAAACTCATACTGAAATACAATCGAAAACATCACATTATGAGCTGAATTTATAACAAATTCACAGCCATGCAAACCATGTAAAAGACATATCACATCACATGTCAATTCCACTAATCTCGCCATTTGACTTTCTATAGATTTTCGTCATTAAGAACACATACTAATTCAAATGCGTAATGACCGCCGGTGACAAAGGATGACATGTGACGTGCACCTTCCCTTGTTAGACCTTATAAATAAAAAATATATTATATTATTATATCATTAATAAATGACCCTTAATTCAAAGTCTTCTAATACCGGTATTAGTTGAGTGTGAATCTTCTGTGTTACTGCTGTTTCAATCAACCAAGCATGAAAGAAAGGCCAGCCAAGAGACAGACTAGCAAAAGTTAACAATGATTATATGGCACTACTGTTAGTATAATATATAAGATTGAATTTAAGCACATCCGTTTACATTAAGATACAACACAATATGTACATCAACATGCATGTTACTATCATGTTACTCTTGCAGTACTAAATCAAGATTACAAAAATACATGACAATTATCACATCCTAAAGTAAAAGGATGCACTCATGGATGGTGAGAAACTTTGTGATTGGTTGATCTGTTTTTTTTCTTTCTTATCTTATTTTCTGATACTCTTTGTCAGTTTTCAATAAGAAACTGACAAATAACTTACATAGTCATAGAAATGTTAGGTGTCAATTTATTATAGGAGATCTCATTTATCATTGACACCACCACCCTCCATGCACAGCCTCACAATCCTCTCCGCGGCCTCCGATGCGTCCGCACTGGCCTCCACGACCTTCTCCACCTCTGCCTTCGGCAACCTCATCTTCAACCGAACCGCCCCACCGCCACTACCGCCACCACCGCCCTCGCTAAAACACACCCTCCTCCCCGACCTACCGGCCACTGACGCCAGGTCAGAGACCGACCTCCGGGACAGCATGAGCCCCTCCAACCTCTCCTTGGCACCGACATGGAGCGCGCCGGACCTCGCCCTCCTCACCCCCCGGTCCGGCGCCTTGGGGAGCTCAACAAGGAAGTAAAGCTTCTTGGGCCGAAGCGACCGCGGCGGCTCGACCGGATTGGCGCGGACGCCGAAGAGCCTGACCTCGTCGGAGTCGAGGATGACGTGGCCGGGATGGTCGCGGAGGACGTCGGAGATGGAGGGGAGGGGGGCTTCAATTTGATGGTCTCGCCGTCGATCTTCATGAGCTTGGTTGAGGTCCTCTTAAGGCCAAAGTGGTTCCCCATCAAAATGAGAGTCACTGTGAATTACACATGAAATGTTAAAACTTTTTAATGTGGGTGTTAGTGAAGGCAGTGGGGGGCACCGGATGGTTGGTTGTTGATGTTAAAGGGAGGGTCAAAAAGGGGAGGCACCGGTTTTAATTTGTGTTTTGAGTGGTTCGCGCGCGCGCGCGTGAGAGGGGCTGTTGCTGTTGCTTTGACTTGGGAGGTTTTTTTGGGAGGTGTGAAAATTATTGACTTTGGATCTTGTTTGGAACTTTAATGATTGTTTTATGTTGGGGGGGGGGGGGGGGGGGGTTGGGTCAAAATTTTTTTAAATTTTTTTTTTTTTAAGAAAGTTAAATATTTGCTACTCGATTTTATTACTGAATTCGAATTACAAACTCCGAAAGGAGGGAGAACAGATATGCATGACATAAAATAAATTAAAAAAATGCAATCAGAAGTCTTGACTCTGTCGGATTAGAAGAGATTTATAAATCGAACAGGGATACAAGTGACCGCGATCATCCCGTAATATGTATCCTCTCATTTGTAAACATGACCTCTTCCACCTTTGCAATATGTCGGCCCCAATCCCGGACACACCCTCGAAATATCTCCCATATATTCTCTTAGTAGACCCGTATTTTTTTTAATATGACTTTATTTCGTGTGCGCCATATCGTCTATGTCCCACATGGGTTTGGGTCAAAGTTAGTTGGTGGTTTTTGGGTGCTCGAGACAGTGAAAGTGTGGGTGTGTTTTTTCTTTATTTGGAGTTGCGCTTAAAATGGAAATTGTAGAATGCAGAAGTGAGCAAGTTTTTTTTTTCCACATCCCACGTGAGTATACAAAATGGGTGCATAGAAAATAAATACAATTCTTGCTCGGTTGGTCTCTTGAGGGGTGGGGTGGTGGTTTGGGTGGGGGGTAGTTTTGTAGTACTTATTAGTAGAAATCTTTTCTATTTGGACCCATTTTGAATTGTTCGTTTTGTATTTGGATTTTTTGTCTCGATTTTATTTGCTTGCTTGTACTTGTTTGGGCATTTCGCTTTATTAATCTAATGAGGATCTCCGCCTACCGTTTCATCAAAATATTTTAAATAGTTTTTAAATAAATTATACATATATTTTAAGTAAAACTTTATTTGTGAAAGTGATGAACTCTAAATCGATCCTTTTATTTTTCATTTCACAGTTTTTGAATGAGAAACCTATTCTAGTTATCTATTATTATAGAAAAAATAATCAAGAGCAATTTTTTTACTGATCATGTAATAGTGTATCCATATATAGAAACATAAAGCAACTACTCCTGAAGTTTAAAAACATGCATTGACATTCTTTGTAGTTAAAATTTTCATTAAAATAGAACAAAAATGTTTTAAAATTACTCTTTTACTCTTTAATTAATTTTTTAAATATCTCAAAAAAGCCAATGAATTAATTTTGAATATGTTTTGTGAATATTAATTAATAAAACAATAACTCTTAAAGTACATATAGATCTATTTCTTGTGAGAATTAACTTACAATAATTAATTAAAAGGTGAAAACATGATAATGATTCAAAAATTGTATTTTTATCCCATCTTAACGAAAAATCTAACAAGAAAGGGTGTAAGTGCCCCCCCCCCAAATGCGTTTTAACCCCCCCCCCCCCCCCCCCCCCCAAAAGCCACTATGCCTAGAACATCTTGCGTAATAGTGAATTCAGTGACAATAATAACAATAGTTTTTAATATGAAAAATAACAATATATAGTGAATTGCGCAACAAGAATTGGGCACTTGATTATCAAAACAGATTGTTGTGGGTTCAAAACCGTCTTTCTTGCGCTTCCATGAAGCATAATATCTTAATATATATTGTGGCTGGCATATAAAACTTAATCTATACTTGGGAGTCATTAATCTCCCATGTGATGTGTCCTTATTCTATTCCATCTTTGATGAATTTTTGGAATCTTCAAAAACAAGGATTGCCACAACATTTAGTTCCTCTTGGGTAAAAACACAACCAAATTAGAACATTCCCTTAAATGTTAATTAATGGTCAGATATATATCCTGATCATTTTTTTGGCTCGAGTGACACTATGAAGGAATTTATTCTGTTCCTACTTTTTATTCCCTGATCAACCACCATTCCTAGAGAACGAGAATATGTTTGCTGCTATGAGATAATGTTTGGTACAAACAAGATATACGGCAACTAATTAGTTCACCTTATATTGTATTTAGAACAAACCATCCCTTCCCAATTTTAATTAATTTGGTAAGCACCAACTTAACATAAATGGGATGAGAAACCATTCACCAACCAATAAAACAATTATGATTTGACATATCATTTGGTATGGTATGAGTCGCATATATGGTTTTGATTTTTTTGTGAGATACGTTGCATTCTAGTGTAAATTGGCATGTTCGTCAAAGCCTAGGGTCGTAGAGTATTTTGATAATTTTTCTTCATTTTTACCTTATTCATATAGTTTCTTTATTGTTTTAAGGTTAAGAGAGATTAAATTTTGAAAGAAATAAACAGTGTGGGGGAGAAAGAAAAACTAATAATCTTTTAATTCAATTACTTTATATAGTAATTGAATCAATATTCTTCTTCTTCTTCTTCGAGGATATAGACAATTTTAGTTGAATCATGTAAATTTGTTTGTTCTTTTGTTTATATTCATTTTTGTTAATAAAGATCTAATTCTAAAGGCACGGTAGCACAACAATCTTCGTGTTCATCACCATTAACACGAAAGTGTACTTAGAGACGGCGAGGAGTGGAGTTTTCCAAAAATGGAAGCATAACTGATACTTACAATTCAATGCATGTGAGCTAACAATATGATAACAACACGTAAATTAAGAAGAGAATGCATGTGAGCTAACAATACGATAACAACACGTAAATTAAGAAGAGACGTAACTCATCATGTGCTCATCAACTTAATGTATTTGATTTTATCAAGTTAATGTATTTTATTTTTACACGCTTTTAACTGTTAAAAATAGAGACGGGTCGGCACCAATTAGTGGATAATGATTCATTGAACTATTAAGACCCATCTGTTTGTTTTAATTCAATGGGTGCCATGGTGAGAGGTTCCAAAAAGAAATTGATCACACCTTATTAAATTCCCATTTGACTCAAATACATCAACTTGTGATTCCCATCAACAACAACCTGGTCGCCTCTATATTAAAAATGAATAAAAAAGACATGGTTTAGTGGTCCTAAATTTGCCTGACCACCATTAATTGTTTAGGCTTGGTCTCTGCTCTGATTGTGACGTACAGCTCCAGATACAGGCCTTTCTTTTAACACTGAAAATTAAATGATATGAATCCGTGTTTAGCCCGCAAGATGACCTGGTTTGTTCTTGAATAATCAGAGAGGAATGATTTGATCAACTACTACCAACATTGGAAATGGCATCTGATCATGAATTGTTGTCTGGGTAGGAGAAATTTCTGATAATACTGAACAAAGCGTGAAGTCACGGCATTTGAATACAATATGAAATTTATAATTACTAGCTCTGATATTTTTCTAAGTACATAAACTACTATGAAAATTTTCTATAGTACGTTAGCAAATGCTGGTGACACTGGAAGCCATATGAGGCAAGCTTCTCCTGCTGCACCCGCATTTTCGCGCGATGAATCAGAGGCTCTTCTTTATGAATCTCCACCGACGCTTATGAGTTGTGATGGCCCTTCGTTTCTGCTATGAAACAACAAGAACAAAGAGAGAGAATACAATTAGCAGAAACTCAGGATAGTCAAGTTGCAGAGATGCAAAATAGAATTAACTGTTGTGCTGCTATACATGATGTATGTGGTTAACTATTTTTTATTATTATTATACTATGATGACTTTTCAATTGAAAATTTTTCCCCTGTTTCTTGCATGTTTGGGGAAAGCTACATCAACTGCAGGTTTTCAGGGAAACCTATAAGGGGCTATGCTGACAAAGGATTCCTGCGGTCACTTCTGGAATCTCAACATATTTTAAATTTCTTTGAAGGTGTATACTTGTAACTTGTCTAATGAATTAAATACTCAGATTAATTATATGCATACCTTTGTGCACTTTCTTTAATTGAGTCTATAATCATATAACCAAGTATATATACATGATTATAGATTTTATATACTCCGTTAAGACGCAAGAATGAGAACATGAATAACTGATTGTATAACACCCCTATTTTAAAAGCTAAAATAAAAGCTAACGAACTCGGTAATCCATTGACATGAGTTAGTCACCGAGCCAACCTATCCTACCAACAATCTAATATGTTCAAATTGACATAAAAAATATAAAAATATGTGAGAAAAATACAAATTAAATAGAAAATTAATTATAACAAGGGGACAATATTTTAGATAGGTCATGAATAAATTAATGAATTCATTATTATAGTGCTCTCTAATTAACATATGCATGTGTCATCAACAGTAATGACTTCTAACACAACAAATGTATTATCAAATTAGAATATAAATTAATCAAAATTTCATATAATAAAAGATGAATTTTTTTAGTGCATAGCTTATTTCAAGAGAGAAGTTATGCATGACATGTGAGAGCAAATTTCTTTACATTTAAGTTCTTAAAATTAAATTTTTTTTTTGGTTGGCCTTCAAATTTATACAGAGTTTAAATATCAAGCACCCACATTAAAAGATCATGCTTAGCCATGATTTTTGTTTGGTGAATTCAATCTCTAATTCAAGCTTAAACCCAAATTACCTCCTCTCTTCAATGCGCCCAAGCTCCGGCCTCCACGCCACCATCTGCGGCGGCGGCGGCGCCGCAACGCCCGCCTCCGCGCAAAGCTTCATGATCCTCTCTGCGGCCTCCGCCGCGTCCCGACTCTCCTCCACGAGCTTCACCACCTGCGCCTTGGGAAGCCTCACCTTCAACCGGACCCCAACCTCGGGCGCCTTCTCCGCCGGCTCCTCGAAGGTGACCCTCCTGGCGGAGGTGGCGGCGAAGGAGAGGTCGGACACGGAGCGCTTGGCGAGCATGAGGCCCTCCAGCCTCTCCTTGGCGGTGGTGCTGTTGAGGAGGCCGGAGACGGCGCGCCTTGGGTTGCGGTCGGCGATGGGAGGTCGGGGGAGCTCGACGAGGAAGTAGACCTTGCGGGGGAGGAGGGCCTCCTCGGGGAGCATGGGACGGGCGCGGACGCCGAGGCGGCGGACGTCGTCGGAGTCCATGAGGACCATGGAGGGGTTGTCGCGGAGGATGTCGCGGACGGAGGGGAGTGGGGACTTGAGTTTGATTGTCTCTCCGTCGACCTTCATGAGTTTGGCTGTCCTCCTCTTGCTGCCGCCTATGGTGTTACCCATTGTTGTTGTTGATGATGATGATGTTTGGGGAGGGGGAGGGGGAGGGAAGAGTGGGAGAGGGAGTAGTGGGAGAGGGATTGGGCACAAGAGAAGAAGAGGGTTGAATGGGAGGAATTTATTGAGGGGGGGGGGGGGGGGGGGGGGGGGAGGGGAGGGTTTGGTGTTTGGGACTTTGGGGAGATCAAGAAAGGGAAGCAGTTGAATTTTTGGGCGAATTTTTTGTTTTTTTGACACCAACCAAAGTATGGACCTTCCTTCTTTAATTCGGGGTCGGTTTGTAGAATAGAAGTTTTACTGGGCACTGGTATTTATTTTATTTTTTTTAGAAAAAAAAAAGATGTTGTTATAATGATATCATTAAATATTTTAAAATACAATTTTGAATGAGATGAGAAATGAAGCAATCATCTCCGCGACACAAAATTAGTTAGAAAAGCTATTTAATCAAGTTTACGCCGTTGGAAGAACCACCTCCCCTTTAAACTGCGATACTTAGGTGTCAATTGCAAAAATTAACCTCCCTCGCGCATGCAACAAAACGTCTCCAATCTTGAATGTATCCGCATAAAAGCTCTCATATATTCTCTCAGTAAACTTTGACTCCTCTAAACAACTTAAGGCTTAGTTTGGTAAAATAATAAATTTTTAGGATAAGTTAACCTAATTTATGAAGATAAAAAATCTACTATTTTTGTCCAGATTTGCATTTGTTAATGTTTTTTATTATCCTTATTTTTTGTATTCTTATTCTCAATCTTGCATTTGGATCAAATATGGGATAATTTTAATTTTTTATAAAAAATATCAAATCTATCATTCCTATTAATTGGGCATTAATGTTGTTTAGTGGAACACATTCTTTTTTTTTTGAAGAGTAGTTATAAATGTTACCCTAATTTTACAAAATAGGGATAAAAAATTGGGACAAAATATGTTCCACCTTTTATCCAGAATAAACTATCCCCATTTTTTATCTCAAAATCTTTATCCCATTTTTTTTATACCATATGAGATAACAAATGATTTAACCTAATTTTTATTCTTATCCTAACCCTTTATTCCCATGCTAAACTAGCCCTAAGTCCCCGTTTGGAACGGAGATAGTTTTTATTCTAGGGTATAGATTTATCCAAGTATAAATGAGTATAAATAAGGATAAAGTAATTTTGTGTTTGGTTGTATTTTGAATTATTCTCATTAGTAAACGTAAGAATAAATGTTTTGTTGTTTGGGTAAAATGTGAATAAAGTATGATAAAGATTTATAAAGGTAAAAAAATAATGATAGTTGATTTGACAGGTGATTTATAAGAGGTGATGACAGTTGATTTGACAGTGGACCCACATATTCTTTAGGTGGAATAACCTAGGATAACTTTTATTCTAGGGTTTGATTGGAATTCCTATACCATTTTATCAAGATTTATTCTGACATAATTTATCTGGGGTTATCCGGGGTAAACAAACACCCTCAAATACTTATCCGGGCTATCCGGAGTTATCCGGGGGATATACTCGTTCTAAACCGGGGGGGGGGGGGGGGTTTAAAAGTTTTCATAAATTTGAGGTCAGAAATATTTGTCTTGCATTGTTTTGATTAGTAATTTTTGTGTTAAATTATTATCCGGTTTAACTGGATATTTTTTTATATAAATTAAACACTAATGAAGTTACTGGAAAAAAAACATTTAGATTCTTTTAAATGATCAATTTTTCTTTAAACCAATTTTTATTTTTCATTTGATAAGAATGCATTGAGATTCAACCCAATCCAAATAACCCAAGTGGGAGAGGACCATCTTTCATCCCGAATTCCTCTAATTTTTTGTTAGACATTTTTAAATGAAGCCTTGATTTTATCACTCAAATTTTTTTAGAGCATCATCTTTCACATCAGGAATATAAAACTTTTAAATAATATATATATATATATATATATATATATATATATACACGGGGGCGATTACGTGCGGCGCGTGGCAGGTGCGGCAGCGACGTGGGCCGTTCGATCGCGGGTCCATCGCATCCAACGGTCGACGTGAATCGCACCCGACCGTCCGATGCGATGGACCCGTGATCGACGGCCCACGATCGACGCCGCACCTGCCGTTCGCCGCACGTAATCGGCCCCATATATATATATATATATATATATATATATATATATATATATAGGGAAGTGATTACGTGCGGTCGTGCGGTCGGTGCGTCCGCGATCACGGGCCGTCGATCACGGGTCCATCGCATCGGACGGTCGGGTGCGAATCACGTCGACCGTTGGATGCGATGGACCCGCGATCCGACGGCCCACGATCGCGACCGCACGACCGCATATTATCACTCGCGTATATTATATATATATATATATATATATATATATATATATATATATATATATATATATTTCCGATAATATGCGGTCGGCGCGGTCGTGCGAATTCGACGTGCGTCGTCCGATCGCGGGTCCATCGCATCCAACGGTCGACGTGAATCGCACCCGACCGTCCGATGCGATGGACCCGTGATCGACGGCCCGTGAATCGCGACCGCACGACCGCACGACCGTATAATATCACGACTCTCTATATATATATATATATACGAGCGATTCAATGCGGGAATGCGGGAAACGACGTCGATCGTTCGATCGCGGGTCCATCGCATCCAACGGTCGAGATGAATCGCACCCGACCGTCCGATGCGATGGACTCGTGATCGACGGCCCGTGATCGCTTCCCGCACGACCGCATTCCCGCACTGAATCGGCTCCATATATATATATATATAGAGTCGTGATATTATACGGTCGTGCGGTCGCGATTCACGGGCCGTCGATCACGGGTCCATCGCATCGGACGGTCGGGTGCGATTCACGTCGACCGTTGGATGCGATGGACCCGCGATCGGACGACGCACGTCGAATCCGCACGACCACACCGACCGCATATTATCGGAAATATATATATATATATATATATATATATATATATATATATATATATATATATATATATATATATATATATATATATATATATATATATATATATATATATATATATACGTGGGCGATTAGATGCGGCGAACGGCAGGTGCGGCCGCGACGTGGGCCGTTCGATCGCGGGTCCATCGAATCCAACGGTCGACGTGAATCGCACCTGACCGTCCGATGCGATGGACCCGTGATCGACGGCCCACGATCGACGCCGCACCTGCCGTTCGCCGCACCTAATCGGCCCTCTATATATATATATATATATATATATATATATATATATATTTCCGATAATATGCGGTCGGTGCGGTCGTGCGGATTCGACGTGCGTCGTCCGATCGCGGGTCCATCGCATCCAACGGTCGACGTGAATCGCACCCGACCGTCCGATGCGATGGACCCGTGATCGACGGCCCGTGAATCGCGACCGCACGACCGTATAATATCACGACTCTATATATATATACATACAGGGGCGATTAGGTGCGGCGTGCCGTAGGTGCGGCGGCAATGTGGACCGTTCGATCGCGGGTCCATCGCATCCTGTTTATATATGCTACGAATTCAAAAACTCCTGGTTCAAATGTTAATATTCGTTCGAGACTTATTAGAGATACATTAATGATTAATCACAATTATATTGTCCATGATCCAGATAAGGGGGCTTTTGGAAATATGGAACACTTGTGGGGTTTTGGGTACATTTTTTTATATCAGTCCATGCTTTTCTAGGAAAAACAAATTAGAGAGAGAAACAAAGACAGTCCGTAACATGCGGGTGAAATTGGTGTAGTGTCATGTGTTTGTTTGCTTTTATGGGACGTGAGAAAAAAATAATTGAGAAGACCAAAGTGTGTAATCAAATTTATGTCAAAGATCCCTGATCAACTCATCAACTCTTTCAAAGGTGCTTTCATATTTAGCATTCCATCTTTAATTTTTTAATGTCATGCGGATCTTTAAAGAAACAGTCCACCCACTAACCCAAATTCAATTTTGGTTATTTAATGTTGAATGTGATTTAATAAAATCATATTTTATTTAGTTTTATTTATTTACTTTGTATTGTAACTTTGAGTTTTTGTAAAGAGAGTTTTCAAATGGTCTTATATTGGTTAAAATATTTAGATTGGAGTAGTATATAAGGGAGGACAAAACAAACATGTTGTTAATGTGTAGCAAGTACAAGTGCACATGAGTTTGCACGTGCATCGCATGTGTGCGCGCACGTGTATAATTTTATTCTTAACACTTAACACTTTCGCATCAGTCGCATTAAATTCTAATGATGTTTTAATAGTGCATTAATTTTTGTATTATTTTTAAACATTTTGTGTGATGCATTATGTGTGTAAAATTCGATTAATTAAAGACCATCGTTGGATCTGTGATATCAATCAGGAGCCGTTGATTGTAGATGAGATCAAGCAGTTGAGATTAAATTCGAAAATCGAATTTAACTGCTAGGCAGTTATAAATGTCCCTGACTATTGGGAACAGATGTGATAACTGTTGAAAATAGTTTTATACGGTTTTTAAATGAGGGATCAAATCTACAGAAAGATTATCTTCTTCTTCCTCCTCGAAAATTAACTCACTCAATCCAAAATAACATGTTAGACTTGAATTCCTCTCTGTCATAAACACAGTATCCAAAGAGAATCACTTTTAGACTTTCATTTTGCTGACCGCAAATCTAACAAGGCTTTGTTGTATCGAGAGTGAGTTTGCAGAGAATCTCTACAACAACTTCGTGAAAAAGTGGGAGCAAATATTGTTTAAAGAAAGCGTGTTTGCTACGCGCCTCCAGGTCTATATCGTTTTTTCGGTTCCATTCATTTCTTTTCCAACATTTAATAGATCAAGAATTAATTTCAGTTCTTTAAGGTGCATTTGGTTATAATATATGGTATTTTTTTTAATATATGGTATTTTGATACAAGCAAGAGTATTTACTCTTTTATTTTTTAAAAATAAAATAATGGTTTATTGACTAATTAAGTGATGGAATTGCATGGCCAAATAAGTTTTACCACCTCTTCTTTGAAAGTAGTCTTTTTTTTAAAGAAAGAAAAGAAAAATCACCTTAACAAAATGCGCTTGTATGAGTATGACCAGTGGTTTTCTAAAGTCTCTTTGTCACAAAAATTATAATTTTATATAACTTGGTTTTATTTTAAAAAACAAAAACACTCCATCGGAGCAATCAAACGAGGACTAAATTTTCTTGTCAACATTTCATAGAGACCTGGCCTTACAGGTTGATCAATCAAGGAGAGCTATTTTCCTCCTCTCTCTCTCTCTAAATCTCTATCCAAATGGGATAGTTTAATCTTAAAAAAAAATCAAAAATGAAAAAGTAATTCCAAATCACTTTCACTCCCACCGCACTCATCGGGGAAAAACAGCAGTGATTTTCAAAAGGTTGTTATCAACTTTGTGGGCCTTATGGGGTTGCCACCGGCTTTTGCGGCCTAGATTCCTCTTCTATCCGAGACATCGTTTTGGGATGATGTCCTTTTCTTTTTTTGCTTTTATTTCCTTTAATTGTTTTCATTATATTCATTGCATTGCATCTAATTCGGAGTTGTGCTTCGACTTTCAGTAATAAAATCAAGGTACCGATATTTATCTTTTTTTTTAAAAAAAAAAACTTTGTGGGCCTCATGAATAGGGCTGGTAAACGAACCAAGCGGCTCGAACTCGGCTTGGTTTGAGCTCGTTCATACTCGTTCGTTTAGATAAATGAGCGAGCTTGAACAAGTTTTAAAGCTCGGTTAGGCTTGGGACCTGGATCGAGCTTTATTTTATGTTCAAATTCGACTCGTTTGTATTATTAAAACTTAGTTGAAGCTTGAGTAAACTCATTTATAAAATCTAAATATTAAATTAATACAAAGTTATGCTCATTTAAGCTCATGAACTTGACTCATTTAGGCTAAAATTTTGTTTTCAATTCTTAAAAACCATAAAATGAAGAAAAACGCTAGCCTCGTTGAGACTCGTGAGCTCGGCCCGACTCGTTTATAAACGAGCCGAGCTTGAACATGTCAAAGCTCGGCTCGTTCGACTCGTTTACCACCCCTACTCAGGAAATCTAGATTCTCGTCATTTTAATAAAGGACAATTATATGCTTAGTCCTGTGTATAATCTCATTTGTAGCTCTCATTGGTTTTTTCTTTCATTCTTTTTAAATAGACATTCTTTCATTGAAGTTCAACCTCATTAAATACTGTATAATTTTAGGGTCCGTTTGATAACACGATTGGGGAGTGATTCTGTTTTTTAATTAAGCTCGAACGTGTTATTAAACGGGTTTCAGGTAGCTTACTTATTTAAAAGTTACTTATAATTTTTAGTACAAAAAGATTACTTTTTAAAAGGCAAAGAAAATATGCTTTTCAGGAATCAAAGTCTATTTAAACCGCTTTGTTCAAAATCTTATTTTTCAAACGTGTTTTCAAACGCTACCTTAGCATTTTCTCAAAAAATTGAAGTTCAATCAAAATCTTAAACCAACTCCTATATATACCATTGGGTTTCAAAGGTTAGTCACAGTAAAAATCAGACCAGTTGATGGTTTAACTAATCAAATCGGTAGATCCAACATAATTTTCAAAACATTAATTGGATTTTCCTATCTTCTTTGTAATGCTTAAAAAAAAAGTTACAGTTATTTTCCACTTCAATGATAATTAATGCAAAAGTGGAAGACAACTTTTAATTCATTTTTAATTGGAATAGTTGAATCACATATAATTTAAAAATCTTAATAAGCTTCGACGCACTAAACCTAAACACATACACAATCATTGCAAAAGATTTAATTACAAAACCAGCACTGCTCATGACTCTTTCTGACCCGGCCCGCGATAAAAGTTGTCCTTCTTCTTCTTTGTTTATGTTATTTCAAAGCATTCCAATGTTTCTAAAACTGATTTTGTTTTCTTTTAATGATTTGGTGGAAAAGGAGGATCTTGATGACGTTTTAGGAGGTTTTGAATCGGAGGTTTGAAGAAAAACCACGAGAGGCTTTGTGAAGAAGCCCCATTCAATTCAATTCAATTAAATGACCAGTCAAAGTGATTGAGCAGCTTCGTATGGTGGAATTTGGTCACCATCTTCGAAACCGCTGCGTCGACAACGCCGGTTAGGGAATCAGATGGTGGTCGTTGGAACCCTCAGTGCATTCAATTTTTAATGGCGAACTGATATATGTTTTAAATTATTTTAAAATTAACATGTGAAGGAACACATATCATGTCTTTATTGAGGATTTGTATGCATTAATGAGATCCAACACTGATTGAATTCCATCTCGTGGGAGTATACAGCTTGTATTATTGTTCATTTGTGAGAAATTGTTCAATTTGTGTTGGGTTATTACCTTTTAAAATGATTATATTACAAAGAAGAATGATACATCAAGCATCATGTGCAGCGCCCAAAAGTATATACTTGTCTAATAAAATTCATTTTAAATTAAAGTATATATTTGAATAAATCGAAATAAATATGTTTTTTTTTTTAAAATGATTTTTTTTCATACATTGAACTAATAGAGTAATTCAGTGTAACCGTATACAATTCACGAGAGTGAGTAAATAGACGGTTTAGGGTATACCTCTGGGATACAGAAGGGACCGAGTATATCAGCGTCTTATTACACGCAGTTCCTTTTACAGCCTTAAATGCAAACTCATATACCTCTTTAGCCATTCAGCGATGTATATACCTCGATAATTTTTTTTTACATTTGATAAAAATTAGTTCATTTAATTCGAAGTGAAATGATATTTACACTTTTTTATCAAAACATATGTCTCATTAGACGCTGATTTCTATTTTTAAAAATTAAAACATGTGAGGACAGTCCATGGAGATGTCCACGGGACTGACCCTAACATTTTCCTATTACAAAATAAGAAGAGCAATTTGAGCCCATAAAAGGTGGCATTTGATTATTCTGATTTACATTATGCATAGCTTTTGTGAGCTATTTTGTTCATCCAGAATTTGTCTATAGCTATTTTGACGGTATTAACAAAAATGATGTAGTTCATGATCTTGATCTTTAATCAAAGTGTATTTGGAAGATGGAGTAATCGGGACCTCTTAATTATAATTTAGGTTAGACATTCATTTACCAATGCACATTAAATTTTTTGCAGTTCAGAAAATTATGCTCGGATGTTGTTTATTGTGTTCACAGGTTCACAATCTTCGTTTGATAATAAGGTTAGAAACAAATCAGATGGCTTGTAGAGATTGGTGTGGCTATTAGAAGATGCATACATCTGCATTTGGTTATTCCTGATTAGGAATGCACTCTCTTAATTAGCAATAATTGGTGGAAGAGATGATTAAACTTTTCTGCATATATTTGCATATATTCCATTTCCAGATATTATAGATGGCAAAAGGGAAATTGAACACTCTTACATATCATCAAACACAGATTTTTTCAGGTGTTACACACAATTTTGTCGGAGTTACAGAACAAACATTGTCTTGCCTGGTACAACACAATGGATGCGATCATGCCAGCACTAATGCACCGGATTTCATCAGAACTCTGAAGTTAAGCGTGCTTGGACGAGAGTAGTACTAGGATAGGTGATCTCCTGGAAAGTCCCGTGTTGCTCCCCCCCGAAATCGCCTTTTATTGTAATTATAAGAACAATTTTTATTGTTCCCAGTAGTCATAGCACAACGGTTCAGGACTTGTCTGGTTAAACGGGAGGGCTTGGGTTCGAGTCTTGGCGCTGACTTACCCACCTTTTTGTTGACGATTATTCAAAGGAATTTTCTGTGGGGCCGGGACAAACAGGCAGAGATAGCTTTCCCAACTCAACCGTAAAGTCAGCCACGAAGAATCCCTCCCATTTCAAAAAAAAAAAAACAACACATTCACAAACTCATACATCACCAAAAGAATGAAAGAAATCAATGGAAAATGAGCAGACGCAGACACGTATTCCCATCTGATCTATGAGAGGACGAAAAATGATGATGAGAAGGACCTTTGAAAGATAACAAACTATGTTATTCAACAAAACCATAAATACAACTAAAAAAATCCTAAAATTATCTTTGATCTCAAGATAATTTGTTAAACAACTTGCTGGTTTTTACAGCTGAAATGGGCATATTTATAAGCCTCCAGAACAACCTAAGGATCTATACATGAATATGTCACAAAACAATCTGAGTGGTCTGTATGAGCGCACACGGATCACCAACAAATCTTTTAACTAACTTATCCGACGATTAGTCTCAAGAACTGATGGATCTTAAGAATTAGTAACCGAAAATCAAAACGAACTGATGAACAAACTACAAATAAACAGGGCCATTTGTTGTAGACTCATATCCACACTGCATCAGGGATGGTGTTGGCATTGGTGATGACTACCTTACTCTCCTGGTGACTAACAAGTACCGAGAGCATCGTTAGTGCCTAATCAACCATGCTCGACTCTACGAGCACCATCATCGCCCAGGCTTTTTTTCCAAGGTAGATGCAGAGGTTGAACAGAGCCATGTTCAAGCATATCTACAGGTGGATCCATCACTCCCGGCGTGCCCCCAATAGTGACCTTGCACTCCGCAATATGTGGGTCTCAATATGGCTGCAGCAGCATTAATTTTAGTATCCACCCGCGCTTATAATACTTATAGGTTGTGATGGCACTTCGCTTCTGCAATACAGTAACCAAAACAAACAGAGAGAAAGCAATTAGCAGAAACTCAGGATACCAAAATTGTAGATGATTCAAATAGAATTTACTTGCTGCATGTGATTAATTCTTTTTATATATATATATTACTATAATCTTTTCAATTGAAACTCTGTTCCAATAGATGTTTAGATCTACGGTGGCGTTCACAGAATCAGTCCCACTGCATATCAAAACGGGGCCTTAAGCTTAATCTCAAAAAGATCGATCAACCCAATTACCTCATCTCTTCGATGCGCCCAAGCTCTGGTCTCCACGCCACCATCTGCGGCGGCAACGACTGCGGCGCCGCAACGCCCGCCTCCGCGCAGAGCTTCATGATCCTCTCCGCGGCCTCCGCCGCGTCCCGACTCTCCTCTACGAGCTTCGCCACCTGCGCCTTGGGTAGCCTCACCTTCAGCCGGACCCCAACCTCGGGCGCCTTCTCCGCCGGCTCCTCGAAGGTGACCCTCCTGGCGGAGGTGGCGGCGAAGGAGAGGTCAGACACGGAGCGCTTGGCGAGCATGAGGCCCTCCAGCCTCTCCTTGGCGGTGGTGCTGTTGAGGAGGCCGGAGACGGCGCGCCTTGGGTTGCGGTCGGCGATGGGAGGTCGGGGGAGCTCGACGAGGAAGTAGACCTTGCGGGGGAGGAGTGCCTGCTCGGGGAGCATGGGACGGGCGCGGACGCCGAGGCGACGGACATCGTCGGAGTCCATGAGGACCATGGAGGGGTTGTCGCGGAGGATGTCGCGGACGGAGGGGAGTGGGGACTTGAGTTTGATTGTCTCTCCGTCGACCTTCATGAGTTTGGCTGTCCTCCTCTTGCTGCCGCCTATGGTGTTACCCATTGTTGTTGTGTGTGTGTGTGGATGTGAAAAATGAATGGATTGATTGGGAGGAATTTATTGGGTGGGAATGGTTTGGGGTTGGTTTGTTTTGATGTGATTTGGATTGGCGGTCAAAAAAGGGAAGCAAAATGTGTTTTTTTTTCTTCTGTATTAATTCTACCCACCAAGGTGTCTGACCTGTCTTCTTCAGTTTATAGGAAGGGGGGGGGGGGGGGGGGGGGGGAAAGTGATGGTCTGTTTCTGATTTTACAGGTTTTTTTTTATGTTTTATTTTTTAATTATCTTTTCTTTAAAAGGGACAGATAAGCTTGGATTTTATTAACAGCAAGGAAGCCATAAGCCCAAAATCATGCATCCCCTTCACTACTACATGTTAGTCCGAATGGACCAAAAGACAACTCTATTACCAACAAGCAACAACAATTACAGCAGAAGAGGTTTCTGCATGTTCCCACCTGTCTCCAATGCCTACTCTATAATATGTCATATTTATATTATTTAGATCGAATATATTGATTTTTATATCTGCAATCTAAATTTTTTGAATATCAGATAATTTATAATTTTTTAAATATGAAGGAGACATGAATTTTTTTTTTATTAATTTGGGGGCTTGGTGTAAAAAAGGGATCTACTTAGACCCAATTCCAACCTGAATAATTCGGTTGGAGTTTAACTGAGTTTTTTTGGACTCAAGTAAATTTGAATATAATTGAGGTCGGGTGATCCAAGTCCAATTCAAACTTGATGAAATCCAAAATATCTAAATTTAACAAGAACCTGAAAAAATCCAATAGGTTAGAATTGATTTTTTCAGGTTTGATTGCTGGATTGCATTAAATTTGGATTCAACCTAATATGCTCTAGTAGCAACCCGTGCATATTACAGGTTTTTAAAGTATATATTTAATTAATAAACTATATTGCTTTATAAAAAAACAGATATAAATACTCATATGAATTGAATGCATATATTAATTACAGTCTTAGTAATATAAATATACAACATGTTAGATAATTTCCTATATTGTTTTTATAATGTGGCAATTGCATATGGTTCTCAAATATAATGGCCCGAACATATATATAGATGGCTAATTGTCATCCAAAAAGGAATGGGTTTATCCGCTTAGGTTTCCTTTTCTTTTATCTTTAATATATCTTTTGAGAAGAAAAACATAATCAAATTGAATTAAACCAAATTCATCATGCACAATCAAATTGAACTTAATCAAACAAAAGAAAGTTCATTCAGTCAATTTTGCGATTTATCGAGTTATTGTTTTTATCAACTTGAATTAAAATGACTAAAATTTGTTCTATAATCCAGGTTGCATATGATCCTAAAAGTGGTCATAGATAAATATTTAACTCTGGGATTATGTATACGAAAACTTTTTCATAAAATAATAAAAAAATTATAGGCTAGGATTTTCTAGAAGAAAAAAAAGAGAGAAACAAAGTTATGGTCCATAACATGCGGGTGAAATTGGTGTACTATTATCATGTGTGTGTTGATTTTCTGTGTATGTGAGAAAATTAAACGATGATTGAAATGACCAAAGTGTGTAATCAAAATTTATGTCAAAGATTCCTAATCTATTCCTCCACACCTTTTTAAACGTTCCCATCATTTGTTTATGTCATTAGATTTGAATTTCATTATTTTAAATGGCCGGGATATAGTCCAACCCACCAACCAAATTCAATAATTAAAATCAATTCGATGTTGTTACGTTGATCAAGAATTAATTTTCGGTGAGATTATTTTCAAATAACTATATTTCATGAGTTTTTATCTCTATACATAATAGTGTTCATGACATATAATTCTAATATAATTTAAGAAAAATGTTTCAAGAAATTTAAAAATAAAGGTTGTTCTCATTAATTAAATTGTTATACATCATGCGTATTAGTTTTGAATATTGTGATAAGAAGGTGTTGTACATAATTAAGCAACTCTAAATTTTAGTTCATTTTATCATCCTAAATCATTTACGTTATTTATTTAAACGGTATAAGATACATTTATCTTATTTCATAAACATCTAAAGAGAAAAATAAGACTAAAATATCAAGCCCGGGTGATATATATATATAATGCAAAATGCAGCACTGTTAAGAGGCTTTAGAGTCAACTGGGATAAAATGCGAGAATTATTTTGTTGCTGTATTTGGGACTGGGGACAATGTATTGCAGGTGCGAGGGAGGTGTATTTTCAAAACAGATGTTTCGTCATAACAGGATAAGCGTGAGGAGTTCGACGATTATCTTCCTGGTTAAATACATCTTCTAACCAAGACATCGCAGACAAGTTGTGTTTTATTATCTTATTTTGTATTTTTTTTTCTCACCAACTTAATTAGAATTGTAAATAAAAATCAACTATGAAATCATGGTAATAATTTTTACATTCTTTCAACAGCAAAAATTAATATTCACGTTATTATTTTTTTGCACCGTTACGTATATGTTTCCGATTTCACACTCTCTACGTCCTACGCACATGTTTGGCGAGCCATATATCCATATCAACATTTCAAACCTTCTTCTGTCTTCATTTGACTGAGTCTCATTTTTAAGCAAATCCAGTCTTTGGAGATTTTTTTTTGGAGTTTGTTAGGCTCTGCGAAGTCTTGAACATTTTTTGTACTTATTTTTGGAAAGAAAAATCAACTCAACAAATACATACGTTTAAATGACTGGTAGTTGTCTAAAGACTGTTCTCTCCCAAAGATATATTGATTAATTTTTTTTAAAAAAAAACACACACCATAGAGACCTAGCCCAACAGCTTGATCAATCTACGGACTCAGAATACATTTTTAAAGAAAAAAAATCTCTAGTTAAAACTTAATAGTGTAGTTTAATTTAAAAAAAATGTATTTCTGAGTCACTCCACTCACGCCGCACTCATCGGGGAAAGAAGAACAATTAATTTCAATTTAACCATCTTTTGGTGGACTTAATGTTAGTGATTTGTCTTAGGGGGGAGACTAATTATTGAGGGTCTAAGGGTGAGTTGGTGTGGGTCTAGGGGGATGTGGTAGATGTCTCATTTACCTTAATGTCCCAATTTTACTTGTACTCTCTCTTGCATGATCTGTAATGTTTTGAGTATTCCTTTTTCTTTTATTAGAAATAAATTTGAGGCTCAAAAAATGTTTGATTTGTGTAATGTCTTAAAATTTTAACTCTTGTGAATAAATTAATAATTTATTGTTTTAGTTTTGAATTAACTGGAATTGAATTGTGACATTGTCATGATAAAACATATATATATATTTCAATTCCGAATTCAAAATTCATCAACATTCAGAATTAAAAATTATTTTCACAACTCTAGATACTTTTTAAGTTTTGTACAACATCACATTGTAGTTTATTTCAACATATGCTATTTTTGGGTGTTGTTACACCCATATCTATTTCCAATCTTATTTCTATCGACGCATATGCTTACGTTAACAAGACATATGCTTTAAAAGAATTTTTTTATATTTTTTATAAATACATTCATGCAATTCATTGGAGTATATGTTTTATTTTTTTTTTATAAAAACATATACTTCATTAGATTGATTATACTTTTAAAAAAAAATTCAAAACACATGTAGACCGGAATTGTGACTAAAAATTAGACTCAATGTAACATTATCCAGCATTTTTATAATTTAAGATTTGAGGAAGTCCATCCTCAAAAATTGTGGAGAATTGTTAGATTTTTAAAATTTAAAATTCTCAAAAATTCTCAAAATGGAGAAGTGGAGAAATCAGAATGATCGATAGTTTAATTTTACTAATCATCAAACATGTGAGTCTGGTCCATTCTTTGCAACAATGATTACTACAAAAGCACTATGACATCTTTGCCTATAATTAGTTTTGAGTTATTAAAAAATAATTAAAAAAATCTCAATAATCTTCCATGAACTAATATAAACATATACATAATCAATCATAATAAAACACAATTTCAAATTTTCAAATCATTGAAAAATGGCTCTTGCAACCAGCACTACTGATGACTCTTTCTTTCCCCCGTTAAGACTGGTTGTTGTTGTTGTTCTTTTTTTATACATTAAAATAAAGTTTAGCAGAGTTTCTAACAGGTTTTTGTTTTCTTTTAATGGTTTGGTAGAATAGGAAGATCTTGATGACGTTTAGGGATGCTTCAAAGGGTGGTTGGAAGAAAATTAAAACAATAGATCGGCTTGTGTGGCCCATTCAATTATTGACTAGTCAATATCAATATTAATTAAGTAATTTTTATGATCGAATGTGGTCGCCGACCTCGTGTTTCGGTGATTTCATATATACTGAATTTATACGTCAATATTGTGTTTATGATGTGACTACTAGAATAAATTATAAGTGAAAATGGTTATACGTTTAGGTTTATGCGTATTCTTTTATCTAAACTGCTTATGTGTATCCTCATCTAAATTTGATGATAAGTGAGATAAATACTAACATTAAATCATGGTGGGTATGGAATGGAGCACAAATCCCATCATTATCATTATTGAAGAATTAGAAATTTTTTTTTTTTTTTGGGTAGAATTACTAATAATATTGTTCAAGGTGAGGAGTCTATTCTATCTTTTTGAAAGTTTGTGAGCATTATTAACTCTCAAAGTATCAATCATGGAACGAGATATGACATTATAAAAAATAATTAATGCTTACAATGAAGAATGTATTTCATATGTCATGTTAAAAAATTTCATATACAATATTTATGATGTGAGAAAAAACTCATACTAAAATGAAGAATTGCCATCCAAAAAGAAAATGATTTTATCCACTTGGGTTTCATGCTACAGTATGGAGCCATGTTTGCTTTTCCTTTCAACTTTAATACATCTTTGAAGAAGAAAAATGTGGGCTTTGTTTTTTTTTTATATGAAGAAAAATGTAGACTTGAGTTGAAATCACTTTTACGCCGTTTGGATTCAACTTAGATTTCAATAAAACGTAATCAAATTGAATTGAGCGAGTCAAATCATCATGCCATGAATAAATCAAAGCGAGTAGAATCCAAATTAAACTAAATATATAATTATTTCATCTCACTTAATTCAGTTCATTTTGCGCTTTATCTAAATGAAGGTGGGATCACAAGTTGTAAATTAATTAACGTTCATAGCTCGATAGATATCCAATAAGACACATATACCTCCTTATGTGAGATATATAAAATATATTGATTGAATTTGTTATATATGTAGCAATATACAATATTTCATTAAAATATACACCTCATTTCATGTGGCCTATTATTTAAAAAAATAAAAAAATGTGTGGATTATCCGTGGAATTGTTATTAACATTATTCAAAAGTGATTATTTTTTAAAAGAAAGATAGAGCTTGCAACATGTACTTTTATAAAATAAAAGCGATGTTAGAAGTCTGATTGAAATGTGAATAGGAATATGACAAACCAAAAGAATTAACAAGAGAATGGAATACTATTCGAAAGGGATTGTGTGTACACAAAATTAACCCATTCTTTAAATAATAATAAAAAAATTAACCCATGCTTTTCTAGAAAAAAACGAGAGAGATAAACAAAGACATGGTCCGCAGGTAAAATTAGTGTCCTATCATGTGTTTGTTGATTTTCTGGTATTTGAGAAAACTATTATTAAATTGACCAAAGTGTGTAATCTAAATTTATGTCAAAAGTTCCTAATCTATTCCTTCCATCATTTGTTTGTCATGCGGATTTTTGGTTTAGTCATGGATTTGAATTTATTATTTTAAAGGGCCAAGAAATAGTCCAAACATCAATTAAATTCAAGAATTAAAATTCCATGTTGGTACGTGCAGTGGTTCAGAATTCATTTTCGGTGACTTGTTTCAGAGTATTTAAAAATACAGGATATTCTAATATATCCTTTTATTTTCAAATAACTTACAATAAATATATATTATATATATGTATTTTGGTTACCATATTAATTATGAAGAAAATACTTCTTTAAAATTACTCTTTGAAGTATGTATTTTTGGAATATGGTATATATACTTTGAAAATAAACATCTTGTATTTAGATTTCTAGACTAATTGATGTGAGAAAATAGTTATCATGATATACAATTCCACTAATATAATTTAGTATATTGGTATAATTGTAATTTTATGAAAATTTTCAAGAAATTTAAAAATGAAAGATGTTCTCAGCAACTTGTTTGTATATCATATAGGTATAGTAATAGTTTTGAATATTGTGATAAGAAGATGCTATAACGAGTTTTAGATTTTAATTTATTTTCTTATCATTCTAAATCATATACCATCATTTAAAGCTCTATATACCTTACTTCATAAGGTATGCGTATTTAGCATAGTAATAAGACTAAAATTAACATAGATTCAAACATTATGCTAGAACTATACACCAGTGATTGTTTCAAATATCAATATATATTGTTTAAGCATAAAATAAAAATTAATTTTACGTTTCTGATGTGTCACACTGTGTACGTACGTCCTGAGCACATCTTTTTTGGAGCCATACATCCACATCAACATTTCAAACTTTCTCTTTCTTTCATTTGACTGAGCCTGATATTTATGCAAATCCAGTCTTTGGAGGGGAAATAATACACTTTTGTACTTATTATTGGACAGGAAAATCAGCTCAACAAACACGTTTAAAGGACTGGTAGTTAGTTGTCTATAAAATAAGAGGTCTAGCCTGACAGATTGTTTAATTAATATAAGGATTTATAATATATTTCTTCCTTTTAAGAAAAAATTATCCACCTAAAGTCTAGGTATAGTTTTAATCTACAAAAATATAGTTCCAAATTAATCACTTCACTCCTGCCGCACTCATCGGGGAAAAAGAACAATGAATTTCAACATGATTTATGGGAATTGTGATATCTGAATTTCTCATCATTTTAAAAATCTTAACAAGAAGATTTATAACATTTTAACCAGCTTTAATTTTATAAATACCTTTTAAATTAAAATATACCAATATCATATATCTTTTAAATAAAGTGAGGGTGATCTCATATCTTGTTGAGTTATTTGGGAGAGAAAGAGAGACGTTGGGGGAGATAAATAGGCAAATTATGTTCACTTGGGGGTAAAAAAGGGAGAAAAAAAATAGAATTGATGGAAGTTGGATGGAAGGACCTAAACAAAATATCATCACTAACTTAGGGACCTAAAGAAAACAAGAAAAAGTCAAGGGACCTATTGTTATTACATGGGTGTCCCCAGGGACCTCTAATTAATTTTCTAAAAAAATAAACTGATTTATTTACTCCAATAAATTGTATGCATGCATTTATAAAAAATGTAAAAAATTTCTATGAAACGATATATCTCATTAATGTGATTACATGCTAGGAAGATTTCCTATCGACACATGAGATTGGAATTGGGCTGGAGAAAAAAATTGTATATTACAACACTCTAAACAAAAGAGTTGCAATTATTATATACTTCAATGATGATTAACACAAAAGTGGAAGACAACTTCATAATTAATTTGAATCACACACAATTTAAAAATCTTGATAAGCTTCGACGCACTAAACCTAAACATATGCACAATCATAACAAACACTAATACAAAATCATTGCAAAAAAAGACACAACCAGGCAACCAGCACTGCTCATGACTCACTCTCACCAGCTTTAAGAGTAGTTGTTCTTTATTTTTTTTTTTTTTTTGCTTTTTAAAAAGTTTTCCAAAGTTTGTAACTGTTTTTGTTTTCTTTTATGTTTTGGTAGAATACTAGGATTTTGATGACGTTTTAGGAGGTTGGAAGAAAACAACTAGGCTTGTGTAGTCCATTGAATTCAATTAAATGACCAGTCAAAGTGATTTATGCAATTTTGTCACCATCCTGGAAACAGCTGCGTCAGAACTTCGGCGCAGTACATTTTATGTTGCAAAATATATCTTCATAAGAACAATTTACAGAAAAAATGAAGAATTGTGAGTAAAATAATGTAGATAAAGTCTACATAGGTTGGCTCTTCAAATTCAAATGGGACTAGAGGTCTCGCGTTATAATCTTGAAGGTTTTTTAATGCACAAAATATTTGGGATATTTTGTAAACAATTTCCCTCTAATGTATTGAACAGCAAAATTATATAAAAGATAGAACTGGAGACCCCAATTGCTTCATGTTGTTGGTACTTGAAAGGTTAATGAGAAGAAGATCAAAACTGTTTCATTGAAACCAAAATCAGAGCAATCTAATTCACATCCATTAACCTCTCTGTACATTAAATTTGAAGCACAAAAATATATTGGAACCAAATCATACCAGTGGAGAATGGTGTGGCTCTTCAAAGATATATGCTATACATTTGCATCTGGTTCAGATTAGAATAGTGTCTTTTAAGCCCTCATGATTACAACATCAAAAACTGCAACAAACGAAACAACCCTTATGCATCATAAAAAAAACCGTGCACTCAAAACAAACACACTTAACAAAAGTTTTAGAAGAAGAGAGGACGATTAGTGTATACATTCCATGTTCAGATGAACAAGTGGAGCAATTGAAAACACTGTTACATAACATCAAACACAGATGAACAACTTTTAAGTGTCACAGATGACTGTTGGAGTCACAAACAGCTTCTTAGTTTCATACAAAACATTACCTGGTACAACACAACGCACCGAATGAAACAAATCCAGCATCCGAATAAGCGACAATTCAAAGAATGCTCCAGGGAGACCGGCCCAATCAGACCTTATGCAACCTCTTCAGGTGCTCCAGCAGAGAAGTAGCCTTGCGTTTGGCCCTATCTGTGCCACTCCTCACCAGCTCTGTCAGAGGTATCACTGCTCCAAGCCTACCAATACAAGCCAGGTTCTCTTCGTTCTTCTTACACAACGCAAGCAACACAGCTGCTGCATTTTCTTTGTTGCGAGGCTGTCCTGCCCTGATCAAGTCTATCAATATCGGTATGGTGTTTGCCTTCGCAATGGCTACCTTACTCTCCTGGTGACTAACAAGCACTGAGAGTATCGTCAGCGCCTCATCAACCATGCTCAAGTCCACGAGCATCTTCACCAGAGGACCCAATATCCCTGCCCTCACCGCCCGACCTTTGTTTCCCGGGTAGATGCAGAGGTTGAACAGAGCCGTCGCTGCGTCTTTCTTACCCCTCGCACTTCCATGTTCAAGCAAAACCACAAGCGCATCTATCACTCCCGGTGTGCCCCCAATCGTGATCTTGTACTCGTCAACGAGAGAGAGACTAAATATGGCCGCAGCCGCATTTTCTCTGGCTTCCATGCTCCCCACCTTCAAAACTTGGATGATCGGAGACATTGCCCCAGCGAGCATTATTGATTCTTTGTTGTTCTCGTATATGGAGAGGTTGAGTATGCAAGTGACCGCGTGTTCTTGTGTCTTTGTGTCTGGTGAGGATAGAAGACTTACCAAAGCTGGGATTGCACCGGCCTCGGCTATCAGTATCCGGTTTTCGGTGCTCCTTTTGGCAAGTGATCTGATCTCTGCCGCTGCTGACCTCTGTGTGTCTGATGATCCAAACGAGAGCTTGCGAACAAGCTCTTCAATGGCTGACCGGTCTCCTTCATCCTCAAGATATGACCCATTGCTCCTTCTTAACCTCCCGTTCGCCAACCCAAGTGGCTGCTCGATCAAGTTTGCTACACACCACTGTGCAATCAGACTCCTCAACACATAATTTGGTGTTAGTGTGAGGTTTTGAAGCTTCTGTTGAGTAGTTGGGCATGTATGGTTGCCACAGTCTATCCATCTTTGGATGAAAGACCGCTCATAAGTCTACAATAATCAATCGAACTATGAGAGGAAGACAAATGGATCATAGGTTCTAAAATGAAAAAAAAAGATAGGGAAAAAGCATCTAAGCCAAAAGATAATCCATTCTAACCTGTCCGGTCGCAACAATAACAGGATCCCTCATCAGTTCCAGAGAAATCGGGCAGCGAAAATCCTCTGGAATTGCAAGGTCGGGTTTCTTAATCTCCTCAGAACTTGTATTAGTTATATTTCTGGACTTTGCATTAGTTTTATCAGTTTTAAAAGGATCAGAAGAACTGGACTTCCCAAGTCTCTGCAACAGTTCATCGCTAGTCTTTCCGGTAATACTCGCAACAATGAACACCATTTCTCGAAGATTAAAATCAATGTCATCCATGTTATCAATCTGAGTCTCCCCTGCATGGCTCGACGGTGGCAAACCACCTTCTCTATCATAAGTGTAAGATAGGACACGGTGAATTTCAGCAAAAACCATTGTATTTGGCACTCCGTTCCTTTCTATTGCTCTTTTTAATTGTGTGCGCACCAGATCAACCTAGTAAGAAACAATGAAGTCAGTTATTGCCTGAGTTTATGACGCTTAAATCATAATCTATATTTACCTGTTCTCGGACTTCATCGGATATGTTGAAGTAATCATATGACAAATTGCCAAGGACTTTTTCCAGCTGCCATGCCACGAACTGGAATTTGATTGCAAAATTCTCGCGCGATACATCCTTAATGAGCAAAATAAAGGATAATTAGAGAAAGAAACAAGTAATTATTCTTATAAATTTAATACTTTAGAGCTTACTGGAGAGGACTGTGAAGCTCTATAGTGCACTTAGATTTGTTAAAGAACAAATTTGTAAATTAACATATAAAAAATTAAAATACGCAGCAAAGCATTTGGTTCAACACACTGCTGCATAACTCAGTAAAATACAGTAAAATGCTACCTAGATGCCTGTTGAATCTAACTGCTAGAAATGAGAGCACGCCTAAGTAGTTCTTAATGTAAGAATGGTTTCATTGACTTGAACATGATATACAAGCTTTACAGAAAACCCTTGGACTAACTTTCCTATAGAACCACTTCTAAGTAAGCCTAAAACAAATATTTGGAGTTTTTTTAATGAAACTAAGGGAAATTAATTAACCAGACTTCTTTCAAATGAGATGTCCTCCATTCACTTCTTTTAAATGAGATGTGCTACAACCGTTTTCATCAACTTCAATGCAGATAATAGAAGTGTCACACAATGAATAGTTGAATTACATCCCAAGAAGTTTCTCCCATGTTTCGAAACAATGAAACATCATGTAAAGCATGGCATAAAAAAAATTAGATGTGCATTCATGAATTCACAAGTTCAGATTCGAAATTTTGTTATTTTTTTGGATTTTGAAATTGGAAAATACAAACACGAGTACGAACAAGTAAACCACAGATCAGGGAAAAATGAAATAAGTTATAGAATGAATGGCTTGTGAAAATGCAACCCACGATGAATCCATTTGAAAAGCCAAGTTCCCATGACAATTTTTTGGCATAAAAACATCAAACCTTCATAAATCATAAATACTCCTTTCAATTTAGTACCTTTCATTACCTCCCAAAAGCTATGCCCCTGAAAAGATGGATTGACAAGCCCATTGTTGCATAAGATGATTTAGATCAGGTAACAAGTGATGTTATATAATTACAGCCATTTCACAAGCATAACAACTACAAATTTCTAAAAAAGATATTAGATTCCCAAATGCAGTATCACCTCACAAGAAAAGAACAGATAGAAAAACAATTAACCAAATTCCTAACAAATAAAAGCTCTCTCAAAGACCCAACATCCTAGACAAGTGAATTTCTTTTTATACATGCTTTCACCCCAATCAATCAAGACAAATAAAGATTCAAACTTTACAGCTAAATCAATCATGATCAACTCAAATTCGAAAAACCCAATCAATCATTTGAGTCCCCAAATCCAAAAAAGAAAAAAAAACACTCATCAAACCCTACAAAGTGACCCATCTCAACTTACAAGAGGAGGAGTTCGATCGCGGCGTCCGAGGAGCAACAACCGCTTCGCCGCCTCGAGCGCGAGCAGGACATCAGACAAGCAACCGCGGTGCACCAGACCGATCGACGACGAGGAGCCGGAGAACTCCCTCACCTCCTCGAACAGGTGGGAAAGGAGCGCAACCTTCCTCGACAGGCCCACGCAGTCCCTCCTCACGGCGTCGGCGAACCCGGCGACGGCGAGCACCTCGCCGACGACGCCGAGGAGTGCGTCTCCCCTGACGGAAGCCATAGCTTACGGCGGTTGTTCACGGGACTGAACGGAAGAATAGATGGAGATCCCAAAGCCCATCCCCCCAAACCCAAAACAGCACCAACTTTTGTTTTTGTTGTTGTTGCTGTTGTCGGTTATGGGAAAAAAAAATTGAATATAATATTTTTTTAATAATTTGTGATAATTATTGGGTTCAGTCCAAACAGAAAAAGGTGGTGATTACCGAGATATTTTAAAATAAAAAATATAAATTGATAGAGAAATTAAAAAAAAAAAAGAAGGGGATTGGGGGAAACAGTCGGAAAGGCAAAAAAAAATAAAAAAAGGGCAAAGAGAGATATTTTAAATTAATTTATTATTAGATGATGAGAGACTTTTATTTATAACTAGGGATATATCCAAATAACCCCAGTAAACTATTTAAAATTCATATTACCCCATGTAGTTTTCTAAAGTCCATATGATCCCCTGAAAACATTTATGTAAATACAAATAGCCCACTGAGTTTAATTTTTGTTGGCAGATTAAGATTATTTTATAAATATTCTATCTCATTAACTTTGATTGAAAAAACATAATATACCAAAAAACCCTTACAATGTGTTAAAAATGAGAAAAATTATCTGTAAATGATGAGTTTATTCATTCAAATGGATTATAAAACCAATCTAGAGAGATACAAATATTGTTTATAGAAATTTTTTTATATTTTTAACAAATTAGAATGGAGTTTTGATATATTGTGTCTTCACTTAGGATTAATCAAGAGAAATGTTCACATAATTTTTCTTATCTGTCACAGAAATTTAATTTAGGGAGTTATTTTGATTTATATAGGTGTTTTAAGGGGGTTATATAGATTTTACAAAATGTTAGGGGGTTATATGGATTTTAGACAGTGTAGAGGGGGTTATTTGGATTTTTCCCTTATAATTAACATTGACTTGATGGTGTGGAATTTTTAGAAATTGTTATAAATACAATGGTTTTTACAAATTTTATTTTTAATTATGTAACCTTAAAAATGGGAGACACGTGGCGCAGTTAGATTGGTGGATTGGCGAGTCGGTTTCTTTGGATGCGACGCGGTAGCTTGCAGGTTGATTGTGGACATGTTGCCGACGTGGCGGCAACGCCTTCTTTTTTTTCTTTTTTATGTTTTTGAGTGTCGATTGATCCAATTTTTTAACCAAACTGATTTCGATTTTAACCGATGGTTATTTTTCATTGATTTAAGGGGGAATTTAGTGTCCTCTGATATCCATCTAGGTTCCTAAAATTTTTAATTTTTTTTAATCTTTAAGGCATTGAAAAATTATCCCTCATTTGGATGTTATTTAAAAATATTAAAAATGCCCTCACCCAATTATGCAAAGATTAAGAATGTAATAAGGAGTGTTAACAGTGTATTGGCTATACTTAAAAATATATTGAGAGTATTTACATTATATTGAAATAATTGGGTGGGGGACATTTAATGCGAAGATTAACAATGTATTGGTGTTGGTAGGGGTCCTTCAGGAAGTTTGGTTTTGCTCTGTCTTAACGACTGGTTAGATTACCCTCGAAGAGTCCCTTCTGAGCTGAAAGAGGGGGAAGGCGCCGGTTACTCTAATCTAGCTGCCTAGGTCCAATAGCTGGTCTGGTACTGGGGTTTGAGTTTTTTTTAATTTTGGACAACACCTAGGTATGGAGTTGATTTATTTGGCTAAAGCTACAAGGGCTCAGAAACAGTGGTAGAGAGGGTTTTTTAAGAGTAGAAATTAGTGGAAAATGAATTTCCTTCTCTCAACTAAAGCTTTCTTTCTCTCTTTCACAGAGTGTTATGGGAGTGACTGTGAATTCTTGAGTATGTCTGTTGATGCTTTGTTTCAAGTGAAAGGTTCCCCTTATTTATGCTAAAAGGGGAGGCAATGATATATTCCCTTAACAATTAAATTAACTGGGTAATAGAGTGGGTTGATATAAACTTCCCTCTTGAAATTGCAAATCTTTGCTCTAACAAATTGTCTAGGCAGGCGTCAACTACTGATTTGTCGCTATCGGGCATCAGGCGGCTGAGTTTCATAACCCACTAATTATCACTTTCTGCTTTATGTCATTTTCTCTGACAGGTGGTGGATTTAGGCAGTTAGTGAAGTTAACCTGTAGAGAGAGACAACTAATATGGGTAATCCGCCGCTATCATTAATATTTAGTGTTAATTTTATATCCCATCTCAGGGAAACGGTTGAGGGGCGACATGTTGAAGTTAGCCGTGGGGGTAAGCGACTGATTTGAAGTAGCCGCTAGGTTTTTAGCCTATTGATTTTTCTAAGTGTTGGTTTTGATTTTCTTTTTTATTCTCTCTTATTTCCCTTGAGTAGTTTTCTTTATTATGCAAATCTGTTTTTATTTAAATGTCGCTTGAGATAAAAAAATTTTTTATTTGAATAGTTAAAATTGGAGTATCTATACTAGAGAGTGTTAACAGTGTACTGCAGATACTTAACAATGTACGGGGGAATGTATAGCAGTGTACTAAAATATTTAAACGTAGAAAAATTTATGCGAATGTTAACAATGTACTAGAGAGTGTTAACAATGCTAGCCAAAGTTTTTTTTTTTTTACATGCTCTGTCTTAAAAAAAAATTTATAAAAAAAATAACCAGAAAAAATAATAAATTATGAAAAATAAATATACGTTAGATTTTCACAGACCAAATTATATTAATTTACAATCAACAAATTTCAAATCTCTCAATTCATGGTAATAAAAAAAAAGACAGGTGTTGCCATCAGTGGCAGGCTCGCAGCTTCCAAGGCAGAATCTCTGCGTCCAAAACGTCGCCCGTAATCTCTGCCCACTTTTTTACGCTTTCATTCCTTCATTCTGCGCCTCTGTAAATCCAAATAACGGTCAAGATCTAACAAATAATGGTGGTAGGCGTTTCTTAGTCTCACCTTGGAGCACCGTATGCATACAGACGCGCCAACCTCAAAGTGGGCTGGTGGCCTCAATAGAACAGGCTGGCCCACTGACTGAGGGACAGATGCCAAGTTGAACTTTACATAAAATAAACTTTTGCTTTCAATAATTATTGGTAGTAGCTGTAATCCTATGATGTTCTGCTTTGGGATAATGTTTGGATTGATTTTGGAATTTGTTAATACAACTGTTAGGGTGAGGGATGTGTTTTTTTTTTTAAGTACAGCTTTATTGAATGTTTTTTATTTGTGTTTTTTTTCATGTTTGACTTTGGGAAGGGGAGTGTCTGTTTCTTTGTATGATTAATTGGATAGGATGAATGGATAGCATAGTAGAATGCGGATAGGAATGGCAAGGACTATTCCTGTTTCTGTTTGGGAGTGTCTGTTTCTTTGTATGATTAATTGGATAGGATGAATGGATAGCATAGTAGAATGCGGATAGGAATAGCAAGGACTATTGCTGTTCCTGTTTCATCAGTAACTGTTGGGAGATTCAAATAAGAATTTGTCCTTGAAGTTATTGGGATAGATAACAATCCATGTAAAAGTAAATTTTTGTTTTGTCTTTTTTGTTACTCATTGGGAAACAAAATTGATATTTTTGTTGTTTGATTCATGAATAAAATATGGATAAGTGGTAGATAAGAGATGGATAAGAGTTTATGACTTTTTATACAATTATACCCCTGAATATTATTTGTGTTTGAATAAGTATAAGAGATATGAGTGTGATATGATAGATGTGACGTTTTTGAAATGTGTGCAGAGAGTGTTATTGAGATAAATTTTTAAAATGACAGAGAAGAGTATTTTTATCATTGGCATAGATAAGCCCTATAAACAATTCACAATTTTCTTAGAATAGTTATCAGACCTATTTACAGACATAACTATCAAGGTTTATTCTTATCAAACAAACAGTTTGTGGCTTATTCTACTGTACTCCCCTATTTACTTATTCTTCACCCCAAACGGGGGGGGGGGGGGGGTCAAAGAATAAATTTTGTAAATGTTTTGTACACACATGCATCCGATGAATCGGTAAAACAAGTCACACATTCTTGTTTGCAGTACAACTTAGGACTAATGAAAAAACAAACACAATTAGTGAGTGCGCAATTGAAGACAACCGTATAGTTGACCAAGTGTCCGTGGTTAGGACATGAGTGACACTTGAACTTCATGTTGAATAATTAATCCAATGTGAGAGATACAATGATACCACAATACATGAAGAGAAAATATCTATGAAAGGTTCCATCAGGATCATATTCACTCAAAATTAAATATTCTTTTTTTCTTTTCTAGGGTTTTCTGACTCTCTTATTGAAAATAATCAAATTTTTCAAAAAAAAATTCATTTAACTCGTTGAAGTATATATTTCATCTTTTTATAAAAATATCTACCATTTAGATGAGATATACTTTATTTTTAAACAATCAAAGTCGGGAGACACCGGGAGAAGAAATTATCTGTAAACAAGGTGATGCAGAACAGGTGACCGACGCGTTGAGCGATTGAATTTGAAAGGGTTCATTTTAAGATTTTCAAATATTTAAAGAAAAATCGACTAGTAGAAATAAATGGCGCCCCGAACTCGGAATCGCCTGAAATTTTAACTGGGGGTAGATATCGAAGAGATCTTCAAGTGTTATTGCTATGCCACAACATGCGCTTATTTTTCTATTTTTTCTATTTTTCGGCTCTTAAAATGACATTTTTGCCATTTTTAGTAATTTTTTAGATTTAATATATCTCTTTCATAATAAATCGGATTTGACCAAAATCAAATCCAAAAATTTTCTTAGATCTCTTAGAGTTAATTATAACAAATTTTCATTTTTACTATTTTTAGTAAATTTTTCTCTATTATAAAAGAGATGATGGTAATTTAAGGTTTTCAACTTTTATGAATATATTTATGAGTTTTATTATTTTCTTTGAAAATTGTAGTTTATTGAAGGATTTCAACACTTGTTGGATATTTGTTGTAATTTTTCACTACGTTACAAGGTGTTGTCCAACGTTTTATCATTTTATAATAACCTAGAAGGGTTTGTTAAAAATTGGCCCGTTTAGGTTCGATTTTGTATATGATTGCATATGCAGCACTCACAATCACATGCATAGATAATTGTAAAGAAAATCATTGTTCATCGGTTACAATTCTCGTGTATTTTGAAAT
Organism: Acorus calamus; assembly: GCA_030737845.1. NCBI lineage: Eukaryota > Viridiplantae > Streptophyta > Magnoliopsida > Acorales > Acoraceae > Acorus > Acorus calamus. The sequence goes on along the minus strand of CM060863.1, from coordinate 37,710,948 downwards.
ATATATATATATGGGAACCGATTAGGTGTGGCGGTGCGGCGGTGTGGCAGCGATCACGGGCCGTCGATCACGGGTCCATCGCATCGGACGCTCGGGTGCGATTCACGTCGACTGTTGGATGCGATGGACCCGCGATCGGACGGCCCACGTCGCCGCCGCACCGCCACACCGCCGCACCTAATCATTTCCATATATATATATATATATATGCCGACGATTAGGTGCGGTGTGCGGTCGGTGCGGTGTGCGACGTGAGTCGTCCGATCGCGGGTCCATCGCATCCAACGGTCGACGTGAATCGCACCCGACCGTCCGATGCGATGGACCCGTGATCAACGGCCCGTGATCGCGCACCGCACCGACCGCGCACCGCACGTAATCGCGACTCTCTCTCTCTCTCTCTCTCTCTCTCTCTCTCTCTCTCTCTCTATATATATATATATATATATATATATATATATATATATATATATATATAGACTCGTGATATGGTACGGTCGGTGCGGTCGTGCGGATCCGACGTGCGTCGTTCGATCGCGGGTCAATCGCATCAAACGGTCGGGGGCGATTCACATCGACTGTTGGATACGATGGACCCGCGATCGGACGATGTATGTCGGATCCGCACGATCGCAACGACCGCACGCTATCACTCGACTATATATATATATATATATATATATATATATATATATATATATATATATATATATATGAAAATGATTAGGTGCGGCGAACGGCAGGTGCGGCCGTGACGTGGGCCGTCCGATCGCGGGTCCATCGCATTCAACGGTCGACGTGAATCGCACCCGACCGTCCGATGCGATGGACCCGTGATCGACGGCCAGTAATCGCTGCCGCACCTGCTGTTCGCCGCACCTAATCACGTCCATATATATATATATATATACTCGAGTGATAGCGTGCGGCGGGCCACACGATGCGGAACCGACGAGCATCATCCGATCGCGGGTCTATTGCATCCAACGGTCGATGTGAATCGCACCCGACCGTCTGATGCGATGGACCCGTGATCGACGGCCCGTGATCGCGGCCGCACCAACCGTTGGATGCGATGGACCCG
>CM060863.1:37574864-37699864 GCA_030737845.1 Acorus calamus | reverse complement strand
GGCTGTGTCGGCACTCCAGGAGACATCGGAGGCGTAACTGGTGGGGCTGTTCGAGGACACTAACCTGTGCGCGATCCACGCTAAGAGGGTCACTATCATGTCCTTCAACAGAGATCATAATGGACAAAAAAGAATTTAATTTTTTGAGGGTATAATAGTTAAACTATACTCATAGTTAACTCTAAGTATTTGTATGTCCTACCCAAGTTTACAATGATTTATGTGGGTTTATAAGTGTTTGTAGGGACTTAAATGTCTTTACAAATAAATATATGCCTAGCTCTTGTTTAATGTGGTTACAATGTTTCCCCACTGGTTGGTCTTGGTGTAATTGGGGTTGTGTATATCTTTTTTTCAAAGGAGCGTTGATACACGCAGTCCGTTTTACAGTCCATTTTGCAGTCCGTTATACTATGATAAGGTAATATATACTATGTTATCATAGCATATAGATCCTATTATAGTATATAACTCAATTTTTTTTTCATTTTTTCATTCTGAAAAAAAATACACTAATGTATTTTAGTATATACTTTATTTCATATAATAATATGAATTTCAAAAGGTTTGTATGATTTTTAAAAAATCATAGGCTGCAATTGGGGCTGTGTATATCTTTTTCCCAAAGGAAGATGTTGGATACAGTCACAGTTACAGCCCAAGCCCATGTGCAATCTGCCAACCTTACAACTTACAGGGACTTTTGTAGCTCTATTGTTTCAAACTCATGAATAGTCTGACGTGTCTTAAAATATATTAATAAAGATCATCCAATGAAAAATATCTTTTATGAAAAATATATATCTTTATGATATATGGTATGGAATCATTGAAGGAAAATCATAAAAAATTGTAACGAGGTATATATCTCATCTAAAGAGGTATATATACCACCATGTGGCTATCGAGATATATGAATTATATGCAGGGTTGTCTTAACAAGCTGTGTGTAACAACACTCAAACTTTAATTGTGAGGCAATCACAAGTTGATGCATCAAAGAATGGTATAGAAGCTTAATTATGTCAATATTATGAAACAATACACTCTCGAAAGAGGATTAATAAACAGTTAATATTATTTGATAAATAATATATATGATTTCATCTTTGAGTTACATGTCACTTCATGTAATGGCTCAATTAGACTCAATCAATAATAATTAATTAAGTCAAAATACATAATTTACTACAAACAGAAAAAAAAAAAAAAAAAAAAAACGGACATCATAGCTAATTATTATGATATCTAGAAGGTATCTATTATTCGTGACAATCAATTTTTGTTTACGAGGAAGGAGAAATTGTTATATGAATATTTATTATAGATAATAAATTTGCTTATTTAATGGTTTTAATGAAATAATTTGGTTAAATTTTTCATAGTGAATGCATAACATAATCCAGTCCTCCCAATGAAAAACTCTTCCATACTTGGTCCATTTGGAAATGGTTTTGAAAAACAAGATTTTGAATAAAGTGGCTTAAATAGATTTGATTCTGAAAAATGCATTTTTTACGCTTTTTAAAAAGCAAGTTTTTTGTACTAAAAGCTATAAACAACTTTTTAATTAAACATGTTTTTTAGAATGTGTTTGACAACACTTTTCAATTTTCTACTTAATTAAAAGCAGAATCACTTTATTTAAGTATTGTCAAACGCCCCATAAATTTTGTAGGATTCTGAGATTATCACCATTTATGTTTGTTGATGTTATTGTCATGATTTCACTTCTTGCACTACTTTTGGTGGTCCAATCACTTCCAAAACACATTTGGCATCAAGCAGACACGTTATGATGTAAAACAGGTGTAGTTACCGGGCCTAGTTTTATGTAGATAAACAAAGTTTTCTAGGGGTACGTAGGCAAATAGCATTTTGAGATGAGTATTTTGTCAACATTTTCTTTAGAGGTACACATGCAAAAACCTTTGTGATTTTTTATTATATTACTTTAATGCAATTTTAGTGCAATTATTGTGGATTCTCATAAACGATCTTTGTTGACTCCGTCAATTTCCGTTAAATAACCCACGTGGACGAACATTATTGGATAAAAATCTTGTTTCCTGTTCCCAAACGAAAACAAGAGAATCCGAACCCTAATAAAAGAGTTCATTTGGAAGGTTGGAAAGTTGGAATGATCGCAATGTTTGCAAACCAAAAATTGATGTGCATTAGATGAATTGTAAAGCAATTATTTTTACAATTATATTTCTGAATACAGTTAATCAATACAAAGAAATGCAAGTGATAAGAAATTATTTTCATATAAGCACGCTATTCATCTTATCGATATAGGATTTCTAATAGAAAAAAAACTTGTTAGTTTGATGTAAGATTGTTGTTACATGCATTTTTTTTTCAATACAGTTTTCAATCCTATTTAATTCTTTAATAATTTGCACTCAATTTAACGAGGTAAATACTTTGATAAATAATTCGATACAATTTCTTAAAATATATGTACTTTATGGATGGATACACATTATGATAATTGGCCCAGCCCAACAAGCGCATCTCAGTTTTGAATGTTTGCACCAACCCAAGCCCACCCATCTGTTCTTGTAAAGGAAAAACCACAATGACCTGTTTACAAATCCTTCTCTTCTTCTGCTTTTCAAAATCTCTTCTAATCCAATTATACGAAAGGAAAATGTTACACTCGGTTCTTTTTACCGTCCACGCAATAATAAACATCGTCTAATGCGATATATATTTTGATAAAAAAATAAAAATCGCTTCATTTCGAATTGAATGAAACATTTTTATTAAGTGTAAGAAAAAATTTAATAAGGTACAACTTTACTGGATTTCTAACGAGATACATAAGACTGCATTTTAAACTGTAACAAGGATTGAGTGTAACAACACCCTATACAAAAAGGACATCTTTGGTCATGGCTTCTTTAGTTTTTCTAACCTTCTTAGTGAATATCAGTTTTGTCAGGGGTAAACTAATACTCATCGAAAGATAGTCTCAGTTGTGTATTTAGAGTTTTGGAATTGACAGAATTCTCTTTTACTATTCTTTTGCTGTAACTCTTTGGTTGTATGAAATGCCTAGTTGGGTTACTCCTCAGCTAGTTTTGTGTCCATTTTATTGGATTTTAACTTTTAAAAGCTTTTTACCTGCCTTGCAATTAAAAAAAATCCTTTCTAATGTAATAAAAAGAAATTTTTTTAATTTTTTTTTAAAAGAAAACAAAATATTAAAGAGGGGGAAGGGGACATGCGTGCTGAACTGGTTGACATAACATGATATGACCTGTTAAATTGATGGGCCGAATCCGGCTTACATCCTTGATTTTGGTTTCATGGGGACACACGTCCATCTTTAACACCTCAATTTATGAATAAGCTTCCAGAAACCCTAGTTACAGTAGGTTTTTTTTTTTTAGTTATAGTATGTTTTTTTTAGTTCACATCTCATGTTTGAATACTTATAAAAGATACTATATATATTTATATTTTATTTAATGATGTATATATTTGACTGGACAAACGTATGACTTTGCATGTGACAGTAGACAGAATAGTATAATTGCGCACTAATTTGATATGTAAACTATTCTTCATGGAGCACCCAACTTGGATTTCTTTTATCACAAACGATCCAAATCAATTCAGATATGCAGACTGTCATGATCCTCTTCCACCAGCGCCAACAATGAAACAGTGTGGTGTCACTCTTTTCCATATTGGTACAGTTAGTACATGCATTATCTTTTCATTATCACACCTTGGAGGAAGTGGCACAAGTCAATTTGTACATGGATTCTGAAGAGGAAAAATAAAAAAATAAAATTCAACTCAAACGAGTACAAAATGGTAGAGCATTGAGTCTTGAGAAGTGACTTAACACACAACAAAGTGAGTAATGATGTGTACTCAATCCTCAACCAAATCACATCAATGTAATACCACTTGCTTCGACCTCTACAAATGGTTTTTCCCCACTGTATTTTGTTCACCAAACCCACTGTTCCTAAAGATTGTATAGGCTTTGATGGTTCATGTTTTTGTTGGAAGTGCTTTCTCCAATCTAATCATATATATTTTCGTGTATGCATGTGAAAAAAAAAAGTAACACTCCCCCTAGTGCATCTTTTACAACAACTCATCAATGGTCCCTAACACTTAGAATTAGAATAGGAAATGGAGAGGTGGGTAAAATAAAAGAAGTTATTGCAAGCTTTCAAGGGGAATTAAGTATTGCAAGGGTCCTTATATAGGATGCCTAGAAGGTCTCAAAAGCAGTGTAGCGAAATATATTGTATATATGAGATATGTGTGCCTAACTGCCTAAGATTAATTCTCTCATGTTTAGTTGTAACCTGTTGCGCACGCTACAAAAGTGTGCACTAAGCTCGATATTAATAAAACCACACAAGAAACACATATTTATATGACTCTGCCATGCCTATATCTACCTTACTAAGCCCAGAGAATACATTAAGACTTGTATTAGACTCACTCTCTAAACTATTACTACTCTGCAACCTCTTATACAAATTTATAACTAATCATATATATATCTATTATTGTTGAGATAGACTCCATCTAATCAGTTAAGATTAAATCTTAATTAATTCAATATTATATAGGTGTCCATCCCAATATGATTTCATCATATCTCTCATACATAATCTCAATGTCACATACCCACCCAAAAAAAGCACTTTTGATTGAAATTAAATAAAATGGGGGGAATGGAAAGGCAAGTGCTTTTTTAAATTGGGGTGGTGGGAGTTTGGAAGTGTGTTATTAAACTATGTAAAAGATATCAATTCAAAGAGGACTAGAGGAGGGAAGAGGGGATGTTTTAGTTGGTTGTTTTGACTTGAGTTATTGCTGATGATGTGCTAGTGGTGTGTGTGAAGGAGATGGAGATGGAGATGGAGATGGAGAATCTCAATAATTAAGTTTATCAAGGCCACTTTCGAGCACCCAAAACCCTCACTCGTGGGATAACCATAAACTCATAAAAGTGAGAATAAAGTGAAGAAGACAGCTTCTAATCATAATAATTATCATGGGAGATAATTAACATGGTTTTTTTTCTTCTTCTTTTTCCTTGGTCTACCATGATGTTCGTTATTCATATGAAGATTTATAAAGGTTGCTCGAGTAATGTATATTTTATATAAAATGATTAGTTAACATATGAACAAGTAGACATCTACTGTATATATAGTCAACATATGAACAAGTAGACATCTACTGATTAGTTAAAATGATTAGTTAACACATATATAATGTATATTTTATACATTAGGGAATTAATGTATTGTTTCACGCAGTAGTAGACATTGAGCAAGTTGAATTAGAATCAATGGTTCTTATATTATTCAATCTACCATTCTTTTGCCCATCTGATCTCCATTCAGGGGCGCCCCGGGTTGAGATTCTCTGCTTGTTTTTATGTTGAATCCTCATGTATTTATATACTTGTATCATGCTTGACTTTTATTATAGGGTTGATACATAATTATATTGAAAATCAAACACTTACATATACATGTGATTTTAAAAAGAAAAAGAAATTAATTTCACGTAATGCATTTACAACCACATGATTAATCAAGCAAGATACAAGTATAATTAAAACAAGCAGAAAATTTGAATCCATTTTGAGCCCCTCAAAATTGGAAAAAAAATGGGAGAATCCTACCAAATCTCAATTAATTCATGCCATGTGTGTTTGGGTGGTGGTATTAAGCCCCCTTAAAATTGAAAAAATAAATTCCCTACAAAATCTCTCAGCCATCAAACAATTGAAAAAAAGAGAAGAAAAGTGAGAATAACATAAGAAATGCATAACATTTTATCTCACATTCTCACATTTTTGTCTGATAAATTGAAGTTATTTTTTTTGTGGGTGTTCAAATGAAAGTTGAAAAGGTCAAAACACTCAAATCCCATTTAAATCTTATTTTTTTCAAATACTCTGCCATTCAAAATGTATTGTATTTTATGATATTTAATCAGTGATTTTGTTTTATGTTTTTTTTATTATGTTCTCATATTTCTTCTACCTCTTTTTATCTAATGCTCAAAAAATTTAGTTTTTATTTTTTTATCTCTCTCTATTGCCTTTTTGTTGTTTGTATATAATTATATTTATGAAAAATCATTTGATTTGGGGAAAATGAAATCTTCAAGAAAAAAGATATTTTATGACTATTGTGTCTGGGTGATGTTTTTTTCCACCATGGGGAATTGATGCCTAAAATTCATTTTTTTTATTTTTTTTCTTTCTTTCATTGAGTGATAGATCTAGGTAAACCCATTCGAGATTGAATTAAAGCTCCGATTTCAAAGGCAAACAAAAATAGTGATGATCAGTTTAAAATATCCTATTGTTTTTTACTGTCCAGGTAATGGCTTTCTTTGTATTAGCTTTTGTTTTATATTTTACTCTCATCCATTCAAACTTGTGGTACCTAATTTTTTTTTTTTAAGCTTTAGTTATTGATCAATCAATTTGACTTAAGGAAAGGGAACCCCCCGAGGACAATTAATTAAAAGGGTATTTGATACTCAAAACATTACATTTTGTGAGTGATAAAATAAATGTTGTTTTATGAATGTTAGTTTTTTTATTAAATTAATTTTATATAAATGATATGATTTATATGCATATTTATATCATTTTTATTTTGTATTTCTAATAATTTTCTTCACACACACAACACCCCCCCCCCCCCCCCTATCGAGAAAATCCTGGATCCGATTGTCTCCATTGACAGCTGATTTATCCAAAAAATATATATATATTACTTTCTTGCATGGTGAAGCATATGGTATATATCATTAACAAAATATTAGTCTACATAATATTAATCTATATGTTGAGAGACATTCCCCCCACATGTATTGTACACAAAATCTATACATCTATGAACAGATTGTATAACAGGGCCTATTAAACTTCTGATCTTGGGGTCTGAAATTCAAAACACCACTTGGACTCCACTATACCACGAGCATTATGGAGCAGCAACCAAATCTCTATGAAATTTAATTTCACATATATTGTTGAGACAAACCACTCCTAGGATTCAACCTTAGCAACATTAGAAACACTGGTGGAAAAATAAGCATAATCACAATGAAGCATTTATACATGGTTCAACAATTTGTTAATATCTACATAGGCGACGAGGTATCAATACATTCTTAATTAATAATCAAGATACAATATTTTTCATGAATAACTTATTTTGACATAAACCAACTCTTAATTAATGATCAAGATACAACACCTTGCTTGGCAAGGTTGTAAGAGTGGCACTCCCTTCAGAAAAAGGCTAGGGTTCAATGTCTGTTTACCATCCCATTTGAGATATGAGGAAATGATAGTGAAAGACTTTGAACTCTCTGTTGTAATAACTCATTGTGGGTTTTTGTACAAAAAAAAAAGGTCTTATAAAATGATATTTGTTAACCATACAAAAGATCATTCTTACAGAAATAAATCAAACCTTCATAATGGAACTAGGACATTCACGAAATCAAATGTGTGGATCGATTAGTTTAATGACAAGAGTAGAATACAAGGAATTGGAGGAATCAATCGGATGGTGTTTTGAAAATATAATGTGGGATAAACAATAAAAAATTAAAATTAACCAAACCACCTTTTTGGTAGTGATAGAGATTGTTAGAATAAAGATAATCACTAGAGAAGTCCAGAATGAGAGACTTATTATTAGAAGATCCAAAAAACATAAAATAAAATAAAATAAAGTGAAGCAGCTTTATCATATATTTATGAAATAAAAGTGGAGCCATTTATGAAATAAAAGCTGAGCATCTAATCTATTAAAATGAAGCACATTTATTAGTAGGGAAGAATCACAGCACAACTTAATTATAATCGATCAGGCTTATTAGCAGAACTCATTCCTCTCTTTAACATAATTATATTCAACTTTAATTGTACAAAGTGAAAGTTATTATAATAATAATAAAAATTATATGCTCTCTTCATTCAAAAAATTATATAATAAAATAATAAATTGCTCTTCTTTTTGCACTTCCCGAAGCCCATTGATTTGGTCGCTCTCTCTGTTGAAAAAAACCCACACACACGCTCACGTATTTAACATGGATGAATTAATGGATAATTTAAGTTTTGTTTGGCAACTCCAACTGTCTCACATTTTAAAAGCATAAATTTATAGTATGCCACGATGTGGCTCGTGAGTGGATACATGTACTGAAGAGGGAATTTTGACAGTTATGATGACATTGGACTGCAATCAATTTGACAGCAATCAATTTGACAATGGCTTTGTGTTCATGTACTTCTTTTGATATTATCCACTTTAGTGGTGGTTATTTTATATTTATGCCCACTACATTCATTTAGTAGGGATATTATAAACTCTCCCCCCCATGGTTGTTCAAATTTTAATGAAGCAGACATGCATTTTACTGTGATATATATAACTTGTTCATCTCACCCCACCACAAAAAAAATTAAAAATCGCCCCCCCCCCCTCTAACTTTCAAAGGATCTATGGATTATGGACACGCGAATTCTTTTGTTTTTCCTTTTTTGTCTTATTATTAAAGTGGGGAAAACTTTTCCCTTCCCGCTTGATAAAAGTGAGTTTGGATCCTCTATGATAAAAATATAGTGATAAAAATATAAAGTGGTAACTAATAACAATATGATACATAGCTAGTACAAAAAATTATGATCATTATTTTTAATAAATTATTATTGGTAAGAGTCTATTGAAAATTATGTTCACTTTTTAAATACTCTTACTGATGTGTCTTCGAATTACTAGTTACTACAGAAGCTCTTTGTATTTTTTTCATAGAGGATCCGAATTGGAGGAAAATAAAGAAAAATGAGGGAATTATCACTTTTTATTATGGTCACAACACAATTTTCATTTCAATCACTTTTCATACATAAACAAAAAGAAAACCAGTGAAAAATGATTTACATTTCATCGATTTTTTATTCAGATTCTTTTACCTTTCTTTCTTCTTTTTTTTTTTCAGGTAAAATTGTGTATGAGCACACCCAGATCTTGTTTGGAAAGGAGGATAGGAGAAGTTTTAAAAATAAATTGTCATCGTTTTAAGAGAAAAGGACAAGTTAATTTTCTCACCATTTGTTAAAGCATTTGTTAATGTCAAGGAAAAAAAGGTATAAATTGTAGTTCTGCCATGGAATTGAAGTAAAAATATACACATTTTATCAAATGAATCGCCCACAAGGGAAAAATAATGGGATTTTTATAAGTATCTAAAAATGTCATAATTTTTATTTGATAATCTATATATTCATTCATTGAATCAAGTTAGTGTCATGCTCTTATAGTATTGAAGCGACACAACTAAATACTATTTAAATATGCCATTTCTTCTCTCAATTAGAGTTTAGATGATGTTTTTATTTTTTTAATTAGTATTTAATTTTATTTCTTTTTCTTTTTTTTGTATTTTAAAAAAAGAATGATTAAATAAACAAATTTTGAGGAATTTTTCATTGTGATTTAAATGATTTTTTCTTGGTTGAAATTTGTGAAAGGTTGAATTAGATATTTGGAGTGTGTTTAGAATTAATTTTAAATTTAAAAATTTAAATGTCATTAAAAATTTGTATGCAACAATGAAAATTTTATTTTGCATGGTGCTAAACTTTTATTATTTATATATTTAGTGATTATATGGGTATCTAACATATTTATTTATTTATTTTGTTTACATTTAAGCTACTATTGTTTTATTATTTATTTATTAATTTTTGAAATCTCATTCATAAAATTTATTATTTTCTCATACTATTATAAAATTTTGGCTATGTCAATGCACATCTTCATTGATTTGAAGTATCAAATGATGAGAAGTCTAAGAGATGCTGAAAATTAGAAAATCAATATTCTGGTTACAAAAATTTTGTAGAGAGTCATTTGGAATTTCTTTCACTTTCACTTGGGGGATGAGTGGTTTGAGAATTTTAACTATTCATTAGCCCGAAACATATGATCGTTTTGCACAGGGACTAATAACAAAAAAAGTGTTTGAAGTTAGGGACATGAATTGCAATATGAAGAAAGGAGAGATCGATCACCGAGTAGCATAGTTTATAGGGGTTTAAAAATAAAAATTTTAAATATAGTTGTTTAGGAATTTTAACTATCTGTTAGTCCCAAACAGATGGATGTTTGGTACATGGATTGAAAATGAAAAAGGTGTTAGAAATTGGAAACTTTAAAATGAAATATGAAAAAGAGAGTGATCGATCACTAAATAACGTATTATGTAGGGACTTAAAAATAAATAAAAAACAAAAAAATATTTACCGGGCCTTGTATTTGAACCTCCAAATATAGAAAATAAACATAAAAGCTAATTGACCACCACCGTGAAGATAGTTGAATTATATGGACCACCAACATCAACATCAAGCTAACTGACCACCAACATCAATACCTACCTTTAGATGGATTTTTTTTTTAACAAAAAGGTAAATGTTTGCTATTTTTATCACATTTATATTTGATAATGGATTTTGTTATCCCTATTTTTTTTTTGTTCCCATTCTAAATTTTATATTTAGATCACACGATTTAAAATATATGACAACTTTAAAAATAATTAAAAATACATAATCTACATTTTCTATTAATAGGGCATTGATATTGTTGACTTTGGTTTCACATAGTTTTTTATTTTTCCTATTTTTGGAAATGACAGTTATAAAAGTTGTTTGTCTTACAAAATGTGGTTAAAAAATAGGGATCAAATATGTTCCACCTTTACTTAGAATAAAATATCTTAATTTTTTCTTTCAAAATACGAATAATTATCCATGCTTTATTTTTTTTCTTATCCCGTATAAGATAACATGTGATTTAATTCAATTATATTTTATTATCTCAATGCTAAAGCAAGCCTAACAAACATTGAGTTTCTTTTTGAATTATAGATATTTTCTTCCCACACGTATTTTTAATTGCTTTTAGACGTTGAATATTTGACCAATATCTACATTTGGCCTCAAAATTTAGTATGTTCGACATTCTGATTTCTGACCAATGTTAATTCTTTTTCTCCCGACTGAAGATGTCAGTCATCTTGGATAGGTAATTTTTTTTATTAGTAAGTTTTTTTTTTATCTAATCTTCCTCTTTCAGCAAACCGGCCGACAACCCTAGTCTCTTTATTAAAAAGGGTTACCTCTACCAATTCTATCAAGATGATGTTCGTTAAAGAAAAAAATAAATACATAAAATAATTCTTAGATAGGTAAGTTAGCCCTTTAAATGCATGTTTTACGATTAATGGTGTGAAATTAATGAGAAGTGTTTTTAATTAATTTAATAATTAATATACTTTTATATTATCTCTGGCTATATTTTTTAATCTATTGCAATATAGAAAAATAATTTAACATCTGTTCTATTTTTACAAAAAGATGTTACATGCTATTTTTTTGTACACACTTACGTGCAATCCTATTTTTTTCAATGAGATCGTATGTCTCACTCACAAAGTATGTAATTTTCATTTTCTTGGATAAAATGAAATATATTTACTCAGTTCTATAAAAGTTACATTAATTATAAACATTTTTGAAAAAAAAAGCACGTGAGGTGACATTCGGAACTATCCTTGTGCGTTTAGTTGCGTGATTATGTAGCTTCTACAATTGTAGGAAGCTGCTTTTGCAATCGTACAACCAAACAGTTTTACTATGGCAGTTTCCTATACAAATTTAAGGCAAATAATATCCAAAAGCTGCAAAAGCTGCGATGTTTAAAAACTGAGGGAGGTGAGTTTCTTGCAGGATCAATTTTAAAACTCAGATTCTTGCAGAATTAGTTTTACAATCGTACAACCAATAGTACCAAAAATCTTTAAAATTCCATTGTTCATGCCTCGATTAAAAAGTACATTTATTCTACCATCATTTGAGTAAACCTTCACTACACAAAACAAACATTTTTTTTTCACTCATACACTAGTACATTCCAAAATTCTTAAACTACGAACCCAAAACCAATCTCCAGTAATGAAAAGGGAGATAAATATATATAAAAAAAAATCTGAAAATTCCCCAAAACGTATCCGCTCACCACCCCCACCACTCAAAATTTATGAAAATGTGAACAACAAAAGTAACAAAAATCCGAAAAACCCCCCAAACCAAACCCACTAATGCATGCCTAACACAATCCTATATCTATATCTGCAATATGGGGGAAAATTGGTCTGTCTCAAAGTGTCATGTAAAACCATGAGCCATTAGTGCTACTTGTCATGTAAAACCATGAGCCATTAGTGCTACTAACTGCTGCTGAGAGGTTTCAAAATGATCTGAACACCATGCTTAGGCTTCAGAGTGAGCACACTGATCGGCGCATGACGATAATTCTTCGAAATGTTAAAGCTGAATCGAGAGATGAACATTGCCAATATGACCTTGGCCTCCATCAACGCGAAGGACTGCCCGACGCAGTTCCTTGGCCCGGCCGAGAAGGGCATGAAATGCCTCCCCGGGGTGAAGGACTTCCCCGCGAACCTCTCCGGTTTGAACTCGTTCGCGTCTTTCCCCCACAATTCCTCGCTGTGGTGTATCGCGAGCACCGGTATCCACATTGAGAGCCCCTTTGGGATTCGCAGGTCCCCCAGTTTGACGTCCTCCAGCGCCATCCGCGGTAGTAGCGTCGCAGGTGGGTAGAGCCTCAGTGATTCATTAATTATCATGTTGAGCTACACATAAGAAAAACTTAATTAATATTCCATTAGGTTTCATCAGTCTCCGATAATATAAAATTGTCTTCATGGTCTGACAGGATCTCACGGGACATTTAGTACTGATGCCCCAGTGAAAATTGAATCATGGAGGGGATGGATTTTGGATTTACTATAGTGAGTCATGCATGGAGGGGATGGATTTTGGATCTATCACAGTGCATCAGGGAGGGGATGGATTTTGGATTTGTCATAGTAGGTTATGGAGGGGATTTATTTTAGATTCTATCAGATTTCATCAGTATTGTCATGAAGACTATAATTATGGTCCGACTGAATCACGTGGGAGCAGTTGAATTGACCAGACCGGATGGCACCTAGTACTAATGTGCAGGTGAAAATTGAGTCATGGAGAGGGGATGGATTTTGGATTTACCACGGTGAGCTTGGGGAGATGATCGACGGAGGGGGGACTCCCGCCGCAGACAAGGGAGACCTCGGCGCGGGCCCTGTCCTGCCACGATGGGCTAGTGGCGAGGAGCATGATGGTCCACGTGAGGAGGAGAGCGGTGGTCTCGTGGCCGGTGAAGAAGAAGGTCTTGCACTCATCCATCAGCCACTGGAGTGTGAGGTTGAACCCGGCGCGCTTCTTACGCGTCTCCGAGAGGAGCATGCCGAGGAGGTCGTTCCCGTATGACGCCGCCCTTCCGACCTCCACCCCGTCCTTCCTGCTCTCTATGATCTCTATCAGCAGCCCCTCCACCTTCCTCTTCAACGCCTTGATTTCCCTATTATACTTGCTTGGGAAATACCTGCCAAATTTGGGCGTTGGAGTAGATGAGGTGACAGTGACAATGATACAGGCAATGCAAAAACAAAAAGAATTAAGGCTGCCGTTTGGACGTGCAATTGAAATGCTAAGAATAAAATCTCACGTTTGAAACTCAGTTTCTTAAAAGCATTTTTTATTTGTTGTTGAATCGCTTGGTTTTTTTGTCTAAAAAACAAGAGGGAAGTTGAAAAACTAAATGTTCAAATCGAGTTCGAATTCACCCAAACACATATCCAAATGTTCTGTAAAAGTACAGCCAAACACAGACCTGCTGCCGGGGAAGCAGAAGTGGCGGCTGGACTGCGCGCAGAGGTGTTGAAGACTAGTAAGGAGCTGGAAGATCTGCTTCCCCTTCTCGTAACTACTGTCAAATTCGGTCTTCGCGATGATGTCCCCGGTCAGCCTTGTCAGGTGTTCTCCGATCTCCACCTCCACCTCGCCCAACCGCGCCACATCCGCCTCTAACGTCGCCATCATCCGCCTAGTACGCTCCACCATGTACCCAATGTGAACCTGTGTATGCAATTGCCAGTACCAGCACCAGTTTAGAAACAGACAGGCAATTGAGTGTGTGATGAGTGCGCGCGCGTGCGTACCTTGAGTTTGTCGGCCATGAATACAGGGGCAATGATATGGCGTTGGTTAAGCCACTCCTCGCCGTTGGCCATCAAGAGTCCCCTCCCCATGAAGTGCTTGGAGCCTTGTCTCTGGAGCCATGACTTTCCGGTGACGAGCGAGTACTTCGCAGACAAGAACTCCTTTATCATCTCCACATCCGTCAAGCACATCCTTGGCTCGCTCCCGTGCCAGTACATGAATCTCTTCCCTGACCAATTTTCAAAAACATTTATACCATGTGCGACACAGTTCACACCATGCATGTGTTACATGTTAATGATTTTGATTTCAATTAGTTTGTACCATATTGTTTGGACCAGAGGACATAATGGGGTAGGAGGCGGGGGACGATGTCGTGGGAGACGGAGTCCATGTCGCGGGAGGTGGAGGTGGAGACTAGGGAGACCATGTCGAAGAGGTTCCCGATGAGGAACCGCGGGGACGGGCCGGTGATGCCTTGGCTCTCCATGGCCTTCCTGATGCACCTTGGCCTCCACACATAGAACCATAGTGTGACTGAGGCTACCCTGACCAGGATTATAAGGAGAGTCACACCTAATACTAGGAGGATCAAACCCATTGCCTAGGGAAGAAAAGATTAATGTATGGAGAGTTGTAAGAGAAAGCTTAATGAGATTGGAAAACACAAGGTGGAGGACCCTTATATAGGGTGGTGAGGTGGGCATATGTTGAGATATCAACAAATTGAATTTAATATGATATCTAATATGATAATTATATAATTATTGATGGGTGGGCTGTCTAGTGATATATATATATTCCACAGTGATATGGAAAAAGATTTAGCTGCTGCTGGAGTAATAAAGAGAGAATAAGCAAGAAGGACCATGGAATAAAAAAAAATGAGTGGTTTGGGTGTGGAGAATAAGTTGGTATTTAGATGGTGGAATACCTGACAATAAATGGGTTTATCAATTTCATGTGTTCCCTCGGATTAGTCTATTTCAATTATTGTAATAAGTTCGTCCCACACTGATTTTTATTTTTTTCCATTGCCCGTGTGTCAGGGCTCATTAAAACTGGTGTGATTAAAACAATGGAGGGTGCATGTGACTTGCAGAGGTCGGCGACGACGATAAAGCGGGCATGCATGGTGGTGGCGGAGGCCGCGTTTCGTGGCGAACTCATAATGGAGTTGTTCGTGGTGGCTCTTGGGGTGGTGATGGTTGGCAGCAGTGGTGGTTGAGGAGCTGCCGCCAGCCAGTCACGGTGGTAGTGGTGGCAGTAATGATGGTGATGGAACATTAATTCATAATTTTAAGATTAACAGGTTCTCTATTATATAAGATATTGTAATTAATTCAACATTACTGATTCATGTACGTCTTCAACATCAAATAACTCTGCGGCTGGATGAGTTCTATAAGTAGTGTTGGAGCTTTCTTAAGCAACAATACTGAGGGGGTTGAAGCTTGGCTCGACTCGTTGGGCTCATGAAAAGCTCGATTGAAGCTTGGCTTGACTCGTTTGTTAAACAAGTCAAACCGAAGTTCGAATCAAAGCTCTGTTCGGACTCATTTAGCTAAAAAAAACTTTATTTAACATTTGAGAAGTCACATTTCACAAATCACAACATCTTATACATGTAAAAGTAACATAAGTTCGGACTCGGGCTCGGCTCATCCCCCTTTTCTGTTAAATAAACGAGTTTGTCTAGGCTCGGGCTTGGCTCGGTTCGGCTCATTTATAAACCGAGCTTTAAAAATTATTCAAGCTCAGCTTGTTTGTCTAATCGAACGAGCCTGAACGAGCTTTAACCAAGCTGAACCTGAGCTACTCGACTCATTTACCTACCCTAACAATACTTCATTACTTGGAAAAAAAGACGCAGTTATATAAGATCGATTCTCATACGAAGTGTCAATTACAATTTCATTATTTAACGAGATACATGGTTCATTAAACGAATCAAGTGTTTTTCGCTTTAGCATAAATAAATATATGTATATATTTGTATCCAATTTAAATATATTATATTTTTCATAAAGCTACATATATATTTTGTTACATGACGTACACACTTTAAAAAAAAAATTAAAACATCCGAAGATCATAAAATTAAATGCATATAAAATTAGATAAAAAAAACATGTGAGATGTAAAAATGCTAGTAGATTTTTCACATGTAGTCCTAATAGCCACGCCAAACATACATTTTTTTAAGGAGAAAGATAAATAATTGCTATATCGAATTCATTAATAGATCTCAAAGTTACAGTATTGATGCAAAGAGAGGGTGAGAGAAAGAGAAAAGTACATACATTGAATTCTTAAGGGTGTTTTATGCATTCACGTGGAGATATATACACTCATTCATATATTTTTTATATAAATATTTTTATATAAAGGCTGAGCCTAAAAGTTGGTCTAGAAACAAGATTGGGTTATCTTCGTTCAATTACTATAGTTTCCTATGAATTACCTCAGACATGGTTTAGAAAACATTTCAAGGTCCACTATGATTGACATGGATGCATGACCACAGAGTTGCCCAACCCACTTGCATCTCTACCCCCCAGAAAACAAAACAACAACAAAGAAAAATAAAGGCTATGGACAGTCCATAATCTCCAATAACTCCACTCACACACCCTAAAAAAACCTTGGCATGCAGGGAAAGAAAAAGGAACCCATCTGTTCCTCATCTCACCCTCACAAAAACCATTCTCTACAACCAGGTGTTCTGCCTATCATAGACACAATGATGGAGTTTTCTCCAACATAGGCGAACAACATAAAAGAAAAAAACAAACTCCATGTGCTCCCCTGATGCAAACCCCCATACCTTCTAAAATGCATTGTTCTTTAGCCATCTTAGGACTCACTTGATATTAGGTGGGGTTTTAATGTGCTGTGGTGGAAAGGAAGATATTAGTGGCATGTGGAATAATGTGAATTTTGGCAGAGGTGTAGCAGGGATGTACAGAGAAGGAAAAAAATTTGGAATAGCTAGGTTGGCTATTGTTGATTTTGCACCTTTGCCCAATGCATGTTATGGAACGTTTTATTCACCTGCCAAGGGATTTTGAGAATGACATCTGGGAGTTTTTTTTTTGAAAGTTTCTATGCATTCCTCCTTTCTTGTGCTATATATTATTAAAGGCTCAAAGGAGGAAAGTGAAAAGAAAAAAAAAAACATCGTGGATTGCATGAAACGACTCAAGGAGGTCTCAGAAGAATTTGCATGTGGAGTTGTGTTGAATTGATTATGGATATTGTTGAAACTCATAGAAGAAAGATTTATTAACCCAAAATTTTATTCAATATTTTTTAATCCAAAACTGATAAACAACACCCCAATAGTGATAGGAATAGACGCATATCCTCGTTTAAAAAAATGATATGTCCATCTTTATGTGCAAAACCATCGGTGGTTCTCATTGTTTTTTTTTTAAAAAAAATGTACTCTTAACCACTAAAAAAACAATAAATTATATATTGAGATATATGAATATATATAGGAAAAACTAAAATTTTTTATACAATAAATATATAAAGCGGATTAAATGTATGAGCACTCTAATTTTTTGTGTAAATTATACACGGAATGATCAGTATAAGAGAGTTCACGTAGATCGTGTGTACAACCAGCATCAATATTGCAGTGGTAATAAAAATCGATATCTACAAAGATAAAATAAGTATATATGTTAAAAAACCACCACTTGCTGATGCTTAAATGGGCTGTGGCTTCTCTCAATTCCATGACAAAGCAACCAACGTGCAGTGCAGATCTCATAAAAATATATATAATCCATACATATATATACTGCCTTGATATTGTAATGCCAAAGATATACATCTTCATTTTCAACATATACGCATGTAGTTTGTCTTTTAGTCTGATATATTATGATATAATATATATATATATATATATATATATATATATATGAAAGATAAGATACTCGACGAACCGATTGGTTAATGGGACATCGGGAGTGCTGTGGCTGGGGGACCTCCCTCCCAGCTTCACATAAATTTATTATTTTATTATATTTTTATTTTTATTTTTATTTTAAATCCCCACCATTCATAGGTCTCACGATTCTTTAATGGGTGCGGCTATAGCCACCCTACAACCTCTCCTACCCATCTCTTTTTCTTCCCCACCTAATCATATATTTCCACTTCATAAGTCCACCCTTATATAAATATTCAACCCAAATCATTTCCACACCACCCCATCCACTATTCTAGAAGGCCATGGATCAAACACTGAAGACATGGAACATTTTGAACGGGATACAGAATACTTCAAATGTTTTTTATTCCAGAAAGCCATAAACCATGTCAAAACAAATAAAACACGAAAGGAGCATGTCGAACGGGATACAGAACACTTCAAGCCCCCGTATGTTTGGAATAGGAATAAGCCCCGGATAACCTGGTATAAAAGGGAATAAGGAATAAATGGTGTTTGGAAACATAAAATAGGTAGGGATAAAGTATGTCATAATAAATTAGTATAAAGTGGTATATGGATTCTAACATACCCCTGGAATTAAAGTTATTATATGTTATTTCATCCAAAGAATATATGGGTCCACTATCAAATCAACTGTTTTCACCTCTTATAAATCACGTGTCAAATTAACTATTATTATTTTTTTACTTTTTATGAATTATTATACATACTTTATTCACATTTTACCCAAACAACAAAACATTTATTATAGAAAAGTCATGGACCATGTCGAACCAAATTGTACACGAAAGACATGGAGCATGTCGAACGGGATACATAACACTTCAAATATTTTTTTTATTCCAGAAAACTATTGACCATGTCGAACCAAATTAAACACGAAAGACATGGAACATGTCGAACGGAATAGTGAACACTTTAAATGTTGGGGTGGGTTAGGGGTGAGAAAAAAATGTAACGAAACATTTTTATTTATAAATAAAAAGGGTGGCTATGAGAGATTGTGGGGTGGCTATAACCGCATCCTTCTTTAATTCCTCGGATGATGTATGGTGGAGGTTGCTCGATATTTCTTTGACCTTTTTTTTTTGAGTGAATAGGCTGGACATATTAGATTGTGAGGTATATATACCAAAAGAATTTTAGGAGGGTACACTAGCTTAGCATAAGAGAGTTTGTGGAAGGTATATGAGTGCAAAATGTTAATTAAATCACTTGGATCCTTCTTTGGATCAACATTTATGGGCCGTTTGGGACCGAGGCAGGGATGTCCCCGTCCGTTCTAGCCACACAGTAGAAAATCTTATTTTCAAAACTCTTCTATCACAGATCAAAATGATTTGTTAATATCATCTTGACTCTTTTACCACAGATAAAAATGATTTATTAATATCATCTTGACTCTTCTACCACAGATAAAAATGATTTGTTAATATCATTTTGACTGTCATATAAAAGGTGTTTGGATCTATGGTGGTGGTATACCAAATTCACTGTTGTGGAATCCGTCCCACTACGGATCTAAATACTTGCTTGAGTTTGTCATTGGTGCTTGAACTCCTAAAAATTTTGGGGTGGTGCTAATCGCTTCTATTTTACTCTCTTTAGGAGGTCAGAGTGGAAAACACTTATGTGACAAGTATTTAATGAAGGGGTTGAACCACCGATATATAGTTTCATCTTTTCTCCTAGAAATTATATGCACTGACATATGTGTAATCAATTCATTTATTCTTCAATCAAACTATGTTAAATTCTAGGATAAATAAATGAAGCAATTGGACTACTAAGACCCTTTTTTTAACTTTTATAAGAACAAAATATGAATATAATATAATTTTGAGGAACAGTACTTCACAAATAAAGAAATATAAACTAAGAGCATCTTTAACAAATGCCTTAACAAATTTATTAAGCGTGGAAGTAAATTTCATTTTGGAACTATATTTACTTCAATCATGCATTCTAATTGGTTTTTAAATGTACTCTTTATTAATATTTTAATGATTTATTTAATTATTTCTTAAATCTAAAAATAAAACAAATTTAAAAGTGGAACTCACTCTAAAAAGTGGAAAGGAGCCACCAAATTTTTTTAAAAAATAGACTCCGCTATTTTAATGGTGGGGTCACTGTATCTGAACTCGCAGATCTAGTTACTTAATGTAAGATATTTGCTTAGCTTTTCAAATCTAAGGAGCTCATTAGAAGATGATTTTAACAAACTCTTCACATATTTATCGAAAGAGCCACTAATAAGCATTTCATTGAAAACATTCTAGAGAGCAAATTTGGACCACAAAATTTTGGTACCTAAAAGATGCACCAAAACACATTACAAATTTGTTGATCATATTTTTAGTCCCACTCATCTTCTATAGGCCTGTTTACGAACCGTGCTTAAACGATGGTTAATATAGTCTTAACAATTTAAAGTTCTTATAAGGTCGATGGCTCTAGTTTGCAATAAGTCATTTTCTAACATTATTATGATCGTGATTAGTTTTAACTTGAAAGTTGAAACTGCTACTTCAATTCTCATGGCCTTGATCACAAACACTTGAATGTGACATGAGAGTCTACCAAAATAAGGTACTGTTGATATACATGTTAACCAATGATTCCCTACTAATGTGTTCATCAACAGGTATGTAAGATTTAGAAATTGAGAGAATTAGTCAAAATATATAGTGCAAAAGAAGAAAAAAAGATAAATGAGCTAAAATTTTCTTTTAAAAAAAAAGAATAAATGAACAAATCGGCTTTCTAATAATAAAAAATAAACAAATCGGCTCAACTAATTATTAGTACAACAATGGTATAAACATTAGGAAAGGTGTCTAATTGGGCACTTTGCCTTAAATATGTTGTGCGACCCTTTTGTTTTGAGAATTGGGTGTTCTTATATGTTCCATGTAACCTATTTGCTATGAATAAAAGCCAAAACTAGGGATATTTTAAAGGGGGCCCTCCCTCTCCAATCCAACCAAATGAATAAAGCTCCTCCCCACTTCAAGATGTAAAAAAGTATGACAAATACTCTAAAGTTGGTCCATGTGCATCTTGTCTCTGAAGTCCGCCAAAGGTCAAGTGATTACCAATGATGAAAAAGGGCTTTTAATTGGAAATCATATCATGCATCATTCATGCAGAAGAGATCTCATCCTAATTTATAAAATAGCATTTGATTCATGCTATATATATGATTCATTGAACTGTCTCGCAGAACCAAATAAAAGAGGGAATCTTGACCACCTCACTAATTTTATTTTAAAACATGGTAACACCTGGATTTGGAATCTTGTTAATGATCCTTTTGGAAAGAGTGGTGTCTTTTCCCTTTATTTGGAGCATTGCCTGAGTATCCAATGGGACCTGTGGAGGCTCTCTCATGTGTGAATAATTGCCTTGAAATGGTTGCCACTAAAACTCGAATGTAAATTTTGTGGCACTCCAATGAGTCTCAGCTTCTATGCTCTTTACATAGAGAAATTAAATCACTTGTGCGTTTGGAAATTAATGATTTGAATAAAAACCTGTTACAGCAACTTCTAAAAACAACTTTCCCGGCCCTTTTTTACACTTTTCCTTGACCCATAGAGAGCTATTTTTTGTAACTTAATTTTTTTAATTAAAACAATTTTAAAAAACAGCTTTCTAGTATTCACACATTTCCTTAGATTCATATAGAGCTGTTTTTAATTATAATTAAAAGTTATTTTTCGCTTTCGTTGAAATTTGAGTATTGAAATATTTGAAAACGAGTTTGGATTAAATATGATTAATGAAAAAACAGAATCTCCGTTATCCAAACTCATTCTAAAACATTGTCTAAAGTTTGTATATATGTTGTTAGTTGAGGCAAAAACTATCAATGTAATGCAAAAATGGTTGAACTGTTTTAGTTTCAATTGCGGTTGCGAATGACTAGTCTAGGTTGCATCATAAATAATGAAACATGTTAGCATCTCATGTTAGATAATATTAACCTGGACGGGATCTTAGATGAAGATCAACACATATCCCTAAAATCTTCTAAAATCACATGGATCACTTGATCTCTTCCCATCTGATGGGATCAAAGAGATCTAACGTTGATCGATAGGGGCAGATGTCCAATACTATAAATACCTTATTGAGGTATGTGAAGTTTTTTTTTTCAAAATCCTAGATTGACCTTCTGCTGACTTGAGCGTCCAGGTCACTCCCATCTTGTCTATCGACGTTCACGGTCTTAGTGGGCCGATGATCTGCATCAACAAGTCTGGCAAGTAGTGAAGTAGACGGATCCATCAACCTAAATCCGATTAATCAAATTTTGTTCCCTTAAACCCTAACTAATGAGCATAAACTCTCTTAACTAATTTTTTTTGAAGTAGGAAGTGTATAATGACATCGACTTTATATATTAAGAGAGAAAACAGTACATGACATGCCATGACATGTCTTGTCATGCGATGTTTGAGTATTCAATAGCAATGAATCAATATAAATTTAGACTTATTAATTAATCGTAATTGGATACTAGTCTCCTACGAATCCAGTAACGTGTTTTGCTAGAACAAAACTCATTATTTCTTTAACTTGGATTTCTTCAATCAACTTTTTAGGTTGCACACAGATTGAATTATATATATACTTGCCCAATAGAATGTATTTTTATAAAATAAAAATAAAAATAAATTATATATATTCAAATGGATTGTATACATAAATTTTGATGTCTCTCATAATAACATATCCTATATAGTTGAGTAAATGTATACCTCAACATAATCTACGTAATTCCATCTAACAAAACAAAATGGGAGGACTAATTGAAGGCGTGATACAGGCTGATCGATGTGAGCCACGTTTAATTCCATCTAGCAAAACAAAATGGGAGGACTAATTTTGTCTTAAAAGAAAAGAAAAAAAAAGTGTGGTTGCACTCAATCTCATTTGCGATTGTCATATCAAGAACACAATGTATAAAATCAGTTAATGTAGAATATAAGATACGCATTCAATGCACATGAGTTATCTTTTATTTTTAATGAAAAATATATTTTATTAATTAAATGTATACATATACTTTATGCCTATGTTTGCTTTGAGAATATGGCTATAATAAGTAGGAATAATTCAAAATAACCTTAAAATAAGTATTTGAAAGGTTGGAATAAATGAAAATTTGTATGCTATAATTAACGGATATAAAGTGGTATATGGATTCCAACAAAACAAACATGTGGAGGTAAAAATCTGCACTTGGACATGTGTCGTATAAAGGCGATATGTGGGCCACCTGGCGTAAGGCCCATCAGGCCCGATCCACGAAAACACAACGTCATCTATAGTGCTGACACGACTGGACTTAAAGATATAATTGGATAGTCATGTCTCGAGAAAAAGTCACACCTCAAGTGATCTAAGGCACGACCAGACGACAGGTCTGGTCGGACGATCTTATCACTCAGATGCGAGTGATCTAAGGCACGACCAGACAACAGGTCTGGTCGGGTGACCTAATCACCTCAGATGCGAGTAATATAAGGCACGATTAGACGACAGGTCTGGTCGGTCAACCTTATTACACAGATATGAGCAGTCTAAGACACGCTCAGACATCAGGTCTGGTCGGTCGACCTTACTCTTCAGTAAAGCACTAGAAACGTAACACACGAACAGACTTGGAAATGGTCAGAAGACCATCTAACGTCTGTAACTGCCACGTTCGTACTTAATGCCCATCATCATCATAACATGGGTAATTAAGGACGACGTGGAAATTAAATGCAGGGAACGTTTTCCTAAGAAATAACACACTAACTTTTAGTGGCAAAACGGTTACAAAGTAACCAACTGAATTACGTAAGACTTGATCCTCCAGCGGGTACGTAAGCAGCCTATAAAAGAGGTCGCGCGGCAACACTCTTTGGGAGAACAGATGAGATCAGAAAAAGATCGAAATCTGGTTCAGGCTAGCGTATCAAATTGAGATAATTGTTCTCAGTTGATACCAATCACAGTGACGACATAGTCATTTGTGATAGCCGGACACAGTCTCACTCTTTCCATAAAAAAATCCATGTTTGCACAATCCTACCACCTAAAAACCTATTAACCAAATCCTTTTTCAAATTCCGAATCCCATAAAATCACAAATTTAACTGTGAGGGGAAATTATCCTCTTCAAAACTCAATTAAGTTATTTCAAGTTATTCAACTTAAAAGAATATATGAGCCAACTATTAAATCAATTGAACCAACTATTAAATCAATTGTCATCATTTTTCACCTTTGATAAATTTTTATTCATACCCTATTCACATTTTATTTAAACAACAAATTTTTTATTATTATGTATATAAATGAGAAAAAGTCAAAACATAATAAAACAAAAAATCATTTTATTTTTATTTATTTTAAAATAGTTATAAATACGTTGATAACTTAATTATCCGTTCAAACGGCCTATAAAAATTCAAAATGTGTACGGGCTGAAATGACAGCAAACTGACTTACCCATCATTTCCAAACGATCGGTGCCCATAATTCATCACGAGACGCCCAACAAAAGACGGCCCGCGAAACACTAACTAAACTGAGCCCAATGATCCTTGACCCGGTCCGTAACTGCTTCGTCCCCTTGGTCATAAAAACCAAAAAAAACAAAAAAAAACGAGCACAAACACCAAAGAGAGAGAGGAACAAAAGCGAAACGAGAGAGACGAGGGCGGAATCCAATGGACCCCCTGGTCGAGCTGGTGGACCTGATCGTTCAGGACCCTTCGCAGAAGCACCTCTCCGAGAAGCTCACCTGGATCTGCTCCCGCTGCCCCTCCTCCGCCTCCCCTTCCGCCCCCCTCACCCATTCCCACCTCAAATCCATCCTCGCCGTCTCTCGCTTCCTCTCCAAATCCCCCGAACCCTCCGATCGCGCCCTCTCCTCTCTCTCCTCCTTCCTCCTCCTCCTCCTCCCCTCCTCCTTCCTCCGCCCCCTCTGGCCCCTCTCCTTCCCCCTCCCCTCCTTCTTCTCCGATCTCCTCCGCTACCTCTCCCTCGCCGCCCGGATCTCCCCCTCCCTCGTCGCCTCCCTCGGCCCCTCCTTCCCCGACGTCGTCCTCTCCGCCGCCCAGGCCCTCGACTCCCCCGATCCGGACATTGCCAGGGCGTTTCTCATTGCGGCCTCCAGGGACTTCCCCCCGGTTCTCGGTCCCGAAGGCGCGGAGAGGCTGATAGAGTCGTTGTTTGATAGGTTCGTTGGTAATGCCGTGCCTTCGTCCCCTCCCGTGCCGTCCTCCGCGTCGTCGTCCGTGCAGTCGTCGCCATTCGGGGGGAGGCGGCTGGTGGCAACGAGCGATGATGTCGTCTCGGAGAAGGGGAAAGAGGAGGTGGTGGATGATGCGTCCACCGCCGGTGGTGCCTCCTCGAGTTCCGCGAGCGTAGCGGGGAGGAGCAGCCTGGATCAGCTGGGCGCGCATTTTGATGGCGGGGGAGCGAGCACGGTGGTGAAGCAGCATGTCGCGGTTTTCGAGGAAGAGACGGTGGAGGGGCTGGAGAGGCTGGAGATCGCGTTCAGGCTGTTCGGGCACGTGATTGATGGGGTGCCTGTCAGGGCGGCTCTTGTGGAGCAGGTCAGGAATGCCGCTGCCAAGCAGATCAAGTCGTTGCTGGCGTTTTTCAAGGTACTGCTCCAGTACTCCATTAGTCGTTTAAGGCACTTCTTAAAAAAATGAAAACAAAAAATGCGTGTTCTGATTTTTACTCATTTGGTTTAGTTTCATTGTTAACTAACCATATCATAGTTTTCATTGTTTTGCTTTCAATTTGATTCTGTTAAAAGTATTCAGTGTTGAAACTTGCTGTTGTAGTTTCTTTTGCTGGCTTCAATATTATTGTAATTGATGTTAAAATTAAAGAGGAACTTTGCTGAATTTTTCAGTTGTTTTTGTTAGAAACTTCTGTTTGTTGGCATTGAGCTTTTATGCCGAACAATTTGATTTCTTGTAGTAGTTGACACTGAATTTTTTTGCTTAATCAATGGTTGATTTCTTTCTTCTTCTTCTTCTTGTGTGTGTGCAGATACGAAAACGTGAATGGACAGAACATGGTGCAACATTGGTTGCAAGAGTCCATGCTAAGTTATCAGCTTGCCAGGCAGCAACGTGGGTGATGATCAAGAGTCTTCAGTCTTTGGAGTCTGATGGGAAGACCTCAAAGATGTTGTTACGGGGGACACTTGCTCTGTTTATTGATGCTGCAGAAGCTTGCATACCCTCTTCCTGGAGGAAAATGAGTGTCTGTGAGGAGCTGTTTTGCTCATTGCTGAATGGGATTGCTCAAATTGCCATTTCTCGTGGGGGTCAGCTATTACGAATCTTGCTCATCCGATTGAAGCCTCTCGTGCTTATGATGTGCTCTCATGTATGTTTTGATGGATATGGATCCCGGTTATCTGAAACCAATTTACCTTTTTTTCATTTCTTAGGCTTCTTAGATTGTATCATGTCAGAAAGAAGCTTTAATTTAAACTAATCTGCATTATGAATCTGACAATAAATTGCCTTTTTTAATGCTGTAATGTCCAATTCCAACTCATTTTGTTTAATTACTAATGATGCAATATTTGCGTACATCATGCTGCAGTATGCTATTGAGACACATGTCTGAACTTAAGATTTTTTTTTCCTTCCCTTGTTTTGGTTCAGGCTGATACTTGGGGCAGCAACCGCGGACCGATGTTTGATGCAGTAACAAGGACAAGCTGCGAAATAATTGAATTTGGTTGGAGCAGGGACAGAGCCCCTGTTGATACATTTATCATGGGTTTAGCTTCCATTTTTCGTGAACGTAATGATTATGAAGAGCAGGTTTGATTCAATGCCAATTATATCATTTTAGAACATACAGCCATGTGCTGTTTTATGCCAGTTTTTTTTTTTTTTTTTGGTTTGAATTATTGATAGTCCTGCCATGCATACTCTAGGATACGGGGTATTGTTGTCTTCCTGCAGTTAAATGTCTTTTTCTTCATTAAATATTTTTTTCCGTTGTCCAGATTGATAGAATTCATTAAGTTAATGTACCAGTGTTCTGCATTTGTGCTTGAGAACTGCAGGGATTCCCTGGAAGAATTTGCAGGATTTAACTCTTACCCGTGACAGTCTCCCAGTGTCCTACTTGCTTTTGCTCCAATTCAGACTCCTGTGCTGTTGTTCCCACTTCTGAGTGTTTTCCCTATTTTTTGTTTAAAAATAGTCCTTTCCTTGCCAGATGCTCCCACTCCTCACTCTCCATCCAACCAAGCTTGAGTTGTGATCACCCACTTATAACTGTGTAATAAACATTAGTATTTCTTAACCTTATGTTCTTTTCTCTTTTTTCCCTAATGTTGTGCCTTTTGGTATATTTCACGTCATCTATTTTTTCTTCTCTTTGATTCTTAAACTCAGTGGTAGCTTAAATTTTCTCATAGCTCAAGATAATGTTTATTAAGCTTTAATCTCAGTATGATCATAATTTGATGAATATTAAAATGTTTTCTTTTTCAGGATGTAAAAGAAAAACCAGCCACTCCTGCTGGGCAGCTTAATGTTATAAGTTTGCTTGCAGATATAAGCTTGTCTGTCAAAAAATTGGAAGTTGTGGACATGATATTGCCTTCATTTATTGAAAGCGTAGAAGAGGGAGATGCTTCTGCCCCGAGCTTGCTGCGTCTTCGAGTATGGAAACTTGTTTCCTGCACACATACATATTCTTTTTGTCTTTATCTATATATTTATTTTAACTGTTTGGTCCATTTGATGATTTCTTTTCATTAGGGTCCATTTGGTTTGACGTAAAACTCCATGTAAGAACTTATTTTCCTTAAAAGAGAGGTTGCATTGTGTATGTTTAGACTCCTAAAACAGCGAGGTCTACGGAAAAACGATTTCTTCAACTCCAATTCTGGATTTTAGGATTGGTTTGATAATTCCATAAGCTGATTTCCAAGAAAAAAAACCCCATATTTTGACAAACATTCCTCACATATCTAATACCTTAACAAATGTGTCTTATATCTTAACTAATATTTTCAAATATTATCTTAACAAATTTCATGCCTCATCTAAGCTACGTCAAACAACTTTTTTTCCATAAAAATAAACAGTGAAAATATTTTCCGTAAATTAACAGATTACATCTTATATTTAAAAACACTTATCACATTTTATCAATCTTATCTTAACTATTAATTCCCAAGGTTTATTTTAACTAATGTAAGCTACATCAAATGATAAAACAAATAGTGAATATCATTTTCCTTAAAACAATTTCATTACCACCAAATGCTGGATTTAGTGTTCATTTTCTTGGAAAATCTAATCCATGTAAATAAACCCGGAGGTTTTTTAAATTATGTAGAACCAAATGCACTCTTAGTTCCTTTGGTATGAATGTTTCTTTTAGTTGATATCCGTCATTCATATAGTTCATGCTATAGTTATTTTCATGATTTCAATCTAAGCTGTTTTTGCAATTTTAACAGCTCCTTGATGCAGTGGCGCGGATAGCTAGCTTGGGATTTGAGAAGTCCTATCGTGAGACAGTTGTTTTAATGACTCGTAGCTATTTGGATAAAGTTAAAATTGTAGGGTCTGCAGAAAGCAGAACAGTAGCCCCAGAAGCTACCACAGAACGTGTAGAGGTTTGTATATATAGTGCATTTTGTAGTTTAATCTGATCATGATCAGTATTTTAGTATTTATGGACAAATGTATTTCATAAATGTCAATTGATATCTGGTTTTTCTGCTTGAAGACTCTCCCTTCAGGGTTCCTCCTGGTTGCTTCTGGTCTCGCGGGCTCAAAGCTCCGGTCAGACTACCGTCACCGGTTATTATCTTTGTGCTCTGATGTGGGGCTTGCTGCTGAGTCAAAAAGTGGAAGGTTGAACTCGATGCATTTGATACAATGAGCATTCCTCTTGTACTTTTTAGTGTTCATTTATCCTGTATTCTCATCAATATAGTGCTAATGAAAGTTCATTGTCTTATATGATTAGCTATTTTGTTTTCAAATTGCTCTCGTTAGCTCTCGTTAGCTTCAATCCTGATTTTATGTATTGATTTTTACATATATCCTTTCGTTTATGTAGGAG
The DNA here is from genome assembly GCA_030737845.1 of Acorus calamus. Lineage (NCBI taxonomy): Eukaryota > Viridiplantae > Streptophyta > Magnoliopsida > Acorales > Acoraceae > Acorus > Acorus calamus. The sequence continues at coordinate 37,670,615 of CM060863.1, read as the reverse complement.
TGGAGCTGATTTTTTGGGCCCTTTACTTCCAGCTGTTGCTGAAATATGCTCTGATGTTGATCCAACCTCAGATGTTGAGCCATCACTTTTGAAATTGTTCCGCAACCTGTGGTTCTACATTGTTCTTTTTGGGCTTGCACCTCCTATATTACAAGAGCAACTGCCATCAAAGTTGAATTCCACGGCTCTGAACAGTTTGGGAAGCTTGAGTGGTGTGGCCCATCAAGCTGTTGCTGGACCATACATGTGGAACAGTCAGTGGTTGGAGGCCGTTCAAGGAATTGCTCAGGGAACTCCGCCCCTCGTAAGATAATGTTAGAGGCAGCTAAATGATATCTGTAAAGTCTTTCTAGGGCTCAGAAAAAACATTTTTTGTATGCTTAATGTGGAATAGTATTCACTCCCACTGGATTCGGGCAAGTATATCTTGGGTGATGATTTGGTGCATATTGATTGGAGAATTGGCTGATAACATGGGTTGGGGAAGTTTTATTGTGGTGTCAAAACCAGCATGAAGTTGTTAGGGTAAAGCATAACACAAATTTTCACTTGAAGCAACTTGTATGATGGTGTATCCATTTCATATTTAGCGTATTATTTAGAAGGGCAACTTGTTAGGAGTGCTTGTGTGGGGAGTTACCCTTTTTTTCATATATATATATATCTATATATATATAGATATATTTGTATTCTCTGGTGATGCATCCAGCCTTCTACTATGCGTCAAAATTCACTGTTCATAGTTTGTAGGATGAAGTGGTGCTTTAGAAAAGTTGCAAGTTCATTTGGCATACTTCCTAATTTCTTATTTATGCCACAATTTCAAGTTTCAATTATTTTCTAATACAGGTAGTCAGTTCGGTTAAATGGCTTGAAGATGAACTGGAATTGAATGCTCTTCACAACCCTGGGAGTCGCCGGGGTAGTGGGAATGAGAAAGCGGCTGTAGCTCAAAGACAGGCTCTTTGTGCTGCATTAGGTGGCCGAGTTGATGTAGCAGCAATGGGAACAATCTCAGGTCCTACAAATTTTTTTTTCCGTTTAAAATAGATGCTTTTAACTCATTATTTTGCAGTTAGTTTAGTCATTGTTCTGAATTTATACTGACATAATAATTTATGTAAATGCTTTTCTGTTTTCATATTTTTGCTTTCTTTTATACTCAGGTGTCAAGGCCACCTATCTGCTTGCTGTAAGTTTTCTGGAGATAATACGATTCCGTTACAATGGTGGCCTCCTCGCTGGTGATGGCAATTTGACAGCATCCAGGAGTGCTTTCAGATGCGTGTTTGAGTACCTTGGGACTCCAAATCTTACCCCTGCTGTCTCTCAATGTTTGACCGCCACTGTACATAGGTCATTTGAAACGATGGTAGCCTGGATGGTACTTGTCCCTTTTGATGGCCATTTTTCTTGCCTGCACTTGTTGAAAGTTTCCCAATTCTTTGTTAGATCATGGAAGAATTTTCAGAGAATTAAATGTGGCAATGTTTATCTTTTTATTTGTTTTTAATTCAATTCCATATCATTTTCTGTCATTATTAATGAAAGAAATAAACATCTTGAAGGGTGATATTTCTCCTTAGACATTATGGTATTTCTTCCCATGCTGATAGACCGAACGACATGTGTTGTAATAATGAACATTTTTGGCTTTCCAGGAAGAAAGAATATCTGAAACTGGCAAACAAGCTGAAATCAGGGAATCTATTCTTTCTCTTCATGCATGCTTTCTCATAAAGAATATGTCTCAGAGGGATGAACGTATTCGTGACATCTCTGTTGGTTTACTGAGACAGCTTAGAGAGAGATTTAGACAGGTAATGTTCTCCCTTTGGATAATATATTTGGTTCTTTTTTTTCTTATTTTCCCTTATACTGAAATTTCTCTTTACTGAATAATTCCTTTCTTTCATGCAGGTTTTGTGGAATTCTTCTTGTCTAGATTCTCTCCTCTTTCCTGATTATAATGAATCATCCTCTGCACTACTCAATGATCCTGCATGGGTTGATCCCATCCGTAATTTGTATCAAAAAGTTGTCCAGGAATGGCTCACTGATGCACTTTCTGATGCCCCATGCACTACGCAGGGTCTTCTTCAGGTTTGCTTGGGAAAATTCATACTTTTGATTATTAATGCATCATTGTAATCTAACTTGGGTGCTCCCTCATGATACAACATTGATGTCTTAACTTATCATTTCAAAAAATAAAAAATAAAAAATTGATGTCTAAATTTTTGACTTCTTTTTGAAAGAAATGTAGGTGCGATCTTATAATAGATAACCCCCTAACAAAAGGAAACGAGAGATCTACGATTAAAAAGTTACAGAACTACAAAAAGGAAATTAAGAAGATCACTTGAGAATTTTTTTAAAACAAAACCGAATGAGTGAAAATAATCCACTTGCTACCCAAACCAATCACTTCCCATGATATTGGAAGGAGTCTCCACCATAGTGCGGCCGCACATGCTAATGTGCGCCTTCGGGCGCACATTCCCCCCCAATAAGCGGCGCACGTTCGAATTCAGTTCAAACGGAATTTGAACGGTCTCTTACCGTTCGAATTCAGTTCGAACGAACTTTCGAGGGCGTTCGAAGTTCAGTTCGAACGGATTTCGAACGGTAAAACTACCTCTGAGTTCGGATTGTCGTTAAAGCGGTAATTTGAATGGAAACATACCGTTCGAAAGCCGTTCAAACGCAATTCGAACGTCCAGAGGACGTTTGAATTCAGTTCGAACGGGGGTTCGAACGGTTACCTTATCCTATGTGCGACCGCATATTCGGTACATGCGGCCACATATGCCATGTGCGGACCCCACCGCACATGCAGTCCGCATATGGTTTTGAACTATGGTCTCCATGCCAAGTATCCAAATGATCCATGCTTTAAGAAAAGATGCAATGATCGCCCATGTATTCTCCACATATATCTTCTTTTGTTGGAAAAGTCATTCATTATGGGATATCCATATACACCAGCACACCCATGAGGAACATGCAACTGAGAGAGAGAGAGGGAGAGGGAGAGGGAGTCTTCCCTAAAAGATATGAGACTCGATCATTGTTTTTTCCCCTAAAATTAACTATTACATATTCAAATCTCATGAAAGTAACATTATTGGTTCATCAAATAAATCGTTGAACTTGATTTTATGATAAACATGATTTTGTTAGCAATTTTTTAGTTGGATCTTTTTCAAATTATCAAAATTTTAATGATATTATCAAATCAAATTGTCCTTTCTTTCAAAATTTGAAAGTCTCTTATAAAAAAAACAATAATATTTCTATTAAAGGCGAAGATGGGGTTTTCTCCTTCAGAAGGATAAGTGATTGGGTACTTTACAGATGCATCCACATCACCCAGAAAGATTTCTGGATGAGTTCCAATTGCACCCTAAGGTCACATGATTACAATCACGATCGGTAATCTGTTGGTTAAAGTTTGAGAGGAGTGATCACCATGAGGGAGTGTGGCTCCAGCAAATGCATCAATAACAGTTCTTGAACTGTTGATCAGATCATGCACTCCCAATGTGATCAGATCTGATACTTTAACCATATCAGGTCTCTCATGGGTTGATTAACTCTATTTCATATGATGTTTTCAGAGAAGGCTCTCATCAATCTGACTCAATTGTAAAGATAAGAGATGGAGATGACACAATGTACCTACCTATCAGATCCAATTCGGATTATGTCTCGTGATTCAGACTCCTGCACCCCACCAGTAGTTTTTTCAATAACTGATGCTTTAAGAAATGGTGAGTAGGACAGGCTTGGTGGTGTTAAGAATGGAGATTGGAAAAGAAGACACAGATATGCATTGTAAGAAAGTGTGTAAAGGATGACACTATTGAAATGCTTGGAATTTATGATAAATTCTTAGGGGTTGTTTGGGGAGAGGAATTGGGGGAGAAAATGAGGGAATAGGAGGAGAATAGGCCTAACAAGCTATTTGTTGAGAAGGACTAGATGGGTAGCTATGATAGAATATGTGAGAATAAACTAGTATTTGTATTCCAGGCTCCTGGAATTGTGTTATTCCATTCAATCCATTCAAATGGTATAAATGGGCCCATCGTCAAATCAATTGTTATCACCTCTTATAAAATCAGGGGACCTATAGGTCAAATCCTTTTCACATCTTTTATGAATCCTTATCTACAACTTATTTACATTTTATCCACAGCTTATTCACATTTTATCCACCAAACAACAAAAACTTCATTGTTACATTTTTCAATGAGAATAACAAAAAACACAACCCAACAAAAAAATCACTTATTCAACTGGTATACTTATCTATTCCTAGAATAGTCATAAACCTCATAATAGCTTATGTCTCTATCCAAACGGCAACTTAAAGTTTAGAACAAAAGACTATGGGACTGGTTGGAATTTATGGTATTAATACTTTGTGGTAGGTTTACCTTTTTCTCCGAAAAAGGATGAGAATCGTTTTAGTTGAAATGATTTCTTTCTGGACCTACCACTTTTAATTCAAATGAATTCATATACGTTTTAGTTGAAATGATTTCTTTCTGGACCTACCACTTTTAATTCAAATGAATTCATATACAGTCCCAAGAAAATACAATTAAAACAATACCCAATGGAGCTAGTCAGTAGATGATGGTGATTGGAATTGGAATAAACAGCAAGGCCACTGAGCAAAACAACACCAAAGGAAAGTAAAAACCAGGGCCATAAACAGCAACCCAAAACCATCCCCCATCACACACAGATATCACTCAGTTTTCATTAATTTCCCATTAGGTGAAATGATCTTAGAATTTGGGCCTTTGAGAAGAAGAGTGCTATCCTTTCCGTGAATTCTTCTTTGACTTCGTCGTGAACAGGTGTGTTAGATCGACCTACTCTGTGTATGTACATGTGGAATATTCAGATTCCACTAAAACCAAGGGGTTTCATGTGATGGTTGTCACATTGTGGAATTCTTACCCAGGAAAATTTCAAAAGAAGATGGTGGTGATTCGAATTTGAATGCCTTTATATTGTCAAAAGCTTGAGACAACTGATTATCTTTTTAATTGCTCGTAGTAGGCTAATCCAATGTGAGAGAGGTCAAGAATGATATCATTATGCCTCAAGATGCCCGCCAATGTTGATCAGGTGTGGGAAGTCGTGTCATGCAATCTTCTTGCAAACGGAGTAATCCAATGTCGTTGAACTATTTGTTGGTCCATTTGGTGGTGGGAGAACAATGGAATGTGCATTATGCATTGGAATGTATACATCTATGGCCTATAAAAAGGGAACAAGTGAGCTGTAATCCTGTGTAGTGTAGTGTTTTTTTTTAATTTTATTTTATCATGGGTACTTTTTCCTGATATCAGAGGGACCCCCCGTGGCTGACCTTATCATGGGTACTTGATGATACCCTATCATTAATTATTCATGATTTGAGACATTTCATTCTTTTGTTGTGGTTTAGCAAGCTATGTTCCCTTGGCAGGATTGTTCATCTGTTTTTCAATGCAATAAAGTGACAGATTATGAGCTCTGACCCTTTAAAATATCAGAATTCGTAAAGCTGTTCATAGAATTATCCTACTTCTTTGAGTTGCATTGAGATGTGACTAATTTCTATTATCCATTCAGTTGAAGTTTTCTGTTACACTTAGAGAGATGCAACTTTTCTGGCACATCTAAAATGCTGGAAGATGTTTGGAGGATGATTTTTGCTTTTTGTGATATTGGTTATCTTGGCTAAAAAGAAATATAATTTGTTTCAAAGAGGTTAGCATCTGCTTTTGTCTCTGTCTCGTTAAATAGTGATGGTGCTTGCACTGGGTATTTGCTGTCCTCTTTGTCAGGGTTTTTGTTGGTATCATCTTATGTCCATACTCCATGATGCTAAATTGCAACGCCCTTTGTGATTTTGTCTCTATTATCTTTATTCCTTCCATGTGGTGCTGGTGGTATCTCCGTTGTTTCCTTGAGAAGAGTAAAAGACCGTATTGTATTGGTTCTTTTTATCTTCAAAGTTTCTGTAATTTCCCATGTAATTTCTTTTTCAAAAAAAAAAAAAAAATTCATTAGTGGGCCAAACAAATTTTTTTTTGGAAAATACCGTAGGCAGACTACTCAATTGAATTAAGAATGGCCCAAATAGGAAAATAGAAAATCCAAATGGACTAAAGTGGGCCATATCCTCGTTAGAGTAGGATTTTAGAATGAAGTTTACATAAAGATGTGGTACTAGGGTGGGAGAAACTAAATATGATTTTAATCTTTCATATTTTTGTTTGCAAAAAATGACTGCTCTTAGGATTCGAATCTAGGACTTTGTCATTTAACCTGATACATTGCTCCAATCAATTGCTTCTAAGCAATCATAATGCATTAAAAAATTCTAATTAATCTTTGTTCACTTTTCTTTGTTGTTAACTCATCATTGATTATCTAAATCTCATAGAATGAGTGATTGTGAATCTGTGACATGCTTTTTCTTGGTACTGAATAGGTGGATGTATGGAGGGGCTAAAACTTTCCTTTGGGTTTTTTTTTGTCATTGATTTTTTTCTTGTTTTTATTTAATTTTGGAGAAGGTGGAAGTTCTACCTCCAAAATTTCATAAATGGGATAAAACTCAAAGAATGATCTGCTACATAATAGAAAAACGAAGAAATGGAAAATACAGAACGTGGAAGGGGGGGGGGGGGTAAGTGTTTTGAAATCCACTTTGATCTGACCAGTTTGACCCAGACTCTTCGCCAGACTAAACTTTATTGATTGGATGCATATATAATGTAAATTTCTTTATCTTCTCCATTGAATTATATCTATGGTGATTTCTTTTACTTATCAAGTTAAGTTTCTGAATGTTTATCAGGAAAAACTTTGCAAGCGAAACACATTGCAAAGTTGTCAGGTAATTGATGTTGCTTCTCTTTTGTCTGAGATACGCCTTGGCACTGGGACAACAAATATTCCTGTTGTCATGGCTGCTGCTGCGGCAGCTTCTGGTGCTTCTGTAAGAGATTATTATAGCTTGGAGGTTCTATCCACTGGTATGGTCACTGCAACAGTCAAAAGCAACCATGCTGGGGAGATTGCTGGAATGAGAAGGCTGTTAGACAACATAGGGATTACTCAGACAGGCACATCACTGACAGGTCTTGGTCCAAAAACCATGAAATCTGAGGCCGCTCCTTCACAAAAACATCGTTCAGTCAATGAACTTCTTCTTGATTCTTATATTCAGCAGCTTCAAAAAATTCTTAACATTGCTGAACGAGGCGATTTGGTGGATAGATCATCATTTCATGACACATGTTCCAAAGCAACTGCATTACTTCTGTCAAATATGGTATTAAAGTTTATCTTATCTGTTTTTTTTTTCTTGTTACTCTTCGCCATGTTATCTAGTACACACTTAACAAAACCTTAATATAGGGAACAGATTACAGATTAAATGTAGAAGGCTTCTCACAGCTTTTGCGCCTTCTTTGCTGGTGCCCTGCTTACATTTTGACACCAGATGCAATGGAGACTGGAGTGTATATTTGGACTTGGTTAGTTGCTGCTGCACCCCACTTAGGACCTCTTGTCCTTGCAGAGCTTGTTGATGCATGGTTATGGACTATGGATACGAATTGTGGGTTGTTTGCATGTGAAATGAGGTATGCAGGGCCTTCTGCAAAATTGAGGCCTCATCTCAAGCCTGGTGAGCCAGATGTACAGCCTGAAAAAGATCCAGTGGTGGGAATAATTGCTCATAAATTGTGGCTTGGGTTTTTTATTGATCGCTTTGAGGTTAGATTCAATGAAAGCTATTTGTTCTATATCATATTTCCCTTGCTTGATTTGCCAATCGATTTTTTGATGTCTATTTTATAAGACAAAAGACTTGCTAACTCCATGTTTTTATTTTCCTCATTTACTTTGCTTCAGTCAATTGAAGGTAGAGCTTCCAAAAGCAAGATAAATTTATGTTTTATTGCCTTCTTTATTAATTGATTCTAACAGTCTTAAAATAAACTGAGATTAATGTACATATACTAGTGAGATATTTTGTGTGTGAGAATGATGGTGTTACCACCTGTGATATACTGGTAAAACTACTGAGTACAGAACAGTGAAAAAGGAAAGAAAAACATAAAAAGGGGAGGACGTTGGAAATGTCCCTGCCCCTATATCCAGGTCCCTCATTATGCCCTCTTCACTCTATTAAGAATAACCCCTTCCCTTGAAATTGAAATTCTGTCCGCCTGAGGATGTGGGTAATTCAGTCCTTTAAGAAGCATACAACTAAGGCCCAATTGTTCTCGGTAAAGCACTCCTTCCCTTGAAATAGCTTCATAAGGCCCAACATAGTGGTAGTGGAAAGATATTAGTGAATATGTTTCTATTTTTTTCCTTACATTTATCCCTTTTTGATATGCTTGCAGTAGCAAATAAACATTTGACTTTAAACATAAACATTAGCCTAAATTAATTTGCTAAGGCCGCATATGACAAACAAGTGTTCTGCAATTTCATCTTGAATTCTGCACAGCTTACACATGAGAGACCCTCCACTTGCCCATGTAGCTCTAATTTTGTTAACACTTTATTAAGGATAAGTGTTCATACAAAAGTCCATGCTTTCAATGATGAGTTAACACTCCAAGGGTCCTTCAGTAACCTGCAATTCTGGTTAACTATTTGCTAGTAAGAAATGGTGGAGGGACTTTTTTCCATTGCATTGTCTGACTCGAGCGTAATCAAGTACTACCATGATCATCGTTTGAATTGGAGAGTTCCAGTACAATTTTTCTTTTATTGCTTTGGATTTCCCATTGATTTCTACTAACTGTAGTTTTTGTAAGCTTATTGCTTAAAATGTCTTCTTATGGCCAAGAAGGATTTGGATTCCCATTGATTTCACTAACTGTAGTTTTTGTAAGCTTATTGCTTAAAATGTCTTCTTATGGCCAAGAAGGAGGACTGATGTGCATGTCCTTTTTGTTCTGTTCTTTATATAGGTTGTTCGGCATGGAAGTGTTGAGCAGCTCTTGCTTCTTGGTCGGATGCTGCAAGGAACTATGAAATCTCCTCTGCATTTCTCTCACCATCCCGCTGCTGCAGGCACCTTTTTCACCGTTATGCTTCTTGGACTGAAATTCTGTTCATGCCAAACGCAGAGTAATCTGCAGGACTACAGAACTGGGCTTCATCTGTTAGAAGACAGAGTTTATCGGTGATCATCTCTTTTTCCAATTCTTCATGCCCTGCCAATTTTTTCCCAATTGTCTGCATGAGATAATTTCATTGGATTTTTAATTCTTTTCATCCATGATATGATCATAGCATAGATTACAGTTGTAAGTGTTCTGTGACAAATTGCGAATGGGGATTCCTTGGTGGAAATCCAGTAAATATTGACCTGACTAGAGTAAATGTTGAATGGGGACTCCTCTTTTGAATCCTTTTTAGGGATTTACTGACTTGATAGGTAGCACTTTTCTCAGGATATAATTATTTATTTCATTAATAAGTCGGTTGCTTATAAAATATGTTTCACTGTATGACAGTTAACTCTGCCTCAACATGTTAGTAGTTAGCTATCAAGTGGCTTAATAGTGATTCTCTTCAGACACTGTCAAATTCATGCCGAACTATCATTTCTAATATTGTTGCAAATCCATATCTGACTATTAACTCTACTTAAACTTGCTAATGCTCATCTATGAAGTGGCTTATAATTTATATGTAAGTAATTCTCTTCAGACACTGTCAAATTCATGTAGAACTAGCTTTCCTAATTTTGTTACCAATCTATGTCAATCGAGTCAATTTCTGGCCCCAACCTAGGACTTTCTAGAACATACAATATATCCCATGCAATTGTCCTTTTTTTTTGTAAGTTTTATCAAATATATCTTGTATGTGATGATTAAACTCTTTACTTAGGAATATAGAACTTAAAACTGAAAAAACTGAAAATAGTTTTAGGTCCAGACTGTTAAATCATGTCAAGCTGATGCATGGCATACAACATTCTTGTGGCAAGTTAATCTTATCCTCTGTCTAATTTCATCAATAGGGGAAATTTTTTTTTTTTCCATAGGCCTGTCTTTCCACAAATTTCATGAACCTATTGTTTTGCTGTGAGGAAATGTAATGATTTAAAAAGCAGTTATGACATTCATTCTGTTTATTTCAAGTGACATGAATCAGAATAAACTTTATTTACCATCTCAATTACACTAGATAGTGATTCTTTTTTTTTTGAAATAAATGTGTTCACCAGAATTCTTCTTAAAAAAGTTTGTTTATGGGAAAAGAAACTAAAGAGAGGAGACAAAGGTGGGAACGTTAAAAATATCCCAAACCAAAACCCTTTACAACATAATGTCTCTTACCTCAAAAGGAAAATCATTAATGCCTTTACTCCTTTGTTTATGGGAAAAGAAACTAAAGAGAGGAGACAAAGGTGGGAACATTAAAAATATCCCCAACCAAAACCCTTTACAACATAATGTCTCTTACCTCAAAAGGAAAATCATTAATGCCTTTACTCCATTACTTTTGAATAGTGATTATTTTCAAAGTTCAAAGGACAGTTGCACGTACTTGTACGTGCGGCCACACATACGGATGTGCGCCCTTGAGCACACATTCTCACCCTAGTGCAGCGCATGTGCTGCCCAAGTGCAGGCACAAGTGCACTCCGCATATGTGGCCATATTGCCACACATGCGCTGCACATGGCGCCGATGGCTAGTTCAAAAGAACTAGCCGTTAGCACTTGGGTTTTTGGGCAAAAATTGGGGGGCTTTTGCCACTATAATTTTGGGATCCATTTGAATTCCAAATGCACACCAAAACTCTCGAACAACTCTCTAAACTCTTAAATCTCTCCAAACTTTCAAAACTCTCAAATAACTCTCCAAACTCTTAAATATATGCAGAACTCTCAAAACTCTCAATCATATCTTATGTTCTTTCAAATTTTCCATTTCAACTTGTTATTCTAGTGTGTAATTCATTGTATTTTGATTGTAGGCAGTTGTTGAAGACTTAGAAGTAGGCTATAAAAGATTTTGAAGTCATTTTGAGGAGACTCTTGAGGAGTTCACTTTGCATCTTCTTCTCTCAATCTCGTGTATTTATTTGTTTCACTAGTCACCACTCACTACACTACACAACATTAAACATGACTTCAGCCAGATCCACCCCTTTCAAAATTCCCCTTAGACCCGTTTCCAATGACCCTTGTTGGAAATATGGTCCAATATGTTAGTGCAACCGACAAAAAATAGGATTATGGAGATTTTGGAGGATTATAGGAAGATTTGAAAGAGAAATTTGAAGGAAAAAATGGTGTTTGGAAGGGTTTGGAGGAAGGCCGTTCGAATGGAAGAATAGAGAGATGAGAAATGTGAGAAATGAATAGGGTTGGGGCTGAACCCTGTTTTTTAGCCTGAGGCCGTTCGAATGGTCTCGTGGGGAAAAAAAAAAATTGGGCAACCGTTAGAACCACCCGCACATGTGCGGACCCCATCGCACATGCAGGTCCACATGATTTTGAACTATGCTCTCAACCTCTCCTCAGCACCGTCACTTTCTCTCAGAGAGGAAATCCTAGAATGACTCTCACAGAAAATCCTTCTATTAACCCTAACAAGGAAGAGACTAAATAAATAGAGTATACTTAGCCAAAATTACAAAAATCGGCCCGACCCTAGGCCTTCATGAAGAAGCACTTCATGCTAGAATGCAATACATCTCACAACAGAATATATAATTTGTGTATGTTACTCGGGGAATTAATAGACTGATCTCTTTATGTTCATATTAAACATCATTTTATGAATTAGGCGTTAATCTTTTTTTCCCCCCAAAAAAATTGAGTTACAGGTTAATCTTTGGTGTTTGGCTTTGTTAGTAGGGATATGTTCGTACTGAGCATTTTGACCATAAAAATTTGTTCTATACCTGATGAATGCCTTTGATGTGTTCCAGAATCAGAATTTATCTTTTCTACGTCGAAAAATATTAATATGAAGGGAACAAAACATATGAAGTACAAAGTGGTTTATGATGTTGCTTAGGCTTTGATTGGAGGCATACTTTAGCACTGGAGGGGAGATGACAGCTTTATATTTTTCTAAAGTGGCTTGGTGTTAGAAGTTGACTTCAATAACAATATACTTGATGTTGCTCAGTTTCTAGCAAGACCAGAGGCATACATAAATGTTTTTAATGACACTAATTTCTAACCACATCCTTGCATGTTTTTCCACATATCTACCTTAAGATTCTCATTTCTGTCCTACATAACTTACATGTTCTATAACAACCCAACATTTGTTTCCATATCTGTCTAATTTAGTTGCATAATTTTTTTTTTCTCTTGCTCTCATTGATTTACACAACAATACAGAAAGATGCCTCTCCTTTGAGTCGCCTTTAATTTATTATGACATATTCATCAATTTTCCCTGTGTTATTAAACATGCTACTTGAAATTTTTTTGTTTTTAATTATGACAATGCCACTACAATGTTAGCTTACATCTTCATTTTCATGCATAATTTTGTAAACTTTCCCCATTAATTATGACTATTGATTTTATTTGTTGTTGTTCACTTGAATTACGGTCCACAAATGTTTTCTTGAGTTTCTCCAACTTTCATCAGTAGGGTTTTAGCCGTTCTCCATGATTTTATTTCGTCAGTAGGGTTTTAGCCATTCCCTCTTCTTTTTTATACATTGAGCAATATGTTATCCACCATCAACAGCAGCATGGGACTATTGGAATGTCAGCAGCTAATTATGAGTAAAACTGATGTAGTCTCTCAGCTTCCACCAGTAAAGTACATCCACCGTTGTGAATGCTCCTCCATTCATGTCTATATGATGTCAACAAACAGCTCTTCACCTTTTCCTACCTTAAGACACGAAATATTTTAGGTCTTCCTAATAACTGTTTGTATTTCGGAGGAATACCCTTCTCTCTTAATGGTCCTTCAGGAGACTCAGAAAAGAAATCCTCTCTTGATGGTCCTCTCTTTTGTATATTGGAAATTTCCTTCATACCTTGGGGCAATGTGTTTGCTCCTGATCAATATTGAGGTCAACCTGGTGACCAATATGTGCAATACTGGCATCTAGGGAGACTCCATCTATATTTTTAATATTTCCCATCCATTTATTTATTTGATAGGTAGGGTGATGGAATGCTTATAAATTAAAATGATTGAACACCTTTTAAATTTTTATTAATATGTATGATAGCATATTTTATTTATAATATAACTAATGCTTGTAGTTTAAAAGGATTGGTTATTTATTTATTTATTTATTATTTTTTGTGTCAGAGCTTCTTTGGGTTGGTTTGCCTATGATCCAGAATGGTACGACACAAATAATAAAAGTTTTGCTCAAAGTGAGGCTCAGTCTGTGTCTGCCTTTGTTCAACACCTTATAGAGGAGCGAACAGGTGCCTCGCAAACTGCTTCATCTGTGAAAGGTCGAAAACCAGTTGATGAAAGTTCATTTAGTAATGTGGTATGCTCCTACTTCTGCTTCATGTCAAATTTTCATGAATTTTTCATTTTCTTTCCATCTTCAAATTTCACTGGCAATTGTGCTTTCTTCCTCATTACTGAGCATTCGCTGACATTGCAGTTGGATCAATGCCATCCTGTCTGGGGTCCGATGGATAACTATTCTCTAGGACGTGAAAAACGAAAACAATTACTCTTGATGCTATGCCAACATGAAGCTGATAGGCTAGAAGTCTGGGCACAACTTTTGATCACAAAGTACTGATTTATCTCTATCCTTCTGTTATTAGTGTACCTGTGAAATTGAGCTTTAATCTTATTTGATTAATCATGCTATTCATTTTTACATCTTCTCAGAGAAGGTTCTCGATCTAAAATTAGCTCAGAGAAGTGGATCGAGTATGTGAGGACTGCGTTTGATGTAGATCCTCGCATTGCTCTGTCATTAACATCTAAGTTTCCTACAAATTCTTCTGTGACAGCAGAAGTAACTCAATTGGTTCAAGTATGTTCCTTATCCACTCTAATTACAAGTGAATTTGAATAATGCTGTATTCAAATTCTGTACTTGTGCATTATTTCTTACACAAATAACTGAAGAATATTTTTTTCCTTTGTATATAGTATCATAAGGACAATCACATTAAGTTCTTCAAGGTTAGCTAGGCTGGTGCAGGGGTATCATCTCCTTTATGGGCTGGACTGGAGGGGCCTAAGCAGTTCTGGGATTAATTGTTAAAAACACTGCATGAATTCAACTTTGATATACTTTTATTATTGGTAATGTAAGGCACATGATAAACCTTTACATAGGTTACTATGGATGTCAACTATCTAACAATGACAATGCCTTGGTTTTGTGAGACATGGCGTGTCATTTTTAGATATAAAAAAACTAGTCTTTCAATATGGTTGTCTAGCATGTTTCTGTCCACCTCCAATATGGGGCAGCAGATTTTTTTTTCTTTAAATATTTGAATGAAGCGCATTCATCTTGGAACATGTGAAAATAATGTTTATAAAATCTAAATCTCATCAAAAGGGCAGGAAAGGGAACGAATTGATTATGATACAATTTCATCAACATTACTTTCACATGATTTGATTTAAATTTATAGTAACCTATGAAACACATTCATCTTGGAACACGTGAAAGTAATGTTGATAATAAGTTGTAAAGAAATGTAAATGCTCCAACCTTCTTTCAGAAAAAGAAAAGAAAAGAAAATGGCAATAAGGATTCACCTAAGTAACTGCAGTAGGGTTTGCAAGGTTAATACAGCTGGTGGTTTGTGGACGAGGGCCATGAAAGACGTAATTATAGATACTTAAGAAAGTGGCTATGGAGATCATACCAAGAACCTGGGAGTTTAGCCACTTCTGGGAGAGGAGACCTATAGATGAAATAGAAGTCCTGCCTTTTCAGAAGAACTTGCTGATCAAATAATAGTTACATAGTTGGTTTTTAAAGTTTAAGGTGGAAGTACAGTTTATATGGCAGATGCCTTTCCTAATCTGTTTCAGATTGCTCTAGAATGTCTTTTTAAACGTTGCTTGGTTTTTACTGTAAATCATAATGTTGTTTGCCATCCTAGAGTATTATGAAAATTAGGAATGTGAAGGTTATGTTAACATTTTAGTTACTGAAATATTTCTAAAACCCGAAAGTTGAAAAGAACAGGGTGTAGCTGTTTGGAGATAGGACCATAGTGAAAGATTTTTTTGTGAAACTATTTTGTTGAAATCATTGTTAATGGGGAAAGTGGTTGGAGATGGGAGAGGTAATTTGTAAGAAAATATTCCCAATAACAATGCAAGATCTTATGTGGGCAGTCATGAATTGATTGGTTTTACATGGAGAAATTCAGAACTAACAATGCTGGCAGTTAGTATCTGTGACATTTGTGGAAGGAAGGAAGAATCAATGGATCATCTTTTCTTTGTTTGTCCTTTTAGCGCTCAGATTTGGGTGAAGGTTGGCCGGCCTTAGGGTCAACTTGTTCCTTTTGTGATCTCGAAGGAATGTGGAGTTGGTTTCACTAGAGACATTTAGAGAAGCTTTATTGTAGTAATCACACAAAATTTCAATGGCGTGTTCAACACGCGGTTTGTTAGGGCAATTGGTTGACCTGTAATGAAAGTACTTTCCAACACAAGTGGATCCTACATGGAGAATTCTTGGGCGGTGATCTCTTTCTTTCTTTATTTACCATGAATCCTTAATCTCCTTGGGGAGGAGATACCTTCCAACATCAAGGGAAATGCTTGGTTTGGGTAAGAGGGTTGTGGGTATCCTTTTTTGAGTGGTTCCTTTTTTGGAGGGAGTTTATTTTGTTATTTTCGTAATTTCCCTTTGTTAATCTTTGGACGGAGATCCCTCATCTTCTTTCATTCCGGGGCTTTCTCTTAATAAGAGAGCACTGATATGTCTCTCAAAAAACAATGCTGGTTGTTGAAGAGGATGCCATTTATTTCTGACAGTGGATAAGTGTTGAATGCTTGTTCTCTTGTGTTTGGGTCAAAGAAGTTCTGAAAGGGTTCCTGCTAGGTCTGGCATTAGATGCAAGAGAGTTTAAGTCACTGGGGTCTAGTGGAGTTTAAGCACGCAGACCTTCATGAGTGAACATAGGACAATTTCATTCAGAAGTTTATTTTTTGTGCTCTTTTGCATTTTGTTAGTCTTTATAGCTGGAAAGAAATACAATGAAATGAAGATACTTTATTTTTTGTGCTCTTTTGCATTTTGTTAGTCTTTATAACTGGAAAGAAATATAATGACATGAAGATACCTTTAAACCTAGCAGATGGAAACTTTTGTTCTATTGGAGCACCTAGGTAGCAGGGCAGGCATTTTATTGGTTCATGTTTATTCGTGTTCATGATTTTTCTTCGTGTTGTCTTCTCACAAGAAACTATTTTGTAATGTTGTTGTAGTGATTTTTTAAGTCAGCATATTTTATCAATAAATTTGGTGTGTACCTCTCATTTCCTTTAAATTTTTTTTGTGTTCTCTTTTACGGGGGATTTTTTTTAAAGGGGAAAAATCCATATAACCCCCCACAAACAAATGAAAATCCATTTAACCCCCTACATTCTCTCAAAATCCAAATAACCCCTGAAAAGATACACAAAATGCAAATAACCCCTCCATTGACCTCTCTTTAACCTGATTTAATCATTATTTTTATGATAATGCTCCCCTTTAAATAACCCTCATTCCCCTCCCCAAAAATCACAATCCACAAGTTGCCTAACCCTCGATCTCCGCCCTGCCCTCCTCTCACGTCCCGCACTCCACCCCCCATATATGCAGAAGCGCACCCAACCCGAGCGCATACACATGATAAATACAAGCACAACTGACGCCACCATATCGAGGGCCTTGCCTGCATCTCCTTGGAATGGTGAGTGTAACATCCGCCATCGGGGGAGCCCATCAGGAGCCACTCAAGACGCAAAACCTTCTTCAAATTTCATTAACCAAAGATAATTTATAGTGCTATTATATTTTTTTGATTTTTTGGTTGGTGGACTGCATTTGTAAGACCCAAATAGCGAATTTTTAATACAGGAAAAGGGAGATTAAAAGGACAAATATTTTCCCCAATCCTTGGAAATTATTGGAGACAAAAGCTTTACTCTTAAGTATTAAGGTCTACTTCTAACATTATTTGATTTGTCCGAGGGACAATTATGCAAATATATTGAATGATTTTGGTAAGTAGACTGCGTACAGAAATAAGGATGTTAAGATGTCAAAAATACAGAATGGAGGGAAAATAAGTTCTAAAGGAAGTTTATGAATGATTTCGCAGGGGATAATATGATATGATGTTTGCATAATAGATTTATACATGGCAGAATTAAGTTTATTGCGGGGAAAGATTAAATTCATTATAGGTGACCTCGACCTTTTTTTTTTGTTGGTAACCCAGAAGTCTTGATTTTACTGTTCTTAGTCCCACGCATGATCCTAATTTTCCAATTCCAACCACTCCACACCAGTTCCAACCTTTAAAAACGCTTATGTTTGTATTCAAAAGAAAAAAAAATAGATTGGTTCACTATCAAACATACAGCAAAGAAGAAGAAGCTACCACACACCAAATGATTTTGGGGATCTGGACAAGGTAGGGATAGACTGAGAATGTTTTATAGCCATGGTTGTTTATTTTTTGAAAAAAACACCCAAATAGGGGTGGTGGATGAGTATTTAAAGAAATAGGAGATTGGGGAGTGGGCAATGTATCAGGTGGAGGGGTCTTCAATTGTCTGAAGATGGTCTTCAATGGTTGGAAATCCTAACGATTGGCATCCCCCACGGTCCTTGAAGAAGTCCTTTTAGAGGAAGATAGGTTTATAAAAGGGAAGGGTATGAATGTAATTGACGGGTATCTTTTTTCATAAATGCGGGTTATTAGCATTATTTTGAAATTCAAACATCTAGGTAACAGAATTTCTCATATTCTGTTCTTAGAATTTAGCCCAAGGGGCTGATTTTGCATTTTGTATATGTTTACCGGGGGATATTTGGATTTAGAGAGAATGCAGAGGGTTATATGAATTTTCATATGTTTGTAGGGGGGGTTATTTGGATTTCTCCCTTTTTAAAAATATGAGAAGGGGGTTATTTAGATTTCTCCCTTTTTAAAAATATGAGTTAATGATTGGTCTTTCTTTATGTAATGAGCACAGCAGACAGATTAATATAAAGTGTAACATCTCATTTTAAAATTTAATTTATCTATTATATTATTTTTCTGGCTATTTGGAAATATGTTATTGGACTCCGATTTGTCTTATGATACACATACTGAGGGGTTCTTTGAACCCAGGTTCAAAATTCAACACTAAAATACCACACTGGGCTTCTTGTTCCATATCAGGCCCTTGAATTTCCTCCTCCTTTTAATTGGTTTTGTTTGTCAATATCCTCCTGAAATTACTTTCTTTATGCCACAGTTAATACAAGCTCTCCGATATGATAGAGGGGTGAGGTTCACTAAAATGATATTTCCAATTGGTTTTGTTTGTCATTGATCTGTGTAGAAAAGGCATATGATCTCTTTGTCCTGCAGAAATTAGTAGAGGGATATTTGCTTGGAGCTGCTCGGAGAAGTAATTTATTTGCCCATATTCTTATATGGCATCTTCAGGTGATGTGTTTTCATATTGGATATGGCCTTACAGAATTAAAATTGTTGTGTTGTCAACATCTATCAATATAGGGGATAGATGTTCATAGTATTATGAGATGCTCATAGATGCAGTTTTCTGCTACCCTTGTAATTTTGTATATGATATTTTGAAATGCTTCAAATTGCAGGGCGAGACATGTGGTCCAGAGTCTACGAAGGATGCCAGTATTGGGAAGGTATAAGTTAATTCAAAATTTAATTGCATCCCTTGTCTAATATCATGCACAACCTATGTGGAAAGGATAGGGATATTGAATGTGGACATAGCACTTCCAGAAGGTTTCATACTAGATGTAGCAAGAACATGTACACGAGTTTTTATTACTTTATTTATATTTTTTTTAATGAAATGGTAGGCATGAGCCTCAATTTTATTCAAAATCAAAGGTTACATGCCCAAAACATGAGAGAGGTGGTAGAGGAGGGCTCTGCCAAAACACAATGAACCCCATTACCTACTCCTCAATTACAATTTTGCCCCCCACATATGCCACCCTGCTAGCTCCTTCCACATGCATGACCCCAATATTTGATAAGATTAATCACCATGTCCCATAGATTCTCCATGTAAACCCTAACATTTCTAAAGATGAGTTGGTTACACGAGTGTTGGTTTTGGGGACGCATAGATTATGAGTCTCTTCAACCTTTTTTTGAGAGAAATATAGGTGGTATCTTATTAAAAGAAGGCCCTCGAACAAAAGGAGACGAGGGATCTCAGAACAAAGATTAACAAAGGGAAATAAAGAAAATAACAAAATAAACTCCTCCAAAAAGGAACCACCCAAAAAAGGATACCTACAACCCCACACTACCCAAATCAAGTGTTACTCATGATGTGGGAAGGTGACGTCCCTAAGGAGAATAAGGACCCATGATGTAAAAAAAGAAGATATCATTGCCAAAACATTCTCCATGTAAACCCTCTTGTGTTTGAAAAGTCATTCATTAAGAGTCAACCAAATACTCCAACAAACCGCATGCAGAACAAGCTTGGGGGTTTCCTCAACCTTGACAGAGTCTTTGTTTTACATTGCATCATAAATTTAATGATTTGACTTTGATATGGTATTTCTAATATATTGAACACAATGTGATTGCATGTTATTGGGTAAATCTAGAAAATGGTCATTAGATATAAGTAGTTCTGTAAGCTCAACTAGTTGCATGTAAGAAATTTATAGATGAAAGGAAGATAGAAATATTCATATTAGAAAATGATGTCCCTCGAACAAAAAAAAGGAGACGAGGGATCTCCTAGAGGATAGAAAAAACAAACAGAATTTAGAGAAGCAAAATTGGGCTGAAAGACCTGACATAGACTCCCGGAATCGTAAACACCTATCACACCAAAGATAGTCACAATTGTGGCCTAAACCTTTTGCTTCCGATTATACTAAAAGGTGATTCAACTCCAAGGAGGATGGAGATCCATGCTGGAAGGTTGTCGTAATAGCCGGCCACATGTTTTCGACATAAGGGCTTTCCCCTTGATAATATGAAATCATTTTGAATGAAGTTTACTCAAGAGAGATTCCCTCCTCCTGTTTCATCAAATTTGGAGCATTAATACCCCTTTGAAGGTTCGATTCTTTATGTGGCTTCTGTGCTTCAATAAAGTTCTCACAAAGATGAATCAGGCAAAATGGGTGAAAGCCATGGGAGACGTGACATTTGCGATGATAAATAAGAATCAAGGGATCATTTATTCTTTACTTGTCCATACAACCCTCTTATTTGGGCAAGGGTGGATAAGCTCAAGGCTCGATGTGCACCTTCACAAGCCTGGAGAAGATGTAGTTATAATTCTGAAACAAAATGTCAAAAGGAAATCGTGGTCATGTAGCAAAATTTCAATGGTTTATCCCTCACGCAGCTTGTTGGAAAATTTGCCAAAGCCATTAGGTCCGGGTGCTTTATCTTCCGATGACCCAAAAATGATGGAGCCTCCAAATCAGCTAAACAATCATCTGGGAGCCTCCCCAGCCCTTCATCGAACCAAGCCGGTGACCTAGTCTGACGTTTGCGAAAGACACCACGGAAGTGATTTACCAACGCAAGCTGGATATCCACAAGAATCTTTTAGTAAACCCTTGGCTTGGGCCAAGATTCCACCATACCATAAGGGTGTTATTTATAAGTTGCTCACAACAATGTAAAATGGGGCTTCCCGAAGCATTTGATGCGTTAAGGATTTGAAACCATTGGATTCGAATGATATGGGATGCTTGATGAGTATCATCATGCCACTGTTGAATCCAATTCCTATCATTCCGAAAGTAATTTTGGAAATGATTCTTGGTATGCTTCTCTATTTCCTTGTCTTCGAGCCATGCCTCCCCAACCTTGAGTATACAGATGATTATTCTCTTTGTTTGATTAACCATCTTATGGAAGAATTTTGTATTCACATTGCCTGCCTTTAGCCACAAAACCCTATCTTGAAGATTTTTAATATTGCTAGTCCTATAACTATTCTGCAAATGGGGGAACAATTCTATAAAGAAAAGTAACTAACACTTTAGTTTTTTTATAACAGGCTTCACCCTCTTCTTTATATGCTACTTGTTTTGTGGTTTCTTTTTGCTAAGGTGAAAATAGATTATGTATTTAAATGCAATCCCAAATTTAGTTGAGTGTTATATACTTGGGGATTAAAATAACCAAATTAAAGTAAATAAACGTCAATGAAATTAGATATTTTTTTCAGATTTGTAGTTCATAGAATGATCCATATCACGTTGATTAAGCTACAACATTATAAATGTTAAATTTCATGTTGACCACTTACAAATTTGCCCAGCTGTACTTTTGCCAAAACCTGTGACCGGGAAATTTTACAAAAATATAGATCCCTTTGAATTCCATATTCGAAGTTGCGCGGAAGAATGCTCCTTAATTTGGGGCTTTTGCACTTTGTTGATGACCAACTGGACCACCTATGCAATTAAGACCATTGGAGGACTTGAATGATTATGTTTCTAAGTGAGTTAACAAAAAGTTTATTTGTCTTCATCTATTGGTAATATTGAATGGATGAGATTCATATTAGTGATTATTGATAATAAAATATTTGAGCACTTCTTACATAAATATTTTTCCATATCTATGGAGGTCAGTGTTCTAAAAAGCGGCCCAAGGCGGTGACTAGTCGGCCGCCTAGGCGTAGGTGGGGGCATTCCCGCATCGCTTAGGGCATAATCACCCTGTCTAGGCGGTTGGCCACCCAGGTGGGTCTAGGCGGGGACTAGTCGACCTCAAAAAAGAAATTGGTTGTATATAAAAATCAAGATTTTTTGGGGGTTATTTAGTTGCTGACACTTTCTATTTATTTTCTATGTAGTATGTGATAGTTGCTCCTATTAGTTAAGTATTATTTATGTCATAGATGCACTTGCACATTTTCTCTTCATGATTATTTAGATGATTGCACTTATGTCTCTTCATGAATATGTGTTAGGTCATTTATTTTCCTTGGTATATATTGTATTTATTCTATTTTTACAACATATAGGTATTATATATATATATATATATATATATATATATATAGAAATGCTGGCGTGCGGACGTGCGCATGCGATCGCGGGCCGTCCGATCGCGGGTCCATCGCATCCAACGGTCGACGTGATTCGCACCCGACCGTCCGATGCGATGGACCCGCGATCGACGGCCCGTGATCGCGTGCGCACCGACCGCACGTCCGCATGACAACACTTCCCTATATATATATATATATATATATATATATATATATATATTATGTTGTACCGGTTGATTAATCCCCGCCTAGCCGATTAATCCTCAATCCTCCTTCAACTGCCTGACTAACGCCTAGCGATTTTTAGAACATTGATGGAGGTATACATCATGTAGTGTTCCGATTTATAGTAGATTTAGAACCAATTTATGTCCCTTGCTTGCTTTGGTCACATTGCTTCTATCTTTACTTCAGAGTCATCCTTAAGAAAGGAAATTTGTCTTTTATTGGCAAACATTTTCCATGAGTTTCCAATATACCAATTCATCTTGCTTTTATTTCAGAGTCAGGTGTTTCAAGCAGTGCTACCTATTATTCGGCAACGAATAATTGATAGTTTCACTCCTGAGGCACATGATTTGTTTCGAAGAGAATTCGAATTTTTTGACAAGGTTACATCTATTTCTGGTGCATTATTTCCTCTACCAAAGGAAGAGCGTCGAGCAGCTATCCGAAAGTACAGTGTAACTCCCCTAGTTCAATGTTTAGATTGATTGATTTCCCCAAATAATTGTTTTCAATTTCATTGCTGCATGTGTAGAGAACTAGAAAAGATAGAAGTGGATGGAAACGACCTTTATCTTCCTACTGCTCCAAATAAGCTTGTTCGAAGCATTCAACTGGATAGTGGGATCCCACTGCAGTCCGCTGCAAAGGTCCCCATCATGATTACATTTAATGTTGTGGATAAGGATGGTGATTATAACAATTTAAAGCCGCAAGCTTGTATCTTTAAGGTAAACCATGTTCATCCTGGGGTGTGTTATTGTTTGATCAAAGCTATTATCATTATATTAGCCTGCTAGATTTCCAGATTTTACATGCTGTTATTGGCTTTAAAATTTGTTATAATGAATGTATGGAGTTTCTAGCAAATTGCTGAATTCCCATGTAAGGTAAACCATGTTCATCCTGGGGTGTGTGGGGTGTGTTATTGTTTGATCAAAGCTATTATCATTATATTAGCCAGCTAGATTTCCAGATTTTACATACTGTCATTGGCTTTAAAATTTGTTATAATGAATGTATGGAGTTTCTAGCAAATTGCTGAATTCCCATGTAAGGTAAACCATGTTCATCCTGGGGTGTGTTATTGTTTGATCAAAGTTATTATCATTATATTAGCCTGCTAGATTTCCAGATTTTACGTACTGTCATTGGCTTTTAAATTTGTTATAATGAATGTATGGAGTTTCTAGCAAATTGCTGAATTCCCATACTGAGGAAGAGTGGCCAAATCCGAAGATTCAGATATATCTAGAACTAAAATTTTCTGCTTGCCTTCCCATGCCGGCTAATATTATTTTTGTATCTCAAAGGTTATTTCTTGCCTATCTCAAAGATTATTTTCTTGCATCTACACTGAAACAATTCGTCTGGTTGGAGTCCCTAGCTTGATGACCACATATAGCCTATCTTTGTGCATGTATTGTAGCTCAACTTTTGCAAAATTTGATGGGGCTGGTGAAGCACCAGGAAAATATATGCCTCTAATAAGAGAATTTAGCTATTGGCATGTTAAAGGTAAATAACATCTTGTTTCCGTTGCAGGTTGGAGATGATTGTCGTCAAGATGTTCTTGCTCTTCAAGTCATTTCTCTCCTTAGAGATATATTTGAAGCAGTTGGACTTAATCTCTATCTGTTTCCATACGGGGTTCTCCCCACTGGTCCGGAGAGAGGCATAATTGAGGTGAACTTGGATTCATTCTGTCAATTAGTAAACATCAGTTTGTGCAGTGAATGCTCTAGACTCGATTAGCCATAACAATTTACTATTTGTCTTTTTAAGTCAATGTTTTAAAATTTCTAGTTGTGTTCTTCCTTATAATAAATCAATAGAACATGGAAACATTCCTGTAGTTTAGTTTGGCATGGAAAGAAAAGGCATACATTGAAACATAATAATGGTTTCTAGGTCATTCCGGGCATTTGCTTTAATTAATAAAATCACGGCTCATGCCTATCATGTTTTAAAAAAATAATGGTTTCTAGGTTTCTTTTCAGATACAGTTTTTTTTAATAATATTTACAGTCAATCACACGTATCATGCTATCCATATCCATTGCGTACCAAGCACGAAACACGAATTAGACACGGAATGGATATGGCATGATATTTTTGTGGCACGACATTGTTTATTTTCTTACCAACTATTGTGCAGTTTATGCACGTATCGTGTCAAATGATGTTAAAATCTTAATTAAGTTGATAGTTGAAAGACCATTATAGTTGTATCAACATTTTATACTTTATGGGTATGAACTCATTTATAAAATAATCCTAATATAGTTATTATTTATTTTATATATATTGCCATATCTTTGCCATATTTGTGTCCTAATTTTTTGAGATTTGCTGTGTCACTGTGTACATGTTGTGTCCATGCTTCATAGAAGTCAGCTCTTTGCACTCCCACTCCCACATGGGACTATGCTGGCTATAGCTAATCCATTCATAACCATCCCTGGCTAATTTATTTAATAACTAAATTAACCTTTTCTCTCCTGCCCCTTTGCTTACTCTTCTTTTATAGAACATCATTCTCCCTCCAGGATACAGATCCATTGTACCTCAGAAAACAGAGTATTCTCTGTTCCTCTCACCTAGAGGCAACACGTAGGCAAGCGACAAAATGTGTGCATGCAAAACACTACTGGCCAAGGCTTGTAGTAGAATTTGGCTTCAAAAAATTTGGCATCATCTATACAGGGTTGATGTGCCTTAATAGTCTATTGTAAAACAATTCAATATTGTTAGGTTTGTCAATTTTGTGATATGCCCTATGGCGTAACTCATTTTAATGGGCTTTCATGTCATATGAACACAGTTATGACTTTATGAAAGCTCATCTCAACTAGTATTTCATGAATGTCATTCCATTTTTACTCTTTTCCTTTTTGCTCAAGCATCCTTTATTTTGATGAAAATTTGTTTGAGGAGAGAAATTTCAGGATAATCTAATTATATGTATTGAAAGGGATTCTGTTGCATTTTAGACAATGAAAGAAAACTAGAGACATTCTTCAGTTGAGCGTCTGCACATAAAATACTGATGAAAAGTTGCTTGAGGAGAAATTTCAGGATAATCTAAGCCATTATATGTATTGAAAGGGATGTTGTTGCATTTTAGACAATGAAGAAAACTAGAGACATTCTTCAGTTGAGCATCTTCACATAAAATACTATGATGTTATTTTTATTAATCATTCCCAAAGTATTGAAGCTCCCCTTCTGATGATATCCTCTCCTCCTTTCATGTTTTTTCATTTTCTTCATATTTAGCAATTTAGCTTTTTGTATGGATATCCCTCGTCTCCTTTGTTTTGGGGCTTCTTTTCTTAAAATGAATGCTCCTATATTTCTTCAAAGAAAATATTGAAGCTATGTTTTGAGCTGATATCCTTATATGGAATCCCACCACAACGATGAAAATTTTGGAGTGGGTGCAAATGTGATAGGGACTTGAATGAAGAAAACACTATTTTGGCTTAGTGTTTTGGTAATCTGGATTATAAAATAAAATTAAAAAAGAAAAGAAAAAAGGGAACAACGGATATGAACAAGACATTACCTTTGGACAACTGTTTTTCTTTAGGATTTTATGGGGACCAGAAAGATGGGGGTTGCTTATAATTTTATGAAATAAGTTGGGAGCACTACCATAAACTATATTAAAAGTAGTTTAATCTCATTTGAAGATGTGGCATAATCACATTCCTATTCATTTAGAAAATGTAAGCACTCTATGAACTTTGTGGTGGTACCGCGTCAAAAAATGTGTAGAAAACTGTTTGGAAACTTGTTTAGCTTTTTTATTTTATTTTTATATTAATTAGCACGTGAATGCTCCAAAGAGAAATACAAAGGAAATGAGGTCTCAGAAAATAAAATTATGGAAAACCAAAAACTAAGTCCATAAAAAAAAACCCTTCCAGCACAAGCACAAAGCACTGCTCAATCACAGAAGCTGGTCCCTGTTTAGCCCCAATACAAAAAAAACACATTAATACTTCTCCCATGCTCACGAACAAGATGATCATATTTTTCAGAATCCTTTTCTGGTCAGAATCTTTTTCCCCACATCTATTTTTAACTTGTTTTATTTTTATCAAATCTTTAACCAGTTTAACTATTAAGTTTTCACACCTACAGTAGCTGTTTTGCCATTGGAAAACTTCTTAAAGCACATATACTGCTACCTTATTTTTATTTATTTATTTATTTTGTGATAAGTACATATCTCCTTTGGCTTTTGGTTCTTTACAAACCGAGTCTTTGTAACAGGTTGTACCTAACACCCGGAGCAGAAACCAAATGGGAGAAATAACAGATGGCGGTTTGTATGAGATTTTCCAGCAAGACTATGGGCCTGTAGGCTCTCCCACTTTTGAGGCAGCACGTGATAAGTTCATAATCAGCAGTGCTGGTTATGCTGTCGCAAGCCTTTTACTTCAACCAAAGGACCGGCACAATGGAAATCTGCTTTTTGACAGGTATGTGTCACTGTGTACACTGAAATTGTATCTGCCATGGGCCTCTGACTAACCTTATTCTGTCTTTTGTCCGACTGTATTGGGTCTCGCAGCCAGGGAAGGCTTGTCCATATTGATTTCGGGTTCATCTTAGAGACATCGCCTGGTGGGAACATGCGTTTTGAAAGTGCTCAGTTCAAGCTGAGTCATGAGATGACTCAGTTGCTTGACCCTTCAGGGACCATGAAAAGTGACACATGGATCCATTTTGTCAGGTTAAGTCTCCTCCTATCATTGTGACTAGACTTCAAGCAAATATATCTTAATTTTCATAATGTTGGAAGATTGTGATGGTGAATATTGCTTCCTGTCAACTGCAGCCTGTGTGTGAAGGGATATCTGGCAGCAAGGCGTCACATGAATGGGATCATCACCACCGTGACATTGATGGTTGACAGTGGGCTGCCTTGTTTCAGCAGGGGCGATCCTATTGGAAATCTCCGTAAGCGTTTCCATCCTGAGATGAATGATAGGGAGGCCGCGAACTTCATGAACCGTGTATGCATGGACGCTTACAACAAGTGGACCACTGCCGGGTATGATTTAATACAGTACTTGCAACAGGGAATCGAGAAGTAGATTCTGGGTGGATGCTCGCACACATCTCATCTTTGTACATTGGTTTCTCTTGTTATCCAATTTCAGCCAATTTAATTGACTATCATCTCCAGCACCCTTTATTTATTTATCTATTTAGGGCCTGTTTGGATAGGGGGTATTGGCCTCAGTGTCTGGAATGGGATTGAGAATCCCAATCCAAGCCCACAAGTTTAGATAAAATTTAAAAGGGGATTGGGATTGAGAAAGTGGGATTGTGAATCCTTGATTAGGGGGATTGAGAATCCTATTCAAGAAGTGGTATTCTTTCAATCTTAATCTGGGTGGATTGAAAAAAATACATTTTTACCTAGGTTCTTCATCTTCTTTAACATATATATAAATAAATATATTTAATATATATATACATATATTATATATATGTGTATGTGTCATCTATTATATATATTGGGTATTTTTATAAATATATATTGAACATCTTAATATGTTACATACCAGCAAACATGATTTACAATCCAATTCATCTTGATTTTTTTGTTTTTTTTGGTATGATGGGTTGTTGTTTATGACAGTAGAATAGGTCATCTATCATGTCAAAATTTGAGTCAGCTGATGGCTGATGCAATCAAAGATTTAGGGTGTGCAGATATCTTGCCTTACACGTGTACAGAAATTTTACCTTAACACGTGGCAATCAGTCCATACGCACGGCATCGGCAAAAACAAACCTTCTTTTATTTTTTTCCAGGTTTGATAAAAAATGATCAAAAGCTACTCTCTCACCTCCCTTTCTTTGTTTTTAAATGATGTATCTCATTAGTTATATTTATTATTCCTGTGATCCTAATCTCTCCTTGGAAAAAAAAGATGATATTATGTACAACCCCAAATGCATAAATGTGATTTTAAAAAAAATATTAAACCTCATTTAAGAGGTATATGTTTCGAATTGAATTGATACATTTTTAACAAACATAAAAACCTAAATTGACGTATATAACTCACGGAAGAAGATATATACTGGATGATTATGAGATTGCATTTGAGACTGTAAAAGAAAAGGGAATAAATCCAAATAACCCCTAATAAACTGCTTGAAATCCATATAATCCGTTGGCTTTTCATAAAGTTCATATAATCCTATTAAAATATCTATGTAAATCCAAATAGCCCTTTAAATTAAATTTTCGTTGAGAAATGATGACTATTTTACAAATATTTTGTTTTATTAACCCTAACTAAAACACAGTATATTAAAAACTCCTTACAATTTGTTAAAAATGTAAAAAACCTTATGTATATAACAATTTTAATTCTCTGTATAGATTATAAAATCTTATTTGGAGGGATAAAATTATCATATAC
The DNA here is from genome assembly GCA_030737845.1 of Acorus calamus. Taxonomy (NCBI): domain Eukaryota; kingdom Viridiplantae; phylum Streptophyta; class Magnoliopsida; order Acorales; family Acoraceae; genus Acorus; species Acorus calamus. The sequence goes on along the minus strand of CM060863.1, from coordinate 37,641,667 downwards.
ATATGATTTTTTGCATTTTTTACATATTCGAAGGAGTTTGTGGTATTCTATGTTTTTAACCATGATTAATTTGATATAATATTCATAAAAAAATCTTAATCTATTAATAAAATTTTAATTCAGGAAGCTATTTGAATTTACATAGATGTTTTAAGAGAGTTATATATGAACCTAAAAAAAGTGAGGTTACGTGAATTTCAATAAAAGGTTATTTTAACTTCCCGTGAATCCTAAAAAAAAGTAAAATACATATATTTCATGTTTAAATGAAAGAATGAATTTGAGCGGGGGATCGTTCATTTGGGATGGGCTGACACGTGCTGTCAATCTGTCATCCCATAAGGATGGGTCAAAACAGGGTGCAGTTATCAACTTTTATGCATAAATGGATATGACAACAACAAGGCGTCAAGATTTTCAGATGCCCGTAGTTTTGTCCTATGAAAAATTCTTCAAACCTGCTGGGGTCGGATTCCCTGTTTCCGTAGGGAACAGGAAACAGGGATTTTACCCAATCCCCTTCGTTCACGTGGAATCTTTAACAGAGGCAGACGGAGTCAATAAAGATGGTTAACGAGGCTCCACAATTGAAGGGGAATAATTGCATCAAAGTCACAAATAAAAAAAATTTCACAAATCAACCTCTTACGAGACTTGTGTGGCCACTTGTGTTGCAATAAAAGTTACACTAAAATCATATACAATAACAAAATTACAAATCAGTCCTTATATTTATTTAAACTGAGACTTCAAAGTACAAATCCAAATATTCAATTAGCAAGTGAAAAAAACTAAAAGTAATTTTTCACCATGCAAAAAAAAAAAAAACCTAATTTTCATTATTAGTGCAGTTATGCTTATTTTTTAATAACCTATATATATATATAATATTATAAAATAAACAATATCATTCAATTTATTGGACTATATACTTCAACTTTTTGTAAAAGTTTATTTTTCAATTGATAAAATATATAATTGTTTTAAATTTTTTTTATAAAAATGAGCGGACTGCGTTGAAGACTATAAAAAAAATGAGAATAGCATTTTTATTTTATTTAATAATAGACATCCAAGTCAGTCATTTCATAACAAACAGATGAGATGACAATAAAAAGTTAAATGATATTATTCACTATTGTGACTGACTGACTGACTGACTTAGATGTCATTTTTACATATATTGTGACTGACTGACTTGAATGATATCATTTAATATCATTTAACTTTTTATTGTCATCTCATCTGTTTGTTATGAAATGACTGACTTGGATGTCTATTCTTAAATAAAATAAAAATGTTATTCTCATTTTTTTATAGTCTTCAACGCAGTCTGCTCATTTTTATAAAAAAAATTTAAAACAATTATATATTTTATCAATTGAAAAATGAACTTTTATAGAAAGTTGAAGTATATAGTCCAATAAATTGAATGATATCGTTTATTTTATAATATTATATATATATAGGTTATTAAAAAATGAGCATAACTGCACTAATAATGAAAATTAGTTTTTTTTTTTTTGCATGGTGAAAAATTACTTTTAGTTTTTTTCACTTGCTAATTGAATATTTGGATTTGTACTTTGAAGTCTCGTTTAAATAAATATAAAGGACTGATTTGTGATTTTGTTATTGCATATCATTTTAGTGTAACTTTTATTACAACACAAGTGGGCCACACAAGTCTCGTAAGGGGTTGATTTGTGAATTTTTTTTATTTATGACATTGATGTAATTATTCCCCTTCAATTGTGGAACCTCGTTAACCATCTTCATTGACTCCGTCTGTCTCTGTTAAAGATTCCACGTGGACGAAGGGGATTGGATAAAATCCCTGTTTCCTGTTCCCTATGGAAACAGGGAATCCAACCCCAAACCTGCTATGTGTTTTCATTTTCGACTGGAGTAATAATAAATGAAATGAAATGGACTTGTACTCTACAATAATTTTTTTTTGGATAAATGGCAATTTCACCCACTCAAGTTTTCAAAACATGCAAAGACAACTCCTTACATTTTAAATATATACATTTACACTCTTTAGTTCTTACCATTCCTGATATAACATGAGAAAACTATAACATAAAAAAACTACTGTTTTTTTAAATATATGGATGATTTTTAGAAATTAAAATATATAAATAATTAATTTGAGATGTAAGAATATTTTGTATTATTTAAAATCTCTGGATGATAAGTATGAAATAATATTTTTAAATGATAAAAAAAATACTTTCATGCTACTGTTTTCCTATTTTTCAATGAGAGAGTATACAAGAGGAGGATATTTTTTAAAATATAGGAGGGTGCTTATGCTGGTTTCACAAATTTAAAGGGATGCGTTTTTGCTATTTTTTCAAACCATAATCAAATACGTCGGACTCATTCACCAGTCACCCTTCACTGTCACGCCCTGGGTGGTCATTGATAATCCTCCCCACTAGATCTGATCAGATAACTCCAAACCATGGAAAATGATAATCCATGTCATGTGACTTCTGGTGATGCGCCTTCACACGCAACCTGAGATTCCTTGATGTACACACGTATGGGAGGTTTATATATTTTGAAAATTAGGTTGATGGTGGTGGTAGTTATCAATCAAAATTGCATTAGTGTCAGTTTGTCAAAGTAACACCTTCATGCCTTTCCATAATGGGATCTCTGTTTTAAGACAATGGGTTGGGTTTAAGTTGGGTTTAGCATAACCTGAGCTCACACATACGAATAATAAGAGACCTAATTTATTCGACGCAAAAATAAGTTCAATTGTAAATATAAAATTAGATGAATATATATGTTAGAAGTTTATATATCACATAACGCCTGAAATGTGAAATTTACATCAAATTTGATTTGGGATTTGACATGTTTTAAACTTGAAACGGAATCAACTTGCTTATGCATTGGTTTGGTGTTGAATATGAAAATTAAGTAATCGATTATACATGTCTCTACAATCTACATTCATTCTACATGTGAATTAATAATGATAAGAGAGAAAGAGAGCTCAATTTTAGTTCACCAGCGCACCGATGCTTCCTAAGGCTCAATCTTAATTAGCACTTATAAAATGAAAAATACAAATACAAGCAATAACAAATAAAATAAAAAAATTAGTGTGGTTCAACAATTGGCTTATGTCAAAAAAGGAGAAGAGAATCCATTGATTACATCCAACAATCAAAATACAGATATCTTTCAATTCCTCATCATCGTACTTTTTTCTTAAACAATAGTGTGTGGATTATATCTTTCAAAATTAAATAATCTCTTAAACCTAACAAAAAAAAAAGTACAAAAAATTAAAATACCGTTCCAAAAGTTTGCATTGTGAATGCCTTCTCCTTTCATCCCATAGGGCTATTGTTTTATTGATGACATCACTGTTAGTTTCAACAATAGGTTTAAATAATTTATTATGCTAGAATAAAATACTTCTTATAGGAAAAAAATATATAACAAAAAAAAATCAATGGAAATCCCCTCTACATCCATATATACACAGAAAAAAAACACAATAAACATTTATTATTTATATAGATGCCCAACAAAATCCGGCCAACTCTTCTCCATGTTCATGGAAATAGAGCAAAAAAAGAACAACAAAGTGAAGAACCAAAAAAAAAAAAAAAAAAAAAAAAGGTTAACAGAACCCAAAGAGTCACTGCATATCCATGACTGGTTAACCAAAAAAAAAAAAAAAAGTTCTGAATCTGATGTAGTTTCGACGAATTGAACGAACCCCCTCCCGACGATCTTCGATCAAAAACCGTAGGAGACGACAGGGGGACCGACGGCGGCGGTGGCGGCGCCTGCCATGAAAGAAGACCTCTTGACGAACCTACCTTTCATGCGAGGCCTCTTCTCCGCGTTGAGCTTCCTCACCTCGTACCTTATCTTCTTTGAGAACAGTCTTGTCCTCCTCTTCTCTCTGTACCTTGACACCCTCGCCTCCCTTCCTCCATCACCACCACCACCATAACCACCACCACCTCTTCCTCCTCCTCCTCCTCCACCTCCTGACGTCGCTCCCATGTGTCCTCCTTGCAATTTTCCTCCAATTCCCTGATGACAATGTTTAAAAATGGTCTCTTAAATTGTGATAGTTTACGGATTTAACATTTAAAAACTGATCAATCCATCGATTGAAGCATGATTTTTGAGAAAGGAGATCATCAAGTAATTGAAAGGACCAATTGACTCTTAAAAGTTATATGAACTTCTCTTGTAATTGATTCAAATCACATTTATATCATGGGGTACTCTTTTGAGAAAAAGATACGATTGATTTTATTTAGCACCGACAATTTCATGAAACCAATGTCAAAACTCAAAAGTCATTTTAGTCTCACATAACCTAAAAATAGAAAAATAAATTCATGATTATATTCATAAAGTTCAATATTCAATAAAATTTGATTATTTACTTACCAAAACATTGAATCTGATAAAAAAATGATTATATTTACACACTATAATAATATTGCTATCACCTTATATTAAGTCTGAAAAAAGTACTAAATGTAAAATACAAAGATCAAAATCTAAAATTCTTCGTGTTTTTATTAATATCATTTCCATATTTATTTAGTGTCTTATGATTCAATTATGATTAAAGTAATAGCACACAATCCAATTAGAATCGGCTTTTTGTGTCTTACGAGATAGAAATCCGGCCAACAGTCATCGGGCTTAAACTCGGGCCGCTCTCCGTTCATCCAAGGCGTCGACCCCGCCGCAGACGACCACGCGGCGATCACCGCCTCGTGATTCAGCCTCAACGAGATTCTCCTTCTCATCCCTCCATCACAACCGTCCATCATCATCGTCACCCCACCACACGCCGCCACCTCCTCCTCCTCCTCTTCTTCCAACTTAACATACCCTCCATGTCGTCCCTCGTCATCCTCTTGGATTAGAGAGTCCGCAAACCCCAACCCATCAATGCAGAACCCCTCGTCCTCATCAAGTCCCCTCCCGAGAAGCCTCTCCACGTCGGCGGCGAACTCCGCGAGCTCCATATCGGACGACGGGAGAAACCCGTGCAACCCCTCCATCATCACCGCCGTGTTTTGCATAGGCGCGCTGTAGACCGGGCTGGGCTCGGCCGCCTCGAAACCCGAGCCGCTGCTGTTCGACGAGCAGAAGTCGGCGAGGTCCGGGTCGAAGATCGGCACCCGGTACAGCAGCTGCTCCTCCTCATCATCCTCCACCGACCCATCATCCCCACCCATCTCAGGCACCTCCTCCGCCTTGGGAGGCGGCGGCGGTGAGGCCTTGTGGTGGTGGTTTTTCCTCGGCGTGCGCGCCTTGCGCGTGAAGCCGCGCAGCCACGACGGGAGGTGGGTGGGGTTGGAGGAGGGGTGGAAGGAGGAGGTCTTGAGGCGGAGGCGCTGGTGGCGGCGCGCGAGGGAGTTGGCGGAGTGGACGGCGGAGTCGCACGACTGGCAGAGGAAGGCGTCGTCCGCCGCGCAGTACCACCTCGCGCGCCGCCTCAGGCAGCTGTCGCAGGCCCTCGCCGTCTTCCCTCCCACGGCGGAGGCCGTCCTGTTCTCTGTCGAGCACATCTTTCAAGGTTTCGGTTTTTATTTTTTTGGGGGGTTGTGGGCAACAGTGAAATATCGGGGAGGGGTTACATATAAAGAGAGAAGAAGAAAGGGAGGGAGGGTATGGGTGCAATAATTGATTTTTGTGAGGAGGGGACCGCAAAATGGGGCCTACGTGAGAGCGCTTTTGCATGGAGAGATTGCATGCGCTTTTGAAAGGGGAGGGGGGCATGTGGGGCCCACGGGGCTGCCTTATCTTCAATTTGATTGGTTGCCTTAGATTTCTTGTGGGGTCCACATCCTGACGCGACGGATCTACCGTTGCTGCTGCTCTTTCTCTGCTCTCGCTCTGATTGACCCCCCTTCGTTAAGGAAGGGTTATGGTCCTGGTTTTGTTGTTTTGTACCCGCGTTTCACCATACCGACTATTTCTTTTTTGTTTTATTTTTTTTGGTGGTCCTGGATGTATACGTCAAAGAGAGAAATTTTGTTAACATTATTGTATGTAGATTTTGCTATTTAATTTTTTTTGGCTAAAAGATGGGAGTTCGGTTAAAGCAGTGATGAATTGGTGTGTTGTTTGGGTTTTATGTGTTGAAGTTTGCTGCTGTGAAAATAAACATATTTTTGTTTTTGTGTAAATTTTTATTTTTTACTGGGTAAATTGTGTTTGGACTAACACCTCATGAAGTTTCAAAACATGCACTTAGACCCTCTGTCATTAGATATTTATTAAAATCAAATAAAAGTATGATTTTATCTATTTTAATTAAATCATTATCATATTTTCACTTTTTAATTAACTATCATGTGAGTTAATTCTCACAATAAAGTTATTCAAATGTATTTGAAGATTTGATTATTGTAGTAATTAATATTTACAAAAATATCCAAAGTTAATATAGCTCTTTTTGGGTGTCTATAAAATTTATTAAATAGTTAAAATAGTAATTTTAAAGTACTTTTGTTACATCTTAATAGAAAAATCTAACGATAGGGGGTGTAAGTACATATTTTTGAATTTTAAGGGGGTGCTTATGCATGTTTCAAAAAATTTAAAGGGTCTAAATGTATTTTACCTTTTTGTTATTTGGTCGAAACCATTCTTCTCGAGCGGTGCTCCTCCTTGAGCATTAATTATTATTACTACTTATTCCACTTTTCGTTTCATTCTTAATATGAAAAAGTAAATACATATACATGCATTCTAAGATCACTATCATGTATCTTTCTAAAATTGATATGAAGACATATATAATCCTTAATGACAAAAAGTAAGATGAAATTATAATCTTTATTCTGAACCAATTAATCCATATATAGGGGGCCGATTACATGCGGCGAACGGCGGGTACAGCAGCGATCATTGATCTAGCTATCGTATCTGACGGTCGGATGCGATTCACATCGACCGTCGGATGCGATGGACCCGTGATCGAACGGCCCGTGTCGCGACCACACCCGCCGTTCGCCGCAACGCGCGCGCACGCGCACACACACACACATATATAGGTCGATGATAATATGCGGTCGGTGCGGTCGTGTGGATCCGACGTGCATCGTCCGATCGCGGGTCCATCACATCCAACGGTCGATGTGAATTGCCCCCGACCGTCTGATGCGATAGGCCCGCGATGGACCCGTGATCGACGGCCCGTGGTCGACGCCGCACGACCCGCACGATATATATATATATATATATATATATATATATATATATATATATATATATATATATATATATATATATAGCACCGATTAGGTGCGGCGGCCACACCGTGCGGCGTCGACCACGGGCCGTCGATCACAGGTCCATCGCATCGGACGGTCGGGTGCGATTCACGTCGACCGTTGGATGCGATGGACCCGCGATCGGACAGCTGCCGCACGGTGCGGCCGCCGCACCTCATCGCGGTCGTGTATATATATATATATATATATATATATATATATATATATATATATATATATATATATATATGGGAAGCGATTTGGTGAGGGAATGCGGGAAACGATCACTTATCCATCGCATCGGACGGTCGGGTGCGATTCATATCGACCGTTGGATGCGATGGACCCGCGATCGAACGACCGACGTCGCTTCCCGCATTCTCGCACTAAATCACTCGACACACACACACATATATATATATTCCTTTCAGGAGTTTTGTTTTAAAAACTTTAAAACAATATATGCATTATATACACATATATATATAGATCCGATTACATGCGGTTTACGGTCGGTGCGGTGCGCGATCACGGGTCCATCGCATCGGACGGTCGGGTGCGATTCACGTCGACCGTTGGATGCGATGGACCCGCGATCGAACGGCCCACGTCGTAAACCGCACCGACCGCACACCGCACGTAATCGCAACCATATATATATATATATATATATATATATATACGTCGATCATAATATGCGGCGTGCGGGCTCGTGCGGATGCGACGTGGGTCTGATTGCGGGTCCATCGCATCCAACGGTCGACGTGAATCGCACCCGACCGTCTGATGCGATGGACCCACGATGGACCTGTGATCGACGGCCCGTGGTCGACGCCGCACGACCGCAACGACCGCATAATATCATACCTCATATATATATATATATAGGGAAGTGATTCGGTGCGGGAATACGGGAATGCGGGAAGCGATCACGGGTCCATCGCATCGGACGGTCGGGTGCGATTCACATCGACCGTTGGATGTGATGGACCCGCGATCGAACGACCGACGTCGCTTCCCGCATTCCCGCACTGAATCACTCGACTAGATATATATATATATATATATATATATATATATATATATATAGATTACGTGAATAACCAATGGATGATCGCGCATAATATATATCCAATATATGCAGGAGTTTTGTTTTAAAAACTTTTAAGTGGATTTCTTGTTTTGGTTATTCCACGTATGTTAAGGTCCTGTGAGTCACAGTGAGATGGATTCAGGTATAAAAGTTACTGAAATTAAACACATAGGTCAAAATGGATTTTCGATTTTGTGTCCACACCACCCATTCACGGATTTTCGATTTCGATTTTGGATTTTCGATCATTTGACCTATTCTTTTGGTGTTTCAAAAACCTCCAATAATTCAAAATAATGCTTCTTCGATACGGCGTTTGAACACTTTGATTTCCAGAATGTGGATGTCCTCACCACACATCCATACATATCGATCTAAAGCCATGTTTAGTTGCACAATTATACAACTGATTTTAGATAAAAGCTATATTTAAAATTAATTTTGAATGCAAGAAACTGTCTCTTCACATTTTATAGAAAATTCAAGTTTTAGAAATTTATTTACAAAAATATGTCTGCAAATCATATTTGAAAAAAACAGCTCCCTATGCAATCCTAAAAATTGTTCAAAACTCATTTCCTAACGTACGAGGTTTGGGTCTGTTTGGTTGCACGTTTATGGTAGATTTTGATTTTTGAAAAGCTAGAATTCTAAAATTATGCAACCAAAAAGGTGAGATTAATGAAGAATCCACAGCTTGATTCTTTATACTTTTTTTTCGAAATTCGCGTTTTGAAAAGCTAAAAAACAAAAAAAAATTTGTTGGAATCGATTTTTTGAATTGAAAATAAAATTTCTCTATCAAACATCAACTGCTTTCAAATATTGATTCATAAATTAAAAAAAATATTCCAACAAAAATTAAGGTCTAAAATCATCTTAAAAAGCAGCTTTATTTCAAAAACTACTTTTCAATCTTTTCAAATGAACCCCACTTGGGTTATTTAATAAAGGCAGATACCTAATTGCATCTAGTTGGTGGTGTCCAAATCTTGGGTAAAGCAAGGAATTTATCGAAATTGGATTCTCTACCAATCAGCTGATGACATATTTTATTTCGATTACGAGACTCCCGCACAAAACAAGTCCCATTAATATATATGATTAATTTATAGCAGTATCCTTTTCATGCTTTCCCTTATAATCTTGTAATTTATGAGACATTACCATGATAGCAATTAAGAAAAGTTGGATCGTATGGAAGACTGGGTCTCACGTCAAGTTCACAATATCTTGATCTGATCATCACTATCAGACAATCTTAAAATGGAATTGCTGAATGATTTAAAAAACTTCCACTTGATGCAGCGGTGCTAATCGACATCTGCATGATTAATTGAAATACATTAAAATGAAGTACTGTCTTATAATTTTTTCCCCAAATTGAATGAATGAAGCCCATTTGATCTCCATCAGAGTTTTATTTTATCTCGCTTGGTTATCTCCTACAGAGTTATTTACATTTAAAAAACAAAAAATTGCACATTTAAACTTGAATTATATTCCAGATGACACATCTCAATCTATAGAAAAAGAAACACATGCAGTTATCTTGCATGTAAACATAAGATTTAATAAGCTCCCTTTTGGTCTCAATGGCAGCAGTGTGGTTAGGACACCCCTCTTTCAGGAGATTGACCCAGTTTCAACCTTTATTGTTAAGACATTGACAATTTGACATGGTTACAGTGGGTTTAACCCACAGTTTGTTCTAGGCACCGTTTATGTACTAGTGGTAAGTCTAAAATTCTCTTTTGGTGTGCAGATCGCCCAATAGAATATAAAATTTCAAAGAAATTAAAACTGTAATGATGATATATTCAACAACCCAAAAAAAACTATTAAAAAAAAATAATGATGATAATAATAATAATAAATACCGTTAAACAACAATTATCTCAATAGCTATCCTGGATAAGGCCATGTCGCACTCCAAACAGCGGCTCAAGAAATCTATTAATTACCCAACATGTCTGGCCTACCATTGGTTTCCTCTCCGGACTTTCAGAATGCCCTCCACTCAATCAATCCATGTATGTGATTCCACCAAGTATCAAATCATGCACGTAAACATCTAACGCATTGACAATCCACACAAAATTTCCAAAACCTGCCATGTATGGTGTGACCTTCAATTCATCTAAAAATAAAAAAAAAAAATCCCCCATCTACCATAGAAACCTATGTTTTATTCAATGTCGTTTACCTGGTTACATTGCAATCAGTGTGTGCTGATGGTCCACACATGTGGGTCTACCTTGAAACATGACTGATCTGGACCAGTGAAGCCACGACGCGTGCGACACCCTCCCCATACGATGATCTGGAGATATGATCGGACACGACGGATTGAGCCTTTGATGGGGTCCTTTTGTGGTCGATCAGTGGAAGTGCAACCAAATACAATTTCCAAGGTGTATGTGTGGCCTCTGAATGTCCACAAGATCTCAAGAGAACACCACCGAGGGACACGTCGCCGGGATCTGACCTGAAGAAGAAGAAAGGTTTTGCATTTTAATTCTTGGATGTGGTTTTTTTGAGGTTATGTAAAAATAATTGCAATATAGATTGGAAAAAAAATGTGGTCTAGAGGGGCAATTTGTTAAAATAACCATGTTTTTAATTTAATAGTGGGGATAACTCAGTTTTTTTATATATATAATAAAAGTAATTACTGACATGGTCAGCGCAGCGCTGTAACATAATTTTTTTTTTTTTTAATCATTGGAGGCATGATTTATAAATCAACTTCTTTACCAATACCATTTCATGTGATTTTTTTTCCTATATATTCTCCACCAATTTTAACAGATAATTTGTGATGAAAAAAGAGTAAGAAATCACGACTCTGGAGGTAAAATAAAAAAAAATCCAATACGTGGCGGTGGATTTACTGCTATGTATTGTTGTTTAATTTATTCACAGCTACAACACTTGTTTACTCTTTATCCAAAAAAAAAAAATTGAATCTATAATCTCCATGTTACAATAATCATATGTAAATCAAGATGGCAACAAACATGACCTATGTGATCACATAGATAATTCATCGGGTTATATTTATTCCTTGTTCAAACAAATGCTTTCTTGAGGTTTGGTTTCAAATACCATCTAATGTTTACAGAGTCATAGCCGGTTCATGTGAAACAGTGAAAGTGACAGCATGCACACAGAATAATTACAACTAGATAAACCTTCGAAGCTAGATATTTTGCTTTGATGAATCATATCATTCTTTATTGTCATTGTTTTGGTTGGATTACTTACTGGTAATCATTGTGCTTGCAAGTTACAACCATATTTATGTCGACAAATAGAAAAGGCTCCAAAAAAAAAACCATCTGGATTTTTAAAATCCCCCAAGTTTGTGGTATTTCAAGTCCACCCTATTTTTTTTTAGTGCATTGATCGATCTTGAATCCATAGTACTTTACACTTTAGGTTAAACAATATATTTTCACATTATCCGAGGGTGAAATTAAAATCCACCTGATAATATTACAAACCAAAAGGGCATATTTAGATATTTGCGTATGGGTAAAAAGAAGAATAAATCCATTTTGAAATGATAGCAACTTGGAATGTCATGTTAAAAGGATAAAGGCCGACAATGTTAAGTACACATATTTTGTATAAGCTACCTTCAATCATTTTATTTTTTTAACGAGTTACATATTTTGTAAGCGAAATATACATATTTTTTCTATGTAAATGAGTAATTCAATTCATTAAAATATATGACTAACATACATATGTTGAAATAGATTAAAAATAAAAAAAAGCACGTGGAGACAGTAAAAAAAATAACGCATAAAATTATAGAAAAATAAATATTGGACATAAATAGACCCTCCCATGTATTGGATTTGGAGTGTAAGATATTAACGAACCAATAAAAAAAAATTGGAGGATGGTAAGAGCTAAAGAATAATGGTGAAGGCAAAAATGGGGGTGTGCATGGCCGACAAGTGAACATTGTCATGCCGAATATTGGAAATAAAGTACAGAATCAAAAATACAAATAGTACAACTGTGTGGGCAACACAAGAAAACAAAGTGCAGCCACAGCATGGGCATGAAATGGACTTTTTACTTTTCAGAACAGATTTTTTTTCCCTGGCCACCTCTTTCATTGTATTATTTTTATTTTTCCATTTGTCCTCTCTCTGGATATGCTTCTGATTTGGTGGCCTGGACCACTGGCTATATTTTTAATATGTCGTTCTCTCTCTCTATCAATCTATGTCTACCTATCACAGTTAGATTTACAGTGTGTTTGTGGCCCCTAGTTTTTTTCAGTTAGGAAGATACATGCAGTAGGATCTTGGTGAGAATTTTTTTAAAATTGGATAAAAATTTATGAATTTTTTTACCTTGTAAAAAAATCAACACATAAAAGAAAATTGAGTGCCCTGTTTGAATGTTGATATATTGGGTTTTCCATACATGCAGCCCCATTTTAAGCTCGCTTTTGGCCGTATTTTTATTCAATGGTACAGAAGAGTTTGTTACTTATTGTATACCTTTTGAATATAGTCATGTGACCTGAAAGCTAAAAATGAAACTAGAAAACGGATAGATATCTTAATTATAATATATTTTGTATCATGACTATAATATTTTCAACAATTTTGACAACACTTTTTTGTCCATCTTAAATTCATTTGAATACACGTTTGAACAGATTCTGTGATGAAAATGTCAAACGCGAATTTAAACGAGAATAATAATAAACACGATGTTTTTTGCATTTTCTTCATTAAAAGCACGGCGTTCCAAATTCTTTTAAAATAACACTTTTTAAATGTGGAGTTATTTTTTTAAAAGTGAGTGTTTGGAATTCACTCCCAAACGGGGCCTTAGCGGGTGGAAATTAAGAATATAAACTTGGTGCTAATAACTATCCACAAGAAGAAAATCATGCCAACGATAATACAATTCCAGTGATAAATTTTCTTTGCAAAATGTTAGACACAGCTCCATTTTTATTTCTTTCATATTTTTGTTATACTCAATTATTTTTACAATCATAAATGCAATCTTATATATCTCGTTGGAAAAAGTGCATATCTCATTAAATGAGGTATGTGGTTTGAAAATAAATGTTTTGGACGGTAACATGATCTTAGTGTAACATTTTTATTTTAAATAATATATCTTATCTAATAAGATATATATTTTAAAAAAAATTAATTAGAGGTCCTCCTAATCACCATCCTATTATTTTTTAGGTCACTGGACTGTTTAAAGATATTTTTATGTCTCTATCTTTTAATCCTATTATTTCTAGGTCTCTGGGGTTAACATATGTTAAATGGGATGTTTGTTATGCCAAAAATACCCTTCCACTCTCTTCCTCTCTCCCAAACACCTTTTTCAACATCTTAAACCCCTTATTATTGGATTTGATAGGAACTCTTTAATGAGTCCCTTATCTTCAACCGATAATAACTTCTTCCCTTGATAGTTACTCATGTTTTCTAGGTTCTACATAAACAGTGAACCGAGATGTAGAATCTACAAATAGGAATGAATAACGTACACATATAACCTAACAATGTACCCAGATTTGGATGATTCATGTATACTTGAATGTTGGAAGAGTATTTTGGGCATGGGAACCAACTAATACAGAGGAAAACTGTTAGTTTGGATCTATAAATAATAATATTCAGAAATTGAGACTTAAAGATATCTTTAAACAAACCAGTTACTTAAAACTAATAGAAGAAAGACTATAAGAACCCTTCATTAATTTCTCCTATTTTTTTAATAGTGAAACTACATGTTCCAACAACAAATTATATGGACCCCATTTAAGAAAATGTGAACCATTTTCAATGAAGTGCATAGTATTGTAGGTGGGATCGGAATGGAGACTTTGTGTAACAAAACACTTTTTTTTACCTACATAGAAGAAGAAGAAAAAAAGTGTTGGGGTTATATTTCGATCCGTTGTATCACATTGGATGGTCATGATGAAACTATATTAAAGTGGACACCTAATTAGTAGATTAGTTAAGATTTAATCTTAGTTAATCAATAAAATGAATCTCCTAAAATCAGTTAAACAAATTTGAGAATGTATTTTGTTTTTCAACTATTAAAATGGATTCTTAGTTTCTGTCCCGTGGATATAAGTTTAGTCCGAACCACGTATATCTTGTGTTCTTCATATAATGATGTTCCGTTCTGTTTGTGATCTCATGTTCGTTGCGTGAACCTCAAAACTAAAAGCTAAATTGTCTGATTCTTTCTTTATTAAATTGACTAGTTTTTACAAAATGTACATGACTTTTCTTCATCATCCTTTTTTTATGGTAAGATTTTCTTCATCATCCTTATCTCAATCAAATGTCAATTGCGATTAGGTAAAGCATCTTAAAAGTCCAAAGTCTTTAATATCATCATTTATGATCCCTTAAGAACTAAGAATGAGAAAAGATTTTATTTACTTGATAGATAAACAGAAATGAATGAATAAGAAGATATTCTAATAAATTCTTTTTAGTTAAACAGCGTGGAAAAATTTATCCTTATTAATTTTACTTTCAGTGCAAATATAACTGAAAAAAATAGGTAAACCATTAGGCAAAATCATAGACTATCTGAGCCGAATCTGATTGGTATACTCAGAACCCAATTCAATTAATACATAAATTGATTTTTTGGATGTTATTCATTAGGATTGATAAAAAAAATACTATTTAATGTTTAATCAGGTTGATTTGTGTTTAAGATTTTAAGAGGGGGGGGGGCAGTATGCACTATGCAGTAGCCAAGATGCACTCTAGACTTGGACTGGAAGATATTGTTAGAGAAACATTATGAGGGTAATATTATTTTCTTAAAAAAAATTTCTTCCCTAATTTGGTATTCTGGTGGGCTGGAACAATTTATCTGAGCTCTACAGGCCGGATTAGGATGACTAGCATATAGATTGCTGGATTATGTATTCTATCCATATTTTGGGGCTTGGACGTATAGTCGAGTTCCAGCAGTACTTGCTATAAAAACAATTGCAGAATAACAGAGCCTGTGCACCAAAAAAATTCTTTATTTATCAACCCAGCTTTCTATGAGTGTTCCAATTTTGATAAATTTGGGATACTCCCACATGTGAAAAAACAAGAACACAAACCATTAAAAACTATTAAAGCAATTCATGTATGTTTCTCCAATAAATGGGAATAAATTATGATATATAAGATTTTCATGCCCCTCCTGTTTTAAGGAAAAGAACATTCATGCCAACAGACTTCCATCTCAGCCTATGGAATGGCGGAGCGGTTGCACAGCGTTGGCGGCGGTGGGCAGGGGGACGCAATCGAGCAGGCAAACGGGTTCCACAGCATTCGCATCGATAACCCATAACCCATTGTCGTATTCGTGTTTTCCATTTTCCCCAGCGTTTCCCCGACTCCATAGGAATGCGCTTCGCCACCGTGTTGGCACACCACTCCGCCAAACAGAGCCTAAACCTGGTGCTGATAAACTGCTTACAAGAAGAAAATCATGCCAAGAGAGTGCAACTCAAATGATAATTTTTTTTCCAATTTAGAAAAAAAAAAGAACAATCAGCCCATAGATATGAATAAAGGGAAATTAAATTAAATTCTATACAAACCCTGAAAGCTAAATTGTCTGATTCTTTCTTGGAAGATTTAAATGTCTGGCTTTTACACATTTACATGACGTTTCAGCATCATCCTTATCATCAATCAAATGTCAATTGAGATTAGGTTAAGCATCTTAAAAGCCTAAATTCTTGAATATCATCAGTGTGTAAGGATCCTTCAAGTAACTGCTCCTAGAGAACTGAGAATGAGAAAAGAAAAGACTTGATTTACTTATTAGATGAGGGAATGAATGATAAGGAAAATAATTTAAAAATCTCTTTTCAGTTAAATAATGTGAAAATTATCCTTAGTAATTCTACTTTCAGTTCAGGTATAATAAAAAATAGATAGGGAAAACCATCTGGCAAAGTCCAAGGACATCTGATCCCTGGAGGATGCCAATATACCCAGCACCCAATTCAATCAATCCATGAATTGAAATTTTATATGTCATTCTTTAGATTTAAATAAAAATCTTTTACTAGTTTTTTTTTTCTTTTGAGTTTAAGCAGTTTTGTGTTTTTAAAATTTTTAAGAAGGGTAGAGTTTATAATTCTAGTGGCATGGCTCATGAAAAAGAGAAAAAAGGGTGGTCATGGATTCAGTTGAATGAAAAGAGCTTCTTAGTAAATAACTATTTAACTTACATGTCAGCTATAGTCATTCCTGCAGTCTCATTTCTTTTTAGAGGTATATACTTGTCTGATGAAATGTATATTTTTACAAAAACTAACAAATGATACGAATGCAAACCTTATTGCCCAAAAAAGGTCGTACACTATACTAGGTTAGGAGAAAATGGGGTTGCAAATAAATGAATGTGTATCAGCAACTCAATTATAATCATATGGTGTACATGTTTTTGTTGAGGGCTTGCTTCTGTCCTCAGTCAGTTTATTCCAGAAATAAACAAATCAGGAAGAACTCCAAAATAGACAGATTCATTTGCCAATTAAAATGCTCCAAGTTTGGTTTTATTTCACTGTATATGTTTTGCCTATCATCAATTGAAACAGCACTGGAGAGCTATAAATTTTGCCCCTGTGTCCAAAAAAAAAGAAAAGAAAAAGAAAAGAAAAAAGAAAGAGGATGAAGAAGAAAGAAAGAAAGGATGGCATAGCTCCTTCTAACCTCTAACTAGTGGATTGCAGACAAGGATGAGTAGAATCTAATTGAAAGCTTAGAGTTTGTCGACAACCTAGGTATCGGTTCATCCATGAATATTAATCTTACACACTACCAACAATAAGCTTAACATATAGATATAATATCAGAATTCTGATAGATAGTGGAAAATAACATGATAAGGAACTACAAGTGCATCTTTCAAAAAAAAACTTTCAAAACTTTAAAAGAATATAATGTAATCTGTTCTTTAGGCCTATCATAGCATTAGTCTTTCAATTTCAGACTATTATACAGGAAAAAAAAACAGAAAAAGCTTGTCATTTAGGTCTCACCTCCATGAAACTACCTCATCACTTTCTCAGAATTGCAGCTTGAATGAACTTAAATGTGTTTTATGCAGAATCTTCATCAGCTCCTGCCGCAACTTTTTTAATTACAAAAGTACTCATCTGCTCGAAAGATGATTTTGCGACTGATAGCTTCACCCAATTCTTCTGGTCAAGTAGTACCATGATAGTCACAACCTGCCGATCAAGTTTTTCTTTTGCTTGTGTCAAGAAGGCACACACCCATACATTTGATTCTCCATCACCTAAAATCTGCAGGGAGACAATAATCAGTAATAGAAATTGTAGATACATAAATGCATACAATGTCGGATATTAGATGTGAAGCATTTAGGCTCTATTGCATTAAAATCTCAACTGTGAATTAGTTGTTCACATCAAACCATGTTAAAAGTTCATGAATTGGAATAATAAAAGGCACCTGATGAATTTAAGATTTTTAGATGAAACATGAATGTGTCAAACCTCATTACCGTTTATGCAGTGAAAACAAGGAGCATCTCTTCACAAGGAGGCTTTAAATATTGAGAAAAGGGGGCGTGAAGGCAAAATCGATATTGATTTTGCATTCATTTCCAAGGAAATCAACAGCTGGAGAGCCAAAATGCAACAAAACTCAAAGTATACTGGCAGCTGCAGTGGTTTGTTTTTTCAATTTAAGAAGAAATGTGAATTTGCCAAATCTTAATTGAGGGTGTGTAAAAAAAAAAAAATTGCATGAATATATGTAGATGTTAGAACAAAAAAATTTGACACGACATCAGAGTATTTATGATCCTTAATATAAGTATGCAACCATACTTACAATTATTTATCAGGAAACATATTTTTTCAAAGTCCCCATGGAGTATGGTATCTGTTTCCATGACATCATGTTTAGTCCTAAGAAGATATAGATAAAAAAGACAGTTATCCATCTTAACAATAAGCAAGCATTTCTTGCAACATTGAGCCGTGAGAAATTGATTAAAGGATCAATAAAGCTTTGGCACTGCATTCCTCTCATTGAGAAAGTGAATATCCGAATACAATTACGGATTCCTATCTTTCAGAGGCAGACTGAAACTTGTAAAAAAGTTGGACATAAGGAAAGACAGCTGTGGTGAAATTCATGGTTAGGATGAATGGATGGCGTCACTTCAAAAGCCACAAAATCAAGCTGCCTTGGCCTCTTATATTGGGCTGATATGGAAGGAATGTTGCCAGTGAATCTTCTGCAACCAGTCCAACCAAAAACAGAAACTGCTCAGAGATATCCTCTTTACAATCCATTCAAGACTGGGGAGTTCACAGATGAAAGCCAAAATGACTCTGGAGGTTGAACAATTGGCGATTATATGTGGATTAAACATCAAACCCCGTTTGGATAGCGGAAGAAGAGTGGATTAAGGGTGGAATAAGGTGGGATAAGAATAGATAGGGAAAATTGGTGTTTGTTTAAAGAGTATAGGATGGATTTACTATGCCAATATAAATGAGTATATAATGAATATAAGAGAGTATAGCAATTCTAAGTAACCCCTGAAGCCATACTCATTTTATCTATTCTCATGGGCCCACATGTCAAATCAATTTTTTACACCTTATCACATCAAATCACCTATCAACACCTCTTATACATCAAAGGGCCTACATGTCAAATCAATTTTTTCACACTTTATTTATATTTTATTCTTTATCAACCAAACAACTCAACCTTTATTCGTACGTTTTCCAATGAGAAAAAAAAAACACAACCAAACAGAAAATCTCTTATTCATGTAGATTTGTTATTTATACTAACATAGTTATCTCCAGAATAACTATCCGATCCAAACGGACAAAGGTATCCAAAAGAAAAAAAATTCAGCTGAAGTGGAATCCCCCTCCTATCTCATGGACCAAATGGACTCGGATGGCTCCTTATTCGAGGACATGGCGGATGTGGAGTACTACTAAGGGAGCATCATGGTAATTTTCATCATAGGAGAGACCCACAGAAGTACAGAACTAGCGTTTCTAGCATCAACCATTTGGAACTCCAAGGACTGAATTGTGAGATAAAGCTTTGCCTGGATCATGGTATAAGGGAGGATGAGTTCGAGTATAGTTTGAAGTGCGGCCGAACATACCTAAGGGAGGCTGAGTTCGAGTATAGTTTGAAGTGCAGCACATCCCCCCACCTACACCCCCCACCCCTACGTATGCGGTGCACGTGTGACCAAGTTCGAATTGAATTCGAACAATAAGAGGGCATTCGAAATTCAGTTCGAACTGACTTTAAATGATAAGAGGGTGTTCGAAGTTCAATTCGAACTGACTTCGAAATGGTAAAACCTATCTCTGGGTTGGAATACTATTTGAACGACAATTCGAATATCCAGAGTTCAATTCGAACGGGGTTCGAACAACTGTCCTTACCCTATGTGCGAACTGCATGTTCGGTACATGCGGCCGCATATGTTATGTGCGGACCCCACCGTACATGTGGCAAATGGTTTTAAACTATGAGTTCAACACAGATTTGGAAGTGGTGGCAAAATGGATGCAAGGCACAAGAAAGATGCCATGGAGATAATTGAGGCTTTATAAGCAAACCAAGGCTCCGCTTGAACAGCTACATCACTGGATCATCAATCGTGTCATAGAAAACTAAACGCTCCGGCAGGCATTCTTGAAGGAAGAAGATTGGCAATGGGTAGTGGCCCATTGAAGATAATAACTTAGGGACTGCACTGGAGGAGGCAAATTTTGAAGGATAGACAGGGACATGTCTATTGAGAGGCAAATTCAAGACGTGAGCTCTTCGTGAATTTTGGGTGGCAGAGACCCCATGGGAAAAATCTCATGTTCTTTTGGAAATTTTTTTTGTAGTGGCCTGATATAACATGTTATGGAGTTCCCTATCACTCACTCTATTGAAAGGATGCAATCGGGTAGTTCACTATTTGATTTTCCTATTTACATATGGATGTTCTAAGGGGCAAACGAAGACATGATAATCAGACTAACCCTGTAAATACTCTCTCTTCATTAATACATACACTTACCACCATATAAATAATTAAATAAGAAATTTTTTGGGTGCGATGGTAATCTTTTTTTGTAATGAAGGATATGGAGTTAAAGAATCAAATTCTCAAATGAATAGTTTGCTAAGACTTTCGCTTAATCAAGATGGAAAATTCCCAGTCATTCAAAAGGAAAGTACATTATACTTTCATTAAAATTTTGGTTCAACTATACATGAATCTAAAATATAGATATGTGGGAACTCAGTTGCAGAATAAAAATGTTTTTATCTTTTAGGTAATGGTAAAAATGAGGACTTAATTTCATGGAAGTTTTCTCCTCAATCTGGATTCTCTATGAAGTCCTTTTAGAGAAAGCTCAATAATCACTCCAATGGCTTCCCTACTCCCGATATGAATGCCTAATTTAGGGAGCTCCAGCCCCCTTGAAGATTTGGGATTCATTTGGTTGCTTGTACTTGACAAATTTCTCAAAAAGGTCAATCGGGTCAAGTAGGGGAATGATGGCAATGTTACTTGCAAACTTTGTGATCAAATGAAGAATCAAGAGACCATTTTTTTTGTTGTTTTTTTATAAAAGATACAGGAATTTTTATTGAATAAAAAGTGCCAAACAAGAAGGAGATGAAGAAAGAAAATAAGATTCGAAAAGATCCTAATCAAATAATTACAAAAGTCAAGACAAACCAAGAAAGACCCATCCAACCTGAAGAATCGTCTCCCCAATTGTTACGGATAATCAAATAAGATTGCTCATAATTACTAAATTTTTTTTTAAAATGATATGAGATAAGAGCCCAAGTGTATCTTTTATTTTGAAAGATTCATTTGTTCCGAGTCAACCAAATACACCTGCATGAGGAATAAGCCATTGAAATTTAGCATCATTGCTACAATCACCTTTCTTCCTTCAATTCTGGAAGAAATTCCATATCTTGTTAATGTCAAGGAAGGAACAGGTATAACCAATAGCCTTACCAACCAACTTCCATATGTCCATAGCAAAAGGACATCTAAAGAATAAATGATCTTTGTTTTCCTCGGCTCCCTCACATAAAATGCATGAAACATCCCCAGTGTTGGCCCATTTTGATCGACTGACTTTGGTGAGGACTTTGTCTAATGACAGAAGCCCGTAAAAGCCTTTATTTTCAGCGGTGCAAGTGTCCCCAAATCAGATTTGAATTGTAGTCGTCGGAATGGTTGACGAGGTCTTGTTAAGCTTCCTGTATAGGGACTTGACCAAAAACC
Organism: Acorus calamus; assembly: GCA_030737845.1. NCBI lineage: Eukaryota > Viridiplantae > Streptophyta > Magnoliopsida > Acorales > Acoraceae > Acorus > Acorus calamus. The sequence continues at coordinate 37,619,935 of CM060863.1, read as the reverse complement.
CGAGTTGAGGAGCCATCCTCCATTTCACCACATCTTCTCCAAATTTAACTCAACACCTTGAAGTAACTCAAAGAAACAAGTTGACTCCAAAGTCTCCTCATCATTGAGATCACGACGTAACCGAGGAGACCAAATGATCTCCCCATATGTGAAAGAATCACATATGAAATCATCCGCATTAGAAGCCGCCAAAAAAAGGATTGGAAAGAGACTAGTCGGAGACGAATCTTAGAGTCAAGCATCTTTATGTGAATTCCTCTGATATTGCCGACACACTCTCTAGGATATCTTTCCACAATTTGGAGATTGACAACCGATGAGGAGGAATCAACTCTAATCTCGAGCACCTTTTATAATATTTCTCACGAATGATTCGAATCCAAAGAGAATCTGAATTAGTAATCATATGCCATAGCCATTTCCCTAAGAGTGCCTTATTCATGTTACGAAGATTGAGAACACCTAGTCCACCATCTTTTTTTGCACAACAAACAAGATCCCACTTAGCCAAATGAGGGTGCAAACTCCCTTCAATGGTGCCATTCCATAAGAATCTTCTTTTTATTTTGTCTATCACTTGAAGGATGCCACTCGGAATTTTGAAAATGGAAAGGAAATAAATGGGAAGACATGTGAGTACCGCATTCACCAATCTTCATCTTAGTTGTTGTTTTAATGCAAAGTTTTGGGATAAGGTGGTCGCAACACTTAAATCCCATTGCACTTTTACGGACCTTGAAGAAATGTGAAGGTCATTTAGGAAGCGGCAAAGAGAGGGGATTGAAGCAACCTTGCCAAATTTCACTGGTTAGTACCCACATGCAGTGTAGTACTTGGCTCCCGGTGCTCTTTCAATGATCTTGAAGATGGAGATCCCTCGTCTCCTTCATTGTTTGAAGGGATCTTTTATTAATAAGATTGCTCATAATTATTTTTAAAAAAAATTGTTTAAAAATGATATATTGATATAGATACCCGGCCTTTCATCATCTTTCTCATAAACTATTTTACCTTTGTACTCCCTTTGTCTAAACTACTTGAGCCTTGCCATTCTCATCATTGGATGATTTGATGAAAAGGAAAAAATAGAGGTTAGGGTTTTCTTCCTATGTTCTTCACACCCTTAGATCCTCTCAATTGTCCCCTTCTCAGCTATCTTCAAAAAACAAAAAAAAAAGTAAAAAGAAAAAAAATCCTAGCTTTGTCACTATTTACAACTAATTTCAAACTAGCTCATACAGTGATGACATCCCTTGAATTGTTCCCCAACTTCCCAAGAGGGGAGGGCATCACTAACGAGACTCAAAATTGTTCCCCCCGTGGCATTAAGTCATTACCTCATCTGTAGGTTCTACCCTGCTTTCCAACATGTGTGCCTATCCCATCTCGATCAGTTGTCCATCAACTCACCTACATAGAAGCTGATCAAAGCTTCCTCATACAAACTCATTTCTTACTTAAACTTCATAATATTTTTTACACCTCCATTTCAGTACCCTCTTTGATAAAACAAAATCATGTACACTGATTCTTAATAGTCACTCCATTTAATTCAACATAGTTGGTTGAGTGTTATTCTATAAAACTTGTCCTTCTGATCTAACCAAATGCATCAAAGATCCAGCACTTCAGGTGGTTTCAATGACAACCAACACATTACACATTTCTGATCTCACTGGTTCAAGAAAAAATTACAGGTGGTCAACTGCGTATTTAACAACTCAGAAATCAAGGCTTCTACCAACATGTCAAATCAATCACCCAATTCTTGAAATTCAATCCCGGGTACCCAAAAGCATAGTCACAATAAATTCCCAACTTTTTCGAATGTTCCAAAAGTACTCCAATTGGAAACCCCTCCTTCCTATAAAATGAACATACTTTTGTTCGTCGAACTATGCATTCAGTATATTCAGAATCCAGCTATCCATTTAGTTTGGATGATTTATCACATTTTCGTAGTTTCAAAAGCTAATCCTAATTGTCTCTGCTGCATTACACCCAATATAACATATTTTACATTATTTCACATACTAACGATAAAAGACATCTAGAAAATAGTTTAATTACCTCCGTGCTTTCATGTACACGAACTTTGTGACTACGCCCAAAAGTTAAGAAAAGGGAAATCCGAAAGATTTTCTCACCTTCAGCGATACCGTGCAGGTTTGGAGAGGCGGCAGCATCGCGTACGACGAGTGTGGTGTACTTTGGCTGTGGTCCTTGGAGGCTGGACTTGAGTGAGGGAGACGCTGCTTCTTAGGCTCTTCACGTTTCCTTGTTTGGGTTGCAAAAAAAAAAAATTGAATTTGAAAGGAAGTGAGCGGAGAAGAGAGAGAGATTGCATTGACGAGGGTATCTTGAAGGGTGAATGGAGTAGTTGCGGCGGGGGAGGGAGAAGGAGAGAAGCCACTTTTCGTTCGGTTCCGAGTGATGAGTGGAGAAGGTTCTCATGGCTCCATTCCACACGGGTGTTCGCATTACTTTTTGGGGAGCTTTACTGCCACCCCACCAGATATTCTACCCACCCCTAAGAAATTAAAATTTTCATTTTTTTAATAGAACCAAACCCACCCCTAGTCTTCTACAAACCTCCTCTGGTCACGTCAGACATGCCAGGACCGGCATCAGAGTCAACAACGGCGGTATCCATGTGGATATCACTTCACCAAAACCACCACCATTACTACCTCCTTCCTGGCCGCACAACCGAGTTTCTCCCTTTCTCGTCTACCGTGACCAGAGGATCCCCTCAAACCTCCTCTCCGACCACTTCCTCCTCAGCGACATCCCCCCAACCTCCTCTCCTCCTCTACTCCCCAAAGAGAACTAGATCGCCGCTGGATCCGACTGTTGTGTTGTCGTCATTGTCTCGGCTTTGACGGTGAACAATCCGTCATGTATCAAAATCAGAGACTGGAACCGATTCCAGTCGATGAACATGGCCGAGCGACAGAGCTGTTTGGAGAGCTTGCACCTAGTGGTTGACGTGGTGACGGCGATTTTGGGGCTTCCGAGGTGGATGAGGAGGGCTATTAGGGAGACGGGGGTGGTGACAACACCGATTGAGAGGAGGGCAAAGCGGAGGATGAGCGCGACGTTGCCGTTGAGGAGGCCCTGGTCGGAGCGGAGGAAGGAGGGTTTGGGATTGGGAAAGGAAGTCGGGGAAGGTAATGAATAGGGGGTGGGGTTGGGCTCTATTAATAAAAATAAAAAAATTTATTTTTAGGGGTGGGTTGAAGAACAGATGGGGTGGAAATAAATGTCTATATTCAATTTAAATCTTTTAAAATTAGGGTACAATTTTATCCTTTAATATAAAATCAAATAAGGATAAAATTGAAAAATAAAAATTTGAAACAGTAGATTTGATGAATATTATCTTATCCACTAAAATATTAAAATATGTATTTTTCATTTTAAAGATAATAAATAAATAAGAGTAAAATCGAAAAATGAAAATGTTACACACACACAAGGAACAAACATGAAAACTTTAACACTTTTGGTTAATATAATAGATAGATGAATAATTTGTAACACAATCCAGATAAGAGGGGCTTACTTACGAATTAGAGAGACACAAATAGAGTTGTCATTCTTATATATATTCATAAATAAACCTATCTGAGTCCATTTTGTAAGGGGCATGTCTAATTCCACCGGCCAAAATGTTGTTCCTCCCTTTGTTCTGATCCCACAACCCATAATATTTTATTACTTAACCCCACCACCCTTTATATACTAATCAATTAAACCTTTGATCCCACCACCTCCTATGTCTTCTAGATTTTCTCTCCTCTCTCCCTCTTCTCTCCTCTCCTCTCCTCTCCCTTCTGGCCGATCTGCCCAAGACACCACTCTTTGGACTTCCTCCTTCATCCCCATGCACCGTTGACCGTTCATCAAGAGGAAAGCTAAAAACTCGTGTCATATTGTCATTCCCGCGAACCACATTGTATGTAAACTATCTTTTTTTCTTTTTCTTGAATCATTTGAACTTAATACGTATCTTATTTTTACTAAAAAAATTAGGGTTTTGGAATAGAAACCTAGGATTTTTTCTAGGTTTGAATTGGATTGTGTTTAGGATTCAATAATGAAGATAAATGTATGTATTTTGTTGACAAATCTTTCATTTTATTGTTATTGAAAATTATAGGTACAATAAATTTATTGTGTGAATGAATAGCATGGTGGTTCATTTCCATTTAAAATTCATGTATCTTCAAAAAAACATTTCAATTAATTGAAATTAGAATGATTATTCTGTCGTCACATTCGTAGGAATTACTCTTAGAATGATTAACTTTGATTCTTCTTAGTAATGAATCAACATTGAATGAAGATTAACACGATAATAAAATTGGTGCCTTTTGGTCGCCTTGCAAGAGATATGTTGTTATCTTCCATCATTCAAGTATTCTGTTTAAAAGTCTTTTAACTCTTAAAAGACCTGTATTTACCAATCACATGTTGTCTAACCTTGTTGGCCCATTGTACATCCTTCTAGAATGTCTTAATTGTTTAAAAATCATGTGCTTTATTGTTGAATGCCAATTTTCAATCCACTTTATGTAGGATGACCTCCAAACAACACGTCTCACAAACTGCCTCTTATCAAATATGTCAATCTGAAAGGTTGTTTAAGAGTGCACTTACAACATCAATTGTCCTGTGTCTTCAAGAAGAGGAAGTGGAGGATGAAAAATGAATGTCCAATAAAGAGAAACAATAGGTCGAAGAAGAAGAGAGACAAAGTTGACTAAGAGTGCCCTTTAACATCAATTGTTTCTGTTAAAGATATTATATTAGATTTGTTATTATCTTAATTTATTATTATATTAGTTTGTTATTATCTTAGTGTGTTACACATGTAACAACACCTTGTACTACTATATAAAGGGCTTTAGTCCCTCTCTAATAGAAAAGACTTTTAGGGTTTCATTATTATTATTCTCTCCCTTATTTCTAACATGGTATCATAGCCATAAACTCTAGATCTACATAAGTTTTTCTTCTTCTTCCCCGCTCCGATTGGGGAGTCTTCAATCGGAGCGGGGGAGAATTTTTTATACCCATATTTTCTTCCGTGCTTTGTGTTATCGTCGTCTTCATTGCGATTGTGCGTTGTTTGTGCCGTCGTCTTTTTCGTGCTATCGTTCTCATTTTTCGTCGCGCCGTTGTTCGAAACCCGAGCGCTGCCACGTCGCACCACTTCTGTCCGCGTTACATACGCCACCGTTCGCCCGTCGCGAAGCCGTTGAGCCGAACCGCATCAATTATCTTCACCGTGCATGGTATATGAGGACTAAAAAAAAGGGTTTGGTGGAGTCCACGTAAGCAGCAGCGGAGACAACCCGATCCGATTGATCGCGATCGTACGCATGAAATAGCACGAAATCCGCGCAAAATCCGCGCAAAATCACGCGCGTTCGCGTGTACGCGGAGTCCCTGGTCCGCGGATCCACAACGCTCGCCTGCCCGCACGTGTCCTTACGCGGATCCCGTGTCCACGACCCGGTCCACCATCCGGATCCAACAGAGCGGGCAACCCGACCTGATCCGCCAGCGCACCTGTCTGGCAGCCATCCGTTCGTCCGTCCGGCACCCGTCAGTCACCGCTGGCCACCGTCCGCCCACCGTCAGACCACCGCCGGCCACCTTCCGGCCACTGTCCGGCCACTGCCCGACTGCTGCCGGCCACGTTTTGTTGTGTTTCTTTCCTGGACTGTTACGGCTTCGTTCGGACTCCGAATCTAGTCATCCAGGTACTCATTTTGTTCAGTTTTTCATTCTCTACACATCCGTATGTGTCTTTTCCCATTTTCTTCTAATTTCCGTCAGTTGCAACATCATCATTTTTTTTAACATCCTTGGATTTTCTTCTTCCATTGAGATCCACTGTCATCGTCGTCGTTCGCCAATGACGTTTTTATGCAGCATCGCTGCCTTTGTGCACTATTGTATTCGCACACCGTTGTTTATGTGTGCCGTTGTTTTCGCGTACCGTTGTCTCTGTGCGCCGTTGTTCCAGCGCACCGTCGTTTTTCGTGCGCTGTCATCCTCGCGCACCTTCGTTTTTCATGCGCCGTCGTTGTTTTTGCGCACTGTCGTTTTTATTCTTCTTCTCTGTCAGCGCACCTCTCTTCTTGCTCTAGTCTGGACCGTTTGCATCGCCATCCGCGCCGCGTTTCTTCTACTTCTTCTTCTCTGTTGGGGCAAGCCCGTGCTCTTCTGCGCTAGCCGCCATTGGCCGCCCATTGCAGACACCAGCCTCTGCCACCGTCGTCTCATTTTTATACAAACTCTAAGGTTCTACCTTCAGAGTTTGGGAGAGGGTGTTAAAGAATCTCCGTCACCATTGTCTGCATGCTGTCTCCGCTGCTTGTCCACGTTCATTTGTGCCCTCCGTGTGAGCATCTGCATTCACAGCCTCTCCTTGAGCCTCCGCGAGCCCTACATGCGCCATCTGATCTAGTGGACTAGCAGTTCCGACTGACTCAAAGAGCGGGAGCGACTCTGACTGACTCAAAGAGCGGGAGCGACTTTGACTGACTCAAGAAGAGCGGGAGTGAAGTGATGGATCCAAAAGACAGATGACGATTATCAATTCACAAAAATAAGTTGGAGGTGTTTGAAAATAAGATTTTTAGTTTATCATCTTTGTGTAAACTCTAAGGGTACAACCCTTCAGAGTTTAGAAGAAGGTGTTAAAGATATTATATTAAATTTGTTATTATCTTAGTTTGTTATTATATTAGTTTGTTATTATCTTAGTGTGTTACACGGTGTTAAAGATATTAGATTAGATTTGTTATTATCTTAGTTTATTATTATATTAATTTATTATTATCTTAGTGTGTTACACGTGTAACACCACCTTGTACTACTATATAAAGGGTTTTAATCCCTCTCTAATAGAAAAGAGTTTTAGAGTTTCATTATTATTATTTTCTCTCCCTTATTTCTAACAGTTTCAATAACATACCTTAGCTTTTGAGCCAAATTTGTAGGGAATATGTTTTATGTCTTCTTTTAAAAAAAATATCTAGATTGATATTGTTATTGTTAAACAAACTCTTCCAAGGTTGACAACCCGACTATCGAATGTTGTAAAATATGGTTGATAGAGCGACTATCGAATATTTAAAATAGTTGTTGATATAGAGACTGTAGAATGTGTTAAATAAAAATTAACAGAATGATTGTCTATTGCTCTAAAAGAGTATTGACAAGAACGTCCGTCGAATTGGTTGGTGAAATTAATGATGTTTAAATTAAATTTATATATAGTTTTTTATATTTTTGGGTCGGTGAACTCAACGACTGGCTGGTGGGGATAGACCCGCCCCTTTGTAGGATTCGAAACACCGAGAGGCGAAAGGGACGTTACCTCAGTCGATAGAGCGACACTCTCACCCTACGATAGAGCTGTAACTTGGGTTGGGTTGAACCCGAACCCGACGGATTGAACCCGATTTTTACATGGGTTGGGTTGACCAAATCGGGTTCGAGTTTGGGTTCGGATTCGGGTTCGGGTTGGTCAATTCGGGTTGACTCACAAATCAGGTTGGGTTCGGGTTGGCCTCACTCACAACCGACCCAACCCGAACCCGTAAACTAATAGTTAAAAAAAATCATGGCCGTTCATTTTGTAGCTTTTAATATGGGTAGTCTAAATTTTAGGTAAACCTAGCTAATCTTACGAGTTGGGTCGGGTTGATTTATTTAATTTACACATCATGTTAGAAATTCGGATTGGGTCGAGTTGGTCCAATTCGGGTTGAAAATCGGGTTGGGTTGGGTTAGTCCAATTCGGATTAGGTCGGGTTGGGCCGGGTTTATTTATTTAATTTCGGGTTGGATTCGGGTTGGTCCAATTCGGATTGAAAATCGGGTTGGATCGGGTTAAAATTGAGTAGTTTAGAATTTGGATTGTGTTCGGGTTGGGGTCAATCCGAATCCAACCCGCCCGAGTTGCAGCCCTACCTACGATCTACTCAGCCGAAGCCGAGAAACAGTGGAGGAGTAAAGCAGTTGTGACGTAGGGCGGAACAGCTGGGGTGAGCTGTCTCCAGTATATAATAAGTCACTGTTGCGAGGGGCCGATCTTCATCTGTTATCTTTGTTTTGCTCTTCTTTTTCATTTTTAACTCTCTCTCTCTCTCTCATAAGCCGATCTTGGCTAAGACTGAAAGAAAAAGAATAAGAAGAAGATGAAGGTCTTCGTGAAGACTCTGAAGGGAACCCACTTCGACATCGAAGTGAATCCGACGGACACGGTAATCCCTCTCTCTCTGTTGATCTCTCTCTACGGGTGTTATTCGGTCTGAATTTGGGGTTCGCGTGCGTGTTTTGGTTGATGTTGTTAGGGTTTCTTTTCGCTCTCCCAGGTTCTGTGTTTATCCCGTTTTGGATTGTACAATTGGCATTTCTGATCTTGTGAATCTTCGGTGAAATTTATGGAATTCGGTTTCTTTGGGGCTTTGATGCGCAAGAAATTCTGTTTTTGGGGTTTTACGCAGGATTGATTTGGACGTTCTTTAGATTTAGGGCATCGGCCTTTTCTGTCTCCTGCATAATCGCTTCATTTGGATGTTGAACTGAACATCGAGCGCTAGCTAGTCTGTCTGCTTGTTGATGATTGATTTTTGAATTTTCTATCTCATTTATGTCAAGGTATATATTATATAGTGGAAGAAGAGCTGGGAGCATGGTAATTGCACTGTTTGATAGGTTTCACGTTGATATATAATCATGATAATTGGATGTTTCCAGTAAGTCTTGTCAAGAGTTTAGTTTAAGAATGGAGAGAGGCAAGAAGTTTTGGATTGTAGTGGAAATATGGTATTCAAAGTTTATATGTAGGGGAGGAGAACTGACTCTAAAGTTGGTGGAATTGGATGCAATAGGCTTAATTCTCATGCAGTCTACATTTGGTTGAGAACTTGAGATTTGATCTTGTTTTAATTCTCATTCTTTGTTTGTTTCGGTTCCTATACTCAATTGCAATTTGGAGCTCTTAGATGTTCTTGTCTCCATTCCTAAGTTAGAAAAGATGTATTTTGCCATGTTTATTTGACCACGCATACATTTACATGATCATGCCCTGTATATTTACCTCAATTGCGTGTCTATTCATGGATGTTGTGTTTCTGCATTTTGGGTGTTAGAAGGCAAAGTCCTACATCAAAGCGCAGATTTCTAAGTGTTTGACAAAAAATAGATGATGGTTGCTCTCATGATCCCATCTATGGATATTTGAATTTCACACTTGGTAGCACACATGCAAGTTAAATGAATAGTGTATTGATGCTCATTTTGACATATAAGAGAATTGGATATATATTGCTGGGAATGAATTCATATACTTCTTTTATGTCTGTTAAGCTTTCTGCATATTTTGTGCTACCTGAGGTTTTTATTCTGTCCTTTCATTTTTATCCATAAGTTAAAAGTATTGGAAAGGATAAATATTACATCTTTGGATCCATTTTTATCTTTTCTTCAATGCATACAAAAGAGAAATGTGGCTGTGGTTTCTTGTTTTCTGTCAATAGATGCTTCTCAGCATGCGCGTGAGTCAACCTCAGTTAATTTGTTATAGGCTTTATTTCATTGGAGATACTATAAGGCTGTCTTAGAAGATCTTTTAACTCATGCATCTAGCCATTGGAATAGGCCTGCTACTTTAAAATATAAAATGACAGTTGTTCTTATGAATCCCCGTAGTAATCACTTTGATTTGTGGAAAAACTTTGAAATTTGCATAAAATATAATTACCTTGCTATTATGGATACATCAGTAAATGTGGCACAAATTAGGTCTGATAAGGAGATGGGTGTTTCCCTTTTTAGGGGAAGGTGGGAGATAAGGTATATCCAATAACATGGACATTGCCTGTTACATGAATATAGCTCTGATGTAAATTCTACTTTTTATTGCAGCATTTACTGTTTATGATTAGTGTTTTGACTTATGATTTCACTTAGGCCGTGCAAATTTTAAGTTTTTATAATGTGCAGGTTACTAATGTAAAAATGAACATTGAAAATGTCCAAGGAAAACAAGTGTATCCTGCTGCACAACAAATGCTCATACATCAGGGTAGAGTTCTTAAAGATGCCACAACCTTGGAGGAGAATGGTGTAGCTGACAGTAGTTTTATTGTGATAATGTTGACAAAGGTTAGTCTGATTGTGTGCTTTGATATTCTTCTTCTTCTAGTGCTTTCTTCTGCAGGTGTGAATTTGTGAGGTTAAAATGCAATCTACGACAAATGATGTTAATGCTAGTTTGGCATTTATATGATGAGATGCCCTGGACATTCAAATTTTATCTCCAGTAACCCAAGGTTGAGATTTCATTGAATTCCTTTCTGATGTCATGAAATGGAAATACATCTCTTAACAAATGAAAGTATAACATTTCTGTAAAAATCATCGTTGGGTGCTTCATTTATATCTGATTGCCACCAATTTTACACGTTGGGTGATCAAGATGGCTTATAGTGTCATCATTTGATTTTTTATTATCAGAAGTCCATTCTCTTAAGAGATATATTTTAGATGATATATGTTCCATTTTTTGGTTACAAATTAGTAATATGTGCAATGAGATAGTGGGCCAATTTTTATATAATGTTCACTGTACAAAATGAGAGACAAGTCTCGTTGTAGTGTATGGTACATTGCTTGATAAGCGAGAAAGACTTTGTCTCCTCCAGGCAACACTTCCAAGAGTACTTTCCAAGGCTAACTATTTTCATTCTCAAAATAATGAAATATTCATGAAGGGCTACTTTTCTTTTGTGATTTGGTTGCATTGAGCATCACCCTTATGTTCTTGTGGGACATCCAAGAAGTTAATGCCAATCTTCTCCTTTTATATTGCATATATCAGCACTCTTCTTTCCAAGGCTAACTATTTTCATTCTCAAAACAAGTCATTATAATGATGGTCTATTTTTCTTTCATGATCTTGTTTCCATGAGCATCACCCTAACGTGCTCATGGGAGATCTAGAAGGCAAATCATAACCTTCTCTAATTATATATTACATAGATCTTTTGTCAGGAGTGTTCCAGTAGCATGCTGTTTTTCGATATCCTTCACTAACAATATATTGCTGTTTTTGCTGATACATCTGCTGATGTTGCTGATTTTAAGTAGAAAATATGATCATATTTGGTAAATCCTAAAAAAAAAAAAAACACCTTGATATTCTTCCGCGGCCAAAAAATCAAAAGAATTTTCCACCAACTTTGGTGCAGGTGGTCTGCAGTTTGTTAACTATCACCTGCATTTTTTTAATTATTATTTTTCACATGTGTCATTGTATTCTGTCTTGCCTTTTTAATTTTCCTCGGTTACCTTTTAAAGTAAAATCATATCCTTTTATTTAGCCCAAGCCTTCATCAGGTGATGCGTCAACCGTAGCAGCAACCTCAACAACTCAGGTAATTGCTGCCAATTTTTTATAATTGGGATGTAAGTCTCATATCCTTGCTTTGATTGTTATTTTTCCTTATAAATCTTATTATTTGCTTTAATTTGATGGATTTCACATCTCTAACAGTTCACACTCAAAATAAACTTTCCCTTAGTTAAGTGTGTTTCGCTGGATGTACGATTCAAAGAAAATTGACATGCTTTATGGTAAGGTATGTAGAAGAACTAATACAGGTTGTGAATGAATTGCTGGAGAGTCTTAAAAATGTTTGGCATCTCATGTCACATACTATATGACAATACCAGAATTTTATAATAAGCTTTAGGACTCAACAATCTCATGTCATCATTAATTATTATATGAGAACACCACACAGAATTTTATAACTTAATTGTTCCTTCTCAACAAGTTTGTTTGCCACTACACTATTTGATAAGGGATTGAAAAAATGCTGTCAATCTCTTTTTTTCCTATGAAACTATGTTGTGCTGAAGCTATTGTGTAGATGCACTCGCATCTGTTGTCTGTGCATGCCAACCCCGCCACCACAACCCCCCCCCCCCCCCCCCCCCAAAAAAAAAAAAAGAAAAAGAAAAAGAAAAAGAAAAAAGAGGCACACCAACAAGGATTTCACCTTGGTTAACACCACACACGGTGTGTTGAAGAATTGGTTTACTCGGAATGAATGTATCTTTCAACAAAATTTTTATTTGGAAAACACTTGGGTGGTGATTTCCTCAGTGCTTCTAGTGGCTGGGTTATGAATTAAGATGGTATTACAACTGGATACCCCTTCATCTATAATGGACAATCTTTGGTTCGTGGGGTGACATTAGGGGTTACTCCTCGTCAGGACTCCCCGCCCAATGTTTGCCCATTCTCCTTTTCCTTTTCTTTAATCTCTCTCTTTATGATTTTGTACAGAGATCAATCATTTCCTTTTGTTCGGGGGCTTTTTTAATAATACTGCTCCTATATTTTCTTCAAAAAAGAAGAAGGATTTCACTTCTGCTTGATAATGAAGCTGGCTGGTGGGCTCACATCCATATCTCAAATAAAGAAAATGTTGTGATCTATATGATAATGGTGGGGACATGTCATAGTATCAGACACAAACTTGGTGTGACATGCACAGCACCTCCATAGACACACTCATCATTGTCTGATATGAATGAGGAGTATATGGGGATGTCATTGTTGCAGAGGCAGTGATAGTGCAGTTCTGATATCTAAAAAAATTACTTAAGCATAATTTACAATATCATAAGTGATTCATGAGCTTGTAAGTAGCGTTATAGGTAGCTAAGATGGTTTTTATGATGTAGGCCCCACCTGCCAGTACTCCTAATCCCTCAGCTCCAGCATCAGCTGTACCCCAAGCTCCTGCTGCAAGCTCGGTCCCGTGAGTTTGCTTGCTTTTCTTTTCATATTATAGTTTTCTTTAAATGTATATCTCAGAGAACTTTGCTAAATTTTACTCATATGTGGAATGCTGTTTTGCATGCAAAAATATTTTAATCTAAACAGGGTACCTGTGATTACACCAGCTCCTACCACCACAGCTGCACCAGCACCTCTTTCCACAGCAGCAACAGCACCTCTTTCTGCAGCAGCAACAGCTTCTGCTGGATCTGCACCGTAAGTTCTGTTTTTGATTTTGTCATTATCTCTATCTTTTTTAATTATCAATGAAGAAATACACCTAATAGAAGGCTGTGGTAGTTGGATAATGTAGGAAGGCAAGATTTATACCCCAATCCGTCTACATTGAATTTCTGTTGTTGATGTCAAAGTTCTTGTAAGTATCAGTTTATGAAGCATTAGAAAATTTTGGAGCGTCTCATTAGGGTTAAGATGCCCCTGAACATATAAGTGATGAGGGATCTTTGAAAAAAGAAGAAAGAAGAAAAAAGGTGAGAAAGCGCCTCTGAATCATGCATATCCATTTGTGGAATACTTAACCCTTATCCCTTAAGCATTACATTCCAACCCATAAGTTAACCCATGATGGTTAAACTAGAGTAACGATGATTAAGCCGTTGAATAAATGATCCATGATTAAGTAACGATGATATTGTTGCCCAAGTGTTTTCCTAGTAGATGCTCTGTTGTCAGAATAAATGTTCGCTCTGTGTGATCCAAATGCATCAACACATCGCATGTGGGATATAAGCCATTGAAATTTGGCAAGGTTACTATGATCACTTCATTTGTGCCACTTCTGGAACTTTTTCCACGTAACTTCAAGCTCACTAAAAGAGCACCAGGACCCAAGTGCCAAACTTGCATGTGCCATTTCCTTCATTCACCCATTTTAATCGATGAAGCAAATCCTCCAAACTCATTTATGATGACTGTGAGAACAGTGTTTTATACACACACATACTTATATATGATCTTTTTTTTATCTGCTTTACGTGGAAGCTTTTTCTGTGTGTGGTACTCACTAACCTTTTATCGGTATCGGTGTTGGCTGCTGAATGCTATTATTTTGTGTTTGATTCACTAGAAGGGGCGATATAGTGCTTATTTTGCCCATTGAACATGCTATTTCCATTTATATTCCTTATTCTCTGAACTGTTTGTACCTTTCATATGACAAATGATTTTCCTTCCACCATCTTAAAATATGATTATTGATAATATTTGATTGAACAATGCAGTTTTTTTTTTTATGAAAATTGAACAATGTAGTCGTGGAGCCCAATGGCTTGCACTGCAAAAACTTTCCATATTCTCGCGGGATAAATGCAACTCAATGTTAATCGTGCAAGTTATGGTTTTTCCCTTTTTTTAGTGTTGAGGCAAGGAAACTGAAAATGCACTCTCCCTCACCTGCTAGGAAGTTATCGAGAAATTGAAATTATTTGCAAAACTCCATTTTAACTATCACCATGATGTCAACAATGGCGTTAAGGTTATTCACAAATATTCAATTGCATTATTTTTTGATAAGCAATTTTGTTACATTATTGAAATTGTGGATGTGGTTATGCATAAAAGTTCATTTTCATATGACAAAAATGGTATTGAGTCAGTTCAGATTATATGGACAAGTAAATCTTAGTATTTAGCTGTTCGTATTTTTACCCTAAAAAAAAAAAAATCTTGGGGCTTTGCCTGGATAAGTTGCACATGATTATGATGTTTTTAATCATCATGTTGTAAATTTGTAATATTTCTTGTGAAATAATGGATCCACACGAGAAGACATGGAAGTGAAGTGGTGGTGCATAGTTGAAGTAGAATAGAGAATTGTGTCCCCATCGTTTTTTTTGTTGAAAACAATGTTCTAAAAGGTGCCCCGTGCGGCCGCATATGCCACACGGGCAGTTCGATCGGTTGATTGAACCGCCTAGGACGGAATCGGGCCATATGCGGGTATGCGGCCCAATTCCGCATGTGCGTCCACTCACATGCAGTGTTTAGAAATGCGATATGTGGTTTACGTGTGGTTAGGGTACCGCATAAAGTATATGCGGGAGGATATTTTTTTAATAAAAAGATATATGATTATTTTCAAACAATAGATAATAAAACAATAGATAATAAGATAAATACGTATATCTATTAATAATTTATAATAAAGGGCTTTGATCACAATTAAGAGAAAATATTTCAATAATAAAAGTAAGTCGACATTAGTTTTTTAAGTACAAAACTATAAAGCTTCCTAACCTATAAACCTAAGTCTTCGATCAAATGTATAGTTGCTAGTGGATAGGGACATGAACATATCCCGGATGTTTAGAAAAATATAAAGTAAGAAAAAAAATTATAGAGAGCCAAAACTTCCTAAGCTATGAAGCTTCCAAAGCAACCCTAACATCCAAGAGAAAGCATAAAAAATATCCAAAGATTATCCTTCAATAACATAAAGACACCTCAAAAGGTTATACTCAAATTGTGTGAGCTCTAAAAAAAAAAATCTTGTTCGGTCGTATAAGTGGCCGCATATCCGCATATAGACTGCATATGCGGGTCTAGACCGCATAGTGGGCTGTTTGGCTTTATGCAGCTGCATATACTGCATATACTCCTGCACAGACAACATAATCTGAACAATGCTCACATGTACCCATTTAACACTAAAAAAAAAGAAAAACAAAAGGAAAATGTTAGACTCAGTCATTTTTACCAACCAAAACTCAGACTACACATATTTTCATTTTCTTAAAAATAATAAACATTACCTAATGAGGTATATGCTTTAATAAAAGTGCATATCAATCCATTTCGAGTTGAATGAACTCATCTTTAGTAAGTGTAATTTTTTTTAACAAGGTACATACATAGCCTAACGACATATATGTTTCACTGGATTTGTAAGGATGTATATAGGACTGTATTTTGATTGTAAACAAAATTGAGTGTAACGACGCCCAAAACAAAATGGGGTTCTTCAGCCAGCCCTAAGAATAGAGGACAAAAGGGGGGTTCTTCTTCTCGACTTCTCCTTCGATCTTCTTCTTCAGCGTCGACTCCTCCTTCGATCTTCTTCTTCAACGACTGATTCTCCTGCTTCGATCTTCTTCTTCAACGACTGCAGCGACCGCAGCGACTCTCTCTCTGCCTCTCGTAGTCTTTGTTTTCTATCTCAGACTAAGTATATCTCTCTGATTTTTATCTCTCTCAATCTCTCATTCTCTCCCCCCTGTCTCTAATTTCTATCTCTCAATCTTCATTCCCTCTCCCCCTTCTCTCTCTTCTTCTTTCCGTCTCTCAATCTCACCATTTTTTTCTTTATTTGCTGTTGAATGACTTTTAACTTTCTCACAAAACCAAAAAAGGACTTGGTGACACCTGGGTGTCTTTAACAATGACAGTTGGATAGTGTTGTATTTATACTTCTTTAATAAACCTGGCTTTAGATGAAAAAATCATTATTTTTGGGTAGATTGAAAGCATCCGTGCACATTCACTGTTATATTTATAGAGGGCTCTCTCTGATCAAGGATCCAGAACAATTGGTTTTTTTTTGAGAGAGATGAAGGGGGAATCGACAGTGATGGGAGGGAGGAAAGGGGGAATGAGCCACAGCAGAAGCAACATCAACATCAGGTCCATCTGTTCCTAAAGAGGGGTCAAATGAAGATGGCGATCTTGGCGACCGTCGCTCACGCGATGATGGCACTCTTCACCGCCGTGCACTCATCGGTCCACCTGACTCACTGACTCTACCTAATGAAGAAGAAGATCGAAGAAGCTGAGGGTCCTCTTCGATGAAGAAGAAGGTCCTTCATCCTCGTCAATGAAGAAGAAAACAGATAGAGAGAAGCCAGGGATTGGGTCGACGTGGAGTTTGATTTTGTTTTTATTTTTTATTAGTAGTGAACCTGTTTACCCGATCGAGATTGTGCACTCGCTTAAATGGGCGTACAGGTGGAAGCGGCCCGCATATGCAGGCCATCTCCGCATACTGCCCCCATCGTCGGTGTGCGGTTCAGTCACCCAACCGAATCGCTCATGCGGTTGCATGAGTTGACTTTCTGAACATTGGTTGGATGTATGTGTTGTTGATTTGAAATATCAAAGATTCATCCTTTATATTGGAATAGTTTGGTTAAAATGAAACATTTTTGGGTGTCTTTAACATATTCTTTGTATATATATCTCTTTAATATTTATCTTGATATGCATAGAAAGGAGCATCGTATCATATATTTTTTATTAATAAAAAAATTACAGAACTGTATATACTCCCACGTACCACATATACTTTATGTGATACCATGACCGCACGGAAACCGCATTCTGGATATCCAAATAAAAAATTAGAATATCCCAAAAGCATGATTCTCCTTTTGGATACATGAAATGTTAACTAAAAGGATGATATGATAAATCTTTGTGATCTGAGACATGACTGCTTTTAGGTTAAGATTTTTTTTGTTTGTTTGTTCACCAGTGGCCCCCATCATCAATGCAACACTTTTTTCTTTCTTCTTTCTTTCTATTAAAATAAATATGTATTCCTTTTTTTTTTGTTATACATGCAGTATGTTGCTTGACAAGTTTAGGCAGAATAGTTATTTATATATAGTAGTTTCTTCTTTTGTAAGATGTACCATGCCGTATAACCCATTTTAATTTTCTTGGAAGCAGCACAGAGACAGACATTTATGGTCAAGCAGCATCAAATCTTGTTGCAGGCAATAACTTTGAGTCAACCATCCAAAACATTCTTGATATGGGTGGTGGGATGTGGGACCGTGATACTGTTGTCCGTGCTTTACGTGCTGCTTACAATAACCCTGAAAGAGCTGTCGAATACCTATATTCTGTAAGTACAGTTAATTTTGTGGCTTTTACATTTTGAGGCTTGCAGTGCACATGAACACATGCTTGGTTCATTTTTAAATTCTTATTATTAGCTAGTGATTGAGGTTTACAATAACATCACCTATCACCAACCATGCCTTTCTCAAAAATGCAGTGCATTTAAAGTGGTTGATATGTAGTGAACGACAACCTTATGAATGTGAATATATGAGATTCCAATGATCTGTTCAACATAATACCTGCCAGATTAGGTTTCAAAATTTCTCTTTGTCTTATTTGGGCCTTCTATAATTGAACTTATAAAAGAATTTTCACCTGTTTTAGATGGAGTCAAAAGATAACATTTTACCCCAAAGGGTGATAGTTTCTTCTAGTTTCTTAATAGTAATTGCATTTTATCATTAGTTGGTCCACGGTCTCCTCTGCTTCTTCACATAGACCACATTTGGCGTCATCCTCGTGCAACCATTTGCTTCTATTCATCTTTCTACACATTTTCCCCAAATTACAAGCTATATGAAGGTATGGACTCTCAAAGGTGGCTCCATAACTCTTTAGAATTTTAAGAAATATTTAGTTAGTTTAGAACTTTCAAAGGAGACTCCGCAATAAGCCATATCCAGTTAATTTTGGAGTTCCACACTATCCATCAAAATGAAATAAAAATATGAGTGCAATCAACTTTTTCTTGAAATTGGACCAGCATATTTGGCCCTGAATCCTGATTAGTTAGGTGTAGCTTATGCTGCAGAATTTCAGCCTCCATCTGTTTGAAACTCCTCTTTTGTTTTCTTTTTGTTTAAAGTGGAGACCCCTCGTCTGTGTTCGTATCGAGGGGCAATTTTCTTTTAATGAATTGTTCCAATCTTCATTCAAAAAATGTTAACTCTTGGTCTATTTATTTTCATCTGATAAATGAAGTCCCTTGCTCATTTTGGAGTCCATTGCTCTAATTTTACATTGTTTGTAGAACACTTGCTACAACCTCATTTCTTATATTACTCATGCTTGAAGCCTTTTTAGTTGATATGTTATGTATCAGATTCAAATTATATTGGTCTTATTATGTTTCTTCTTTCTTTGTGTTTAGAACTTATTATGAATGACTTCCATACTGGACGATATGTTCTAAAGTGAATATTTATGAAACCACCTCTGGCTGTCCTGCTATAAGTTTTTGGTCATTCTGTGTAGCGGTCTCAGAACAAATTCTATTTCTGAATATTGTGACTAAAGATTACATCTGTTCTCCTTGAATATATTGTTGACTTCATAAATTCTATGAACGGGCACACACGCACACAAGGCATGTTTACTGAAGTCCTAGACCAGTACTTCAGATGGTTTCTAACAAGTTGTTAGGATGATATCAAGCAAGAATGAAGCTTCATTAAACTTATTTTGGTGGACGGGTATGAAATCTACTGTTTATTTAATGACTGGATAGCAATCACACATGAAGTCATGTTTTAATGATTTTAATCTCATTTTCTAGAAATTTAAATGATTAATGCTTCTTATATCTACTGTGAGACAAATAGACAATGATTCTGCTGTCATCAATTTTCAGGGTATCCCTCAGACCCAAGTCCCACCAGTGGTCCAACCACCCGCAAGCAGTCAGGCCGTAAACCCTCCAGCACAGGCTACTCAACCAGTGGTTCCTTCCACTGGACCCAATGCAAACCCTTTAAATCTCTTTCCTCAGGTAAGGATAAGGAACCAACTGGCCTTCAATTTTGGCTATAGTATCTTGAAGGTATAATATATACTCTTCCAACAGGGCATTCCTAATACTGGTGCTGGTGCTGGTGCTGGTGCTGGTGCTGGCACCCTGGATGCTTTGCGCAACACCCCTCAGGTATACTGAATGCCATTTGTAGGGAAAGTTGATTGTGCACCCATATAGCATTAATTTATGTTTTCTATTTTGTAGTTTCGTGCCTTGCAAGCCATGTGCCAGGCAAACCCCCAAATCTTGCAGGTCAGTCATCGTAATCTTGCTACTGCTAGCTTCATCTCTGTCATGTTTGTGCTGCATATTGCTTAACGTGTCTGGCTTGCAGCCGATGCTTCAAGAGCTGGGAAAGCAAAACCCTGGTCTTTTGAGACTGATTCAGGAGCATCAAGCTGAATTTCTTCGTTTGATCAATGAGCCTGTTGAAGGAGCTGAGGGGTGGGAAAATTTTCTATTATTATTATTTAATTTTTCGGTAGTAGCAGAGTTTAAATAACTTGCTGAACATTGCATATCAGAAATCCACCAGAGCAGCTTGCTGCGGGTATGCCACAAACCATAGCTGTAACACCAGAGGAGAGAGATGCAATTGAGCGTGTAAGTTTACATGTCCTGGTTTTGTACGGCTTTCATTTGCGTGCTTAGTACATCCCTTCTCTCTATTTTATTAGTACGAAGCAATCTAACAGACATGATGGCATAAATATAGGGCCACCTTGGTTTATTATCCACTGTAATGATCAGTATAGTGCATAACTGCGTATATCTTGCTTGTAAATTTCCATGTTTGAATATTTTGTAGCCCATGTATATGGGATTTCTTCTCACCCTCACTTCTATTCATTATTGCTATTTGTCATCATTCATCGTGGCAGCTGGAAGCGATGGGCTTTGATAGAGCGATAGTCTTGGAGGTCTTCTTTGCCTGCAATAAGAATGAAGAGCTAGCGGCGAACTACCTCCTGGACCACATCCATGAGTTCGAAGATTGATCGATGCCGTTGAATAGCTTCTAGCCAAGTGGCTGTTGAGGTTCACATTTGTCTTTCATTTCAGTTGCAGCCATTTAATGTGGATAATAGTTGGGGAAGAAGATAACTAAGAGCCAGAACTGGAGTCTAGATTTTTGGATTTTTCTTTTTTCATCGGTTTGCTGTTTGAACTTTGTCATCTGAGGTTTCATGTGATATATGTGCCGAGATGCGCAACTGTGTATAGTGTTGTTGGTCATGCTGCTCTGTTCATTAGACAGCTCTTTGTGACGCTTCTAACAATCAGTGATGATGGAGGGCAAAGCACAACAATTTGATGGAGAAGTAATCTGATATTTGTTAATAATGGTCCTCTCTATATTCATCTTCAGATAATGTTGGTGATGGCTTTGTTATAACAGGCTTCCACAGGTGTTCATGCCAGAGAAAACCCCTGTTGGGAGGGGGTCTTAAGGGGGAGATTGAAGTAAAATAGCTAGCATGTGCACTTCACTATCTCGGCATGTGTTATTATGGAAAAGTCGTGTGAAAATATCCAACACTATATATTCTATTATCTTGGTATATATGTTATTACAAAAAAATGTAAGTATATATACTCAATTTGTATGAGCATGCATTTCATTTTTTTTTAAATAATAAAAAACTCTCCATGGGGCTGTAAAAAAGATTTAAGTGCAACATTTTTTGTTTTATTTTACATGCAACGTAAAAAAAAAAACAAGGGAAAAATTCATGACCCCATGACTTTTCTTAAAAGTCATATAACCCCATAAAAACAACTAATAAATTCAAATAACTCTTTAGATAAAATTTAATGATGAATATTTTTTGAATATTATGTTTGGTTAACTCTGATAGAAAACACAGTATACTAAAAAAAACATACTATCTGTTAAAAAATGTGAAAAATCTTTTATAAATAACCATTTTCAGAGAGTAAAATCATCATTTTCATAGGATATTACATTTTTAACACATTGTAATGATTTTTTTTAGTATATTGTGTTTTTAGTCAAGGTTAACCAAACGAAATATTTGTAAGATATTCATCATCTATTAATGAAATTTTATTCAGAGGGTTATTTGAATTTACTAGGTGTTTTCAAAGGGTTATATGAATTTTAAAAAAAGTCAGGGGTTATGTGGATTTCATTCAGATTTAAGGGGGTTGTTTGGATTCGCGCCCCCCCCCCCCCCGAAAAAAAAAAAAAAAAAGTCTGACAAACTATACCTCTAAACATATTTAAGGCTGCATAGAAGAATCGGTTGTAATGGCACTTTGTTTTTATATAATTGGCCGACGTTTGAAAACTATTTTGGCCAACCAATAATATTCGGCTTTATACACTTCGATAAATCCACCATAACTCTCTGGTTCAATAAATCCACCATAGCATCTTTGACCTCCCTCAGCAATTCAATCTATAGCAGTTGTCCCTCAGACAATGCTAGGACAATTATACACATACTTTAATTTTTTATGTAAGTATGTTTCATGTAACAATATATACTTTCATAAAAATAAATTATATACTCAAATAAATTTTGTGGATCAATTTATAAAAATGAAAATTTAAATACTTCATTTAACAATATATATCTCTTTAAAGACATATGAGACTGCACATGGGAATGTAAATGAAACTGTGTAACAATTGGTCATACAAAAGTTTTTTTTTTCTTCTTACATCCAGAGGCAAGGTTCTGTCCTGAAGCCATTTAAAAATTATTAAGAATCCAAATACATATTTGTAAAGATCCCATCAAAATTTGGCTTCTCATACTTTCCATTGGCAACACTAGAGAACTCATGATCATCACATCAACATGACATCCATCTAATCTCCTTGTGAGAGTACCTTAGCCAGATGGTCATCCATACTCTGGTGGTATTTGAACAGAAAACACCCCAGCTGTTGATTTCGTTTGTGTTTCACAAAAAAGGCATCCATTACTACGCAAAACCAAAACTCAACCAAGGTCAGCATGCCATATTCCATTTATTCTCTCAGCAAAAAAAGAAAATAAGAAAAAAGAGATGGTTAACTCATAGTAAATGAACATGAAGAAGCATATTTTTAAGAATTGGAAAGTCAAGTATTACACAGGCACAGTTCATTATGCACATAATTCAGTCCAGGAAATGAGACATTCAGATCATGCAGCATAGTTTTGCTCAAAATCTTCTCTGAGCACATCAGGCTCAGAAATAACATGCTGAATAAGATATAGCAAGGGGGTTTGCACACTATATGAATTATGTTATCAAACATAGGTAGCACTGGACAGCAGCTTTAGTAGATAACATGCAAATCTGAGTTTCTATAGAGAGCTTTAATATGACACTAAATTCCCTGCCAAAAAATCAATATTAGTTGTACTAATTGAATAAATATATTTGTGAAATGTGATAGAACTCAATCAAACTCTTGAAAGTAAAGAACTGCTTTTAAAGAGAACAATAATCCAGAATCCCGATAATCTGGTGGTTGTACATGTGAGTTGAACTTTCTCTGATAATCGATGCTTTTAAAGAGTGCTCAAAATTCAACATCCAGTGTGCCAATTTATAGACTCATGTTCTAATGTAGAATCCCGTTTCGGGTGGTTTAAAAAAAACAATTTGATTACACAGGCACTAATACACTACAACCATATAAGTGAGATGTCCACTTACTCCTCCAGCCCTGGTCAGTCAGTTCTTCTCATGTCATCTCTGAGCAAATTTCCTACAATAATCCCAAAATCCTATTATAGTATAATATAAGAAGTCAAGAATCCAATGCTGAAAGCACCAAATAATTCAACATAAAGTGAAAAAATAATTCTATTCGATCTCAATACAATTATAAACGATGGTATTCCAGGACACTATATTTAACAACTCACAATCACACTACAGGCAAAATAGCAAATCTCAACGCCATCTAAACTACAAGCTTTCATTTCTTTCCCTCCCTTTTCACATGTGGTAGAAGAAAGTAACCTATACAAAGGTAGCGCTATTAAACATAGTTAAACTTTCACTTAATGCTGATTTTAAAATTATATTCCTAAGAAGCAACTTCTATTAGACCTGAAAATCCATGTTTAATAACTATTTTTTAATAAAGCTAGAAACAGTTTTTTTTTCCCCCCAAAAGTTGGGACTACATGGGGGTAATTGGAAACATGTTTGGATTAATTATGATTCCAGTAGAAGCGTATTTTCAAACGCTAACTGAGAGAGATCTTTCACACTTTCATCACCCAAAATCCTTGAACATGTGAATTAATGGGATTCCAATCCAAAATTCAAACACCTATGAAACCACAAGATCAACGGATTAGGTAGAGAAATCATTCATACCAAATTTCAAGTCTTTATGAGTCATGAATTCCCAATCAAGCAATCTTGACATCAAAAACATTTCAAAGAACATCCGATTCAAATCCAATTTTCAACTATTAAAGCGAAGGTGAGAGAGAGAGAGAGGTTTCCATACATTGGATGATCAAAGAGTGGGTTTGCAGTAGAAGCCCTGGGGAGGGACGTCTTGTTCGTCGGAGGGGAAGACGTGAACGGATGTGACGAGTGCGTCGGAGGGTCCACGGCGGCACCTCTGCTCCATCTCGGAGAGGGAGGAGGGGTCGCCGGAGAAGAGGGCCTCGACGGATCCGTCGCGGCGGTTACGGACCCATCCATTGATGCCGATCTGCCTCGCGTTCTCGATCGTCCAGTCCCTGTAGAACACCCCCTGGACCCTCCCCTTTATCACCGCCTTCACCTGCAACCAACGCACAACCTCTCAAAATTCTCATTTTTGATGAACAGAGAGAGAGAGAGATATTACGGTTTTGGGGGCTGAAGGAGTGGAGGCGGCGGAGGTGGCCATGGCGGCGAAACGGGAGACCGTGGCGGAGATGGCGTTCATCGTCGGTTCAGATTTGGGGAACGAAAAATCTAGCAGAGAAAATTAAGCGGATCGGATATTTGCACCCCATGTTTCAATTTGCACACCCCCATGAAGGAGGAGGGGTGCAAATAAAAGCACCCCACTTGAAGTTGAAGTCAGTATCTCCACTGGCGCTGTTACACGCAATCCGCGGACATAGTTTGTTTACTTCCATACTTCCATATGCGAGATATATACCTCTTTAAACGAGATGTATATCTCAGTTGTAAATTTTTATTCTTTAGTCTAATGAATATATTCGATATTTTATGAAGATATGTACATTTTTTTTTATAAATGCATGCATTTTATTAGAGACCGTTTGTTATTTAAAAAAAATTAAAATATGCGCGAACTCTAACATTATTCATGTATCCACGCATGGGTTGGACAATTGATTCCTTAATACATGTTCAGTGTTTTCATATGCGATATGTATTTTGTGTGTGACTAGGGTACCATACAGAGTATATATATGCAGTATGCGGGAGTATATGTGATTATGTAATTTTTTATTAATAAAAAAATGATTCTATAGTGATGAATTATGAACATAAATTACATAATTATATCAAAATATGAATGAACATTCAGAATTCATTATTTCACACAATGATACAATGAGAGAATTATTTCATACAAGTATACAATGACACAATCATACAATGATAAAATGAAAGAAAGACGGATACCGGGTCGTAGAGAGTTAGATAGAGAGAGAGAGGAAGGGACTGAGAGAGAGATAAGGAGAGAGAAAATATAACCAGAGAATGAGAGGGGGTGGGATTGAGAGATTGAGAGGGGGAGGGACTGAGATAGAGACTAAGAGAGGAAGAGAGAGAGAGAGAGAGAGAGAGAGAGAGAGAGAGAGAGTATACCTATTCGCTGATCAAAGAAGAAGTGGTCGTTGTGGTCGTTGAAGAATAAGATTTAAGAAGTGGTGGTCGTTGCAGTCATTGAAGAAGAAGATCGAAGAAGTGGTGGTCGCTGCGATCACTGAAAAAGAAGATCAAAGGAAGGGAGTCGGTGGTTGCTGAAGAAGAAGATCTAAGAAGTGATGGCTGGCTGTGATATCGATTCTTTGAAGAAGAAGATCGAAGAAGTGGTGGCTAGCTGTGATATCGATTCTTTGAAGAAGAAGATCGAATAAGTGGTGGCTAGCTGTGATATCATGGTAGCTATGGCCTGTTAGGGTCAAGAAGAAGAAGACCCCCATATTCTCTATTACAGCCGGCTG
This sequence comes from Acorus calamus, assembly GCA_030737845.1. Taxonomy (NCBI): domain Eukaryota; kingdom Viridiplantae; phylum Streptophyta; class Magnoliopsida; order Acorales; family Acoraceae; genus Acorus; species Acorus calamus. Next base: position 37,594,293 of record CM060863.1, on the reverse strand, counting down.
AAAAGGAACACACCTCCCTTTTGTTTTTCGTTATTTTAGTATTAAACGGGTCGAGTAGGCCAAATTGGCCTACCCGATCTGTTTAGAAAATCAAAATCTGTGCCCTCACTTAAACTGGCGCACAAGCAGAATTGAGCCCCAGATGCGGGCATATGGCCCAATTCCACCCAAGGTGTTCCTTTCATAATACTGCATGTACCTCAGTGAATTATAATTCGAATGAGCGATGGTAACAATTGTTTATTAGCAATCATTCAAAATATTTCTACATTATATTTCGAATGATGAAGATTGTAAAAAAATTCAAAATAATGTGTGCTTTTGATATCAAGGATTGATGCAAGATTGATTATGTAGAGGGGACCACTAGAAGAGGCCACCAAATAAATTACAAATCAAAGGTCACAATTCGGAATCGCACAAAATTTTACATGGAGAAAGATATCGATGAGATCTTTTGGATTAGTTGTTATACACTAACAATTCTTATTTTTTAAAAATTCATTTGGACCACTAGAAGAGGCCACCAAATAAATTACAAATCAAGGGTCACAATTTCGGAATCGCACAAAATTTTACATGGAGAAAGATATCGATGAGATCTTCTGGATTAGTTGTTATACACTAACAATTCTTATTTTTTTAAAATTCATTTATTTAGACCTTCAAATGAGTGATTTTACTATTTTTAATAAGTTTTAGATTTATGATATCTTAATCATAACAGATTGGAATTGATTTATATCAATTCCGATGATCATTTAGGATCTCATATAATAAAAAAAATTAGTTTTTGAATTTTTTTATTTTTCATAATTTTTAAATTTTATGTTATTAGTATAAATAAAAAACTTGTAAACTAGTGGATTTTCTTCCTTGTGGATTCAAGGATTCATTGTGGATTGATCAAAAAGTTTATGAGATCTCAATGCTTGTTGGATCAGGATACTATGAGGTCTCTTGGATATAGTGTTGATACAACAATGCCCTTTTTGGGTTATGTATTAACATCAATAAAACAATGATGAAAAACAGAATAATCACTCATAGATAAATTTATAGGGTTTAGTAACTTACCTTATCCATAGAAGAGATGAAAAATTATTCCATGTTATGATGTTAACCAATATTCAAAACACAATTTTTTTTTACAACCTTTATTTTCACCGATGTTCCTTACTCAAACAGGCATAATCGTAGCCCTAAATTAAAAGAAACGACACTAAAAAAAATAGGTTTGTAAAAGATCAAAATATTATCTCGTCCCACGCATGCCTTCTTGAATATATAACTCATTAATGAAATGAAACTGCATGTATAATTGTGTAACATTGTAAACAAAGAATGCATGTAACAGTGGAGGGATGATATAGTGCAACAATGCAACAATGGCATAATTGCTGGGGTGTCTCTATTTGCACCCCTCAAAAAGGGGTGCACACCTCTCACAAACGTGTAATGCACAAAAGATCCGTTTATAATCGGATCATGTGCACACCCCATTTGAATAATTCGCGACACTATCAGTGTCGACATTTGGTATTTATGTCGACAGTGATTGTGTCGTAGGGTTCAAAAAACTAAACTCGTAGAATTTAGATCATTCGCGACACTATCAGTGTCGGCATTTGATATTTATGTCGACACTTATTGTGTCGCGGGGTTCAAAAAATTATGCTACACTGGATCATTCACGACACTATCAATGTCGATATTTGATATTTATGTTGACAGTAATTGTGTCGCGAGATTCAAAAAAATGGGTGTTTAAAGGGTTTCATTGTTTTTTGTTGGGTGTATAAAAAAAAGGTGTGCACCCCATTTTAAGAGGTGCAAATAGAAGCTCCCTAATTACTGTCCGATCGCGGAATCTCACAATCGGACAGAGCTAACATTTTTGCGATTGAGGTAAGGACAAACTGGACTTAAGGCCCATTACACCCTAAAAGGTGATAGCCGGGTTTGAACCCGGGACATCCACGAGGGACGTAGGCACCTTGTCCACCCCGCCAACGATGGGACGTGTAAAGGACATGGTTGGATATGGTTGTACTATAGTCTATATCATCTCACTGTAACAGTGTTCATATACAAAATGATGATGTTAGAAGTTTTTTTTTTTTTTTTATTTGGGTCAAAGACGTTTGAGTATATGTAAACATCTATAAATCAATCTTTGTAAAAACTTGGGGTAGGACAATTACATCCCTAGAAACACAAAAAATGTCTAATACATTTCTATTATTAAATCATTTTTAATCTATCATGTTTAAAATTAACCATAGATGTGATTTTACTATTATACCCTCCATAATGCACAATATGGTGATTAGCATGAGTTTTTTGGCTTGTGTATTTACCTCATCAAAATGTAAAATAAAAAATCGAAGTAATATCTATAGTATATTAAATACAATACATAAATAAAATCATCTTCACATTTACAATTGTTTGAAATAGAAGCAAAAAAATAATAATAATGAAGTAGTACGCAACAATAACGTCAAAATCTGTAAAAGAAAAAAAAGTGAAAATGAGTTTGATCAGGGGCAAGATGATCATTTAAAAGAATATATATGTTTTTTTTTTTTTTCATGATTTATATGAGTATTTAATTTCATTTAGATGAAATATTATGAGAATATATCGTTAAATTTGATAAAAAGTTAACCCGTACGTGGACTAAAATTGACTTACCATAACGGTTTAAAGGACTTGTATGTCTAACTCCAAGTTTGCAAGGACTTATATGGATTTATGAATGATTACAGGGACTCATATGTCTTTACCCCTTTTTATTTTTATCGGAGGGACCTTCCATGACTGCCCTATGTTAGATACGCATATATTCTGTTACATAAAACTTGCACTCTTAATAAAATACATGTATATTCATAGAAATGAAGATAAAATAATCCAGTGATCATGTAAATCCACTTTCGCAAAAATAAAGTTGTATGTTTAGTCTAACAATGCATATACTGGTCAAAGAAATGTGACTACACATTGCATTGTAAATCACAAGGGTCGCGCGTAATAAAATCGTAGTCAAATTTAATGTGTCTTCAAACATTTAAAACGTTCAAACTTAACTCACTTGAGGGAAAAAGAAACTCTTTCAAAAGATATAGATTCTATGTTTTTACCTTCTTTTTTTTTTTTTATAGCTTGTTCAACATAGATCAAACCGGGTTGATCAACCTTGTGTTCAACATGAACCAGTTACTACGTAACCCTCTGATTTTTTTTGAAATCTATATTACACCCTTAAACATCTATGTAAATTCAAATAGTCCATTAAATTAAATTTTTATTAACAAATAAATAATATTATACTAATATTATGTTTGGTTAACCCTTACTGAAAATACAGTATACAAAAAAAACTCCTACAATATGTTAAAAATATAAAAAATCATTTATAAATGAAATTTTTATCCCTCTAGATATGTTTTTATAATCTATTCAGATGAATAAAATAGTCATTTACAGAAGATTTTCTGCATTTTTAATACATTGTAGAGGTTTTTGGTATATAGTATTTTCAGCAAGGGTTAACCAGATGAAATATTGTGATCTATCAAACTCAGGGGGTTATTTGAATTTACATAGGTATTTTCAATGGGTTATATGAATTTTAGGAAAAGTTAGGGAGTTATATGGATTTCCGACAGTTTAGAGGGGGTTATTTGGATTTTGCCCTTTGTAAATATACCTACTATATATGTAAATCCCCATTCTTGTACAAGAATTTTTTTAACAAAATACATCTCTTCATTTTTATCCTCAAATAAAAAACAAAAAAAAACCACTAGTATGATCTGTCATCTAACTACCACTAACGCACATGTATATTTGCTTGAGTGGAAAATGTTACGAACTAACACTTTTGCAGTCCTGACGTGATTTCGATTTTCATAAATGCATATATGTTTGTTCAATAAAATATATAGTTTTTTAATTAAGAAAAACTAGCCTATTTATACGCGCGTAGCGCGTTTTAACAAATTATATTTTGTATATAAGAAAACATTTTTAATATAAATGTATATAAGCATACATTTTTGTATATACATTTTATAGTATTGCTATTTTTAATATATTACTTTTAGATAGTTTATAGATAATATCTGACCCTTATGGAAAACGTTCAGCAAATGCATCCACGCATGTGTATCCATTTATTCGATACGTGTTCATTTATCTAGTAAAATTTTAAAAATATTCTGGTTGAACGACTCATGCCTGCTGCTTCATATAGAGTATAAATATAGAGATCAATTTAAATCTTTTTATCCGAAGTCAAAATCCAGAGAGAAAGAGAGAGAGAGAATAAGTGGATACACTTGTTGCGTGAAATAAAAAAAAATTATAAAAATTTACGAAATAATTAGTTTTATGATCATCAACATAAATATGAAAATAAAAATTGAGACTGTAGTAGAAACTTGCAATAAATAACTTTATGCGCTCAAATGATGATACTAAAATATTTATTTTTAAATTTTATAATTCAAATTTTATGAATTTGATACATATAGATCCAAAATCAATAAAAAAAAAAGATACAGAAAAATTTTAAATTCAAAAGCAAAACATTAAACAATAATTTTATGGGCTCAACTTAGTCTGATTCCATTTATAAATTTTGTATTTATTAAATGTGAATAAAATTTTATAATTTTATGAGTATCTTAATGGTCTGAAAAACCATTGGATGGAGTTTCATGAAATTTGAAGTCTGAAAAATCATGTTTTGAGATCATAACCTACTTATAAATTTTAAAAACCGGATCAGGGACCTGTTTGCAACATAGATAAGGTCTAATTGTGAAACTGATAAAATCTATGGGTGGATATGCAAACAAATGTAGACCAACTTGTATTAAAGTGTCAAATTAATGCTACAATTAACAATTCCCATATGGACTCTGGCACTTAATGTTGCATGTCTTCCATGATTCACACCAAAAACGTTTTTTTTTTCATCATAGTTTATAGAAGATTTATTCTCCATTTAAGAGATGGTGGATAACTCACCCACCCAAAAATATTAATATAAAAAAATAAAATATATACTTCAATTAATTAATTAAATTAAATCCGTTCACAAGAAAAAAATCATATGTTTTGACTTTTGAAACACAAATTTAGTTAACAAAATGTGGCTGCAATCGTGAATGCATATAAGAGCCGAGTATTCAACGTTGCAACATATGTAGTTCCAAAAATGTGATGTAATGAGGTGAAATTTTTATGGGATAATGTTATGTACAATCTTTGTTCCAATTCACACATATTTTAAATTTTTTTAAAATAGTATACATCATCTAATGAGATATATTCTTTTATGAAAAGAAAGTATGTAATAAATTCAATATAAAAAATGTAAAAAATTTCTAACGAAGTATATACTTCATTAAGCTCAATATATGAGACTAACAATATGTATAAGACTGTACGTAATTGGGGCTAGAAAAAATGTTGTGTGTAGTGACACTCATTTCTCTTTTACACGGGAAAGCCTTAATCATAAAAATATATAAAAATAAATATAAGATACTCACGCACGTTAACTCATTGTTAAGATAGTGATACAAGCTCAATCGTTGAATGATTATCATTTTCTTTTTAAATTTTATTAAGATTGGAAATCGTACAAAAACTTAATGATTGTGAAAGCTTTTGTTATTAGACACTTAAGAATGCATGGAATTTGTCATTAGAAAGGGACCTTGGTATAATCTATTTAATATATTATAATCCCTTATAAAGATAAGGATTATAAGTGGAGCAATGGATATGATTTATTAATCGTTACATGTAAATTATTCCCATCTGATTAGTCATTTTTGTAAGATTACAAGACATTTTGCAAACAAAGCATATATAGTTTATTTGGAGACATACAATAGATGACATGGATGAAGCTTTTGTATGCAAATTCAAACTTCTATTTAAGAGTTTATTTGGAGAAAACTTTTCTCATTCGACACTAAACAACATGAAGCAGTGCGATGATGAAAAAATAGACACATTACACAATTACATGATCTTGCATGTAATTCCGCATGCAATATTCTTATGAATTTTGAGTTTTTTTTTATGTATATTTTATGTAACGAAGCATGATTTTTTGTAACATAAAATATAACTCCTGTCCATTGAATTATAAAATATCCATTTATAAGAGATCATATAATTTATTAAACAAAACATATATCTCATTAAAAAAATTAAAATTTCACATAGCGATGCAAATAGTGACTATGAAATGTCTAAATGTAATGTTAACCTTCAATTCACTTATAATTCAATCATGTAAAAAGCTTATGTAAGTTATTTATAAATATGTCATTGGGTTGGTTTATTTGTATTACTTTTTTTAAATAGGAGACATATAGGAAGATTCGACTATTTATTTAATGATGATAATCCGAGAAATGTACAGGATACAAGTCTTAATTATATTGCTACAAAAAAACAATAGCAAGAAAAAACAAGAAAGTCCAGGGCACCAATTGTACGTGGAAAGGCCCAAGACATCATTAATTTAAACTTCTCACATGCATGCAGGTACAATGGAGACCTCAATCATTTATTGAAATATCACATATTGCCTATTTTTAAACGTGAGATATGAACACGTTTGTATCTGCATTTACATTGATTTTAGTTCACCGTTCGATAAATGCAAATCTAAACGGTTTAAATAACACATAAACAATTGAGAATTCTATGTTTTCATTATCTTTGTTAAATTTGCAGCGTTTAAAAATCCTCCTTCTACAGGGGAAAGCGAGATCGATTGAAACAACGCATTTCAAAAGCGAGCTAGATTATGAGAAATCACGTGTTTGGACAACCCATCCAAGCGACCCTTAGTTTATTTGTCTCACAGGCATTTATTATCTTGTAATCATGTTTAAAGGTTTATGAAGTCTTATCCTTTTGCATTATTTTTTAAGTAAATTACAATGTAATTAATCCTATATTGCTATTTGCAAAAACTCCAGTATATATTGGATGCAGTAGCGGAGCCAAAAATTGTTTTAGTGGGAACAAATTTTAACTACAATTTTTTTCTAATCAACAATAATTGGATGATATTTAAAAAAAGATGTTTAGAATTTTGTAATTTGGATATGCAAACAAACAACAAACACAACAAAAGGATGATATTAACTACATCTTTTAAATCTATTCAAAAAATTAAAACATGTCATTTATGAGTTTTTTTTTTTTGCAGTTGAGGAAGTCTTCTAAAATATAGTATATATAATATAATGTTCTAGCCAACCTTAGTTTCAAGCTATATGGTTGGTTATGAATTATGATAGCCTCCTAATATAAACACAAAAACAGAAAAATATTTGTACAGATAAAAGAATATCAATCTAATTGTATTTCCATGTAATTATTAAATGCCTGAATAAACTATATGTGAACAAAACGGAAACTAAAAACTAAAACATGAAATAATAATATATACAGTATATGCTATTCACCCAAAGCCAAATATCAAAACATCAAGCTCCGCCAGTGATGCGATGTTTGGCCCGTGTTGGAACCACCATATTATATTGCTCTTCATTATATAGACGATGATATGATCAAGATAGATATTTATATGACAAGTATAAAAAGACATTTGTTTGTTTGTACAGTTTTTTTTTATAATTTCCATTAGAAAATATAAAAATCAATTTTGTTTGTTTAGTTTAAATTGAAGATAACAGCCTGGATAATGTTTTATAACTTTCTAAATGACATTTTTACACATATCATAGACGTGACATGTTTTGGCCTTTTGGTTATGGAAGATATATACTTTATATTGACTATGTTTGTTACAACTTAAATTTACATATAATAAATTATAACTTATAGATTATAAATTTTAACTTTTCTGATAAACAGTTGCATATTAATTTGTTGTAGCTGATGAAAAATAGAGAATAAACATATTTGTTACCATATGCTGTAAAACAATTTTTTGTTATGTAATTGTCATAAATAGCCATTTCAAATGTAGAAATTAAATTAAATTTATATTTCATAAATGAAGTGATTTTAATTTACTTATAAAATTAGTTTTACAAATATTTAGAAGAGAAATTGATAAAATATTCAATATATATATAAATCATCAAATTACAAATGCTTCTTCAAAACTAATGAAAATAATGGAGGCTCACAACACATTTTTAGTGGGTGATGATGATGACCCACTCGTCCTCTGTCAACATTAAATAATATGTAATTTTTTTTATTAAAATCAGAATTTGAGAGACAAAAAATAGAACTTGATCATAATTAGTAAAAAAACATGATTGAAATATTCTAATTACAATTCAAATTTTACCCAAAGAAAATGCTACAATCCAAAGTATCAACAATTTTTTTTCCCATTGTGTTTTTGGAAGGTGAGAGGAAAAGTTAGAGGAGATGAAGAAACTTGGATATTAATTAGTAAATTGGATATTGGTAAATAAAGTGAATGGTAGTTGATAGTTATGTCAAAAAGAATTTTTTTTAAAATAATCCATAAGTTATAATATGAAAAGCACCCCTAAGAGATCATGAATTTTTTAAGCTGTTATTAACTTACATAAGTTTCAATAAATTTAAACAAATATACAATAACTGCTTATTTTAAATTAAAAGCTATAATCTTCAAACTTATAAGTTTTAACAAACATATACATTATATTGTATATGTATTTCTTATACGAAATTATTATATGATCTTATACTCGCTAATTGAAGCATGATTAAAAGATTTCATATATACTTATAAAACAAAAAATACTTTATAAGCTGTATGATTTTATCTGTGGACATACACATATAAATGTGTAACAGTAAGTCAATAGGGGTTACAAAGAAAATATTACACCAAATCTTAATTTTTGATCTAACTTTAAATTCTATTAATTTATTTGAGGTCATATGCATTTATATAAGAATTCTTATTCTTTCTTTCAGTATGTCTTCCAAATAAATGTATGTATATGATCCGGCCGGAAGCCAAAGTTTAGGTTATTTTTAGGTCTGGTGTATCAAAACATAATTTCTAACTAAAGTCTTATCTCGGATAAATGATTCCTTATGAGCCACTTGGAGTCCAATAAATAATATAATAATAATCAGCGTAAGAGATCCTAGGTTCTAATGATCTAATCTAACACTTATTTTTGGCAAGAGCATTTGTTGGAAGTGTACAAGATTCTATGCATGAGGGCATCTTTGTATAATTAATTAATACTATTCTATTCACAATAACAAAAATATATATATAACACTTCTTCCGTATGCCCACCACTCCATAAATCCATAGATCATCCGCTATATAAGTATTTCATAAGTTTATAATATAAATTCATATGTTTCATGTGTTGGTCCACCATTCAAATACGTTAATAACACACGTTTCATGTGTTAGTCCAACAACCAAAACAAAAAAAATAATGCATGAGTGATCTTTATTCATTATAGTTCTTTATGACAAGTAGGGGTTTAATTATTAATTGTAACAGCCTAATAGTTGTCATCTTCAATAATTATACACCAAATGAAGGTATACCAATTGATCAATAAACCTTGCATAATAAAATATGTAGACCAAAGACAGCCCTTTAAGACGTGCCGAATAGTGCTCCAATTGCAACTTTTGGATTACATTAATAAACCACTTTTATTATTATCGTTTACTCACATGGGCTGTATGTGAAGTTAGCTTGTCCAGGTCTGTAAATACAGAATTATATAATACGAGAATTAGGTTCCATTTGACAAGTTGGAATATATTAAACCATTTTTATATTATCATTTACCACATGATCTATTAAGATTTGACTAGATCTGGAAAACTAGTGTTAAAAAAATAATACAAGGAATCTGGGTACATCAAAAACGTCCTCCCCTGGTAAGCCATGCACCTCGTAATATAATATCTTAATTCCAGTGTTTCTGAGATAAATATTAACATTCAAACTTAGATTTTTTATTTTAAATCCAGAACTGATATGAATGACATGTCTAGACATTATTATAATCGTGATATACAAATTTAAAGAGTATAATGATGTTACTTAAATTTTAAAAACTGTAAATATGATCACATCCAGCCGGTATAAACATAATAATACAAGGAATTTGGGTACATCAAAAACATCCGCCCTTGGTAAACTTTCAATGCATGCACCTGGTAATCTAATACCTTAATTCCAATGTTTTTAAAGTATTGAGTATTAATATTTAAATTTGAATTTCTTTTTGCAAATTCATAACTGATGTGAATATTTTTCAAATAATTTGAGCATATTTCTAAACACTATTATGATCATGATATACAAAGAGTGCAATGATGTTATTTAAATTTTGAAAACTGTAATTAATAGTATCATATAATTGAAATTAAAATAATTAAGGCACATACACAAACACATGTATAAATATTAAATCATCATTCTACATATTTGAATATAGGATAATCATATCTCTTAAGTTTTTGGATACAAATTCACTGATGTGAACCTCCATTGACGTGTACTTGCTCTCTTCGTTGCAATGAAGAAGTCATGCCAAAAGATGGACTCAATGAATTAGTGACTTTAAAAATAGGAATCACTATTCAGAGTGCTTAGAAAGGTCATTATCCCAAACTCTCCTTTTACCGGCTTCGAATCGTCTGTGGCTTACCACATGATTGTTTCTTGTAGCAGCCACTAGAATTTTGCCATATGTAAAGTTAAACACAATTCTGGTTTATCACTCGCGATGTCCCATTTCATCATCTTTTCAAAAACACCCAAAAACAAATAATATTTCAAAATACTCCCTTCACCAAAAAAAAAAAAAAAAAAAAATTCCATCATCCCAAAAGTCCCAAACTTCCTTCTCTATCCATAAGGACCCCCAAAAGATGATATTTTCAAAATACACCCCCACTCACCTACACCAAAACAGGAGTCCCAGCCTAATTTTTTTCAAAAACTTTAAAGTCATCATAAACTATATTATTCTATTGATCAACAAAAAATATTTCATTGACTTGGATTTCAAATCTGTCTTCAAGTAAACAATAAGATAATTTAGGGTATAATATTAATGCCTACAGCAAGTGGCGGAGTGAGAAATTTTACTTAGTGGGGGAGAACTTTAACTTAGACTATAAATTTTTATTAAATTTTGTTGTTTTCTGATATCATTGGGTTTTTAGGTAAATCGAATCAGAATTCAAAGCGGATGAATCTAATGAGTTAACATCTACATATTTGATACTACCGAATATTGAATCTAATGAGTTGAATACTAATCATTCAAAGCTATAAAATATGCTGAATAACTTAATATGCATAAATATACATATACACACCACTAAAAAGTTGATTATACAGATGATACGTAAAATACAAGAACACATCAGAATTCAGATACACAACATGCATCTTAGTTTAAATTAAATTATGTATAAAAAAGAGTATATGATTATTCAAAGGAACATTTAGAACATCAGATCAATTTAAATTATTCAGATAAAAAATAGTCTAACATGAATGGATTACACCACAATCGTGTAATTCTTATATTCTCAACCGATCAAATTGAAGAAAAAAAAACTGCAGCGATGTTTGTTATCATTTTCACCGAATAAACTGGATCAAGATTATAAATCGTCAATTTTTTGGGGTTTCGATTGGTCTAACCTGATTGTTTGCACCACAAATAGATCGCAAAAAAAAAAAAAAAACGTTGAAATATTCTCTTCTCCGCCAATCAAATGTGAATGAAACAAAATTGATGTTTGTTTTCATTGCGACATATCAATCGGAATAAAAAAAATAAAACTCGTGATTTTTTATTTTCTTGAATGTGCAATTGAATCGGTATATTCCAGAAAGGGGTGATTATTGATATATCTCCAAATCGTAACTAACCCCGTAATTATTGGACCGGTTATAGAAGCAATGAAGAGATTAGTTAGGGGGGGGGTAATATAGGAAATTCACACTTGTCACTTCATGGGACTTATGATGGGGTCTACCAATTGGAGTCCAAAAATCATTATTGATTAGTTAATTTATTACTAGTAAAAAAAAGCAAACATACACATATCAATCATATTTTTATTTTTGAGAGGTGGCGGGACTCTTGCTTTGTTGTGAGTAAGTGCTTGAATAGGGAGTATTTTAAAAATATTATTTATTTTGGGGTTTTTTTAAAAAAGTGATGAAGTAAGACATAGGGGTCGTAAACGAGTCGAACGAGCCGAGCTTTGACATGTTCAAGCTCGACTCGTTTATAAACGAGGCGAGCCGAGCCGAGCCCACGAGCTTCAAAGAACCTAGCGTTCTTCTTCATTTTAGGGTTTTTAGGGATTGAAAATAAAATTTGAGTCTAAATGAGCCACGTTCATGAGCTTAAACGAGCATAACTTTGTATTAATTTAATATTCTGATTTTATAAAGTAGTTTAGTCAAGCTTCAACTAAGTTTTAGTAAAACAAACGGGTCGAATTTGAACATAAAATGAAGCTCGATCCAGGTTCCGAGCTTAACCGAGCTTTAAAACTTGTTCAAGCTCGTTCATTTGTTTAAATGAACGAGCCTGAACGAGCTCAAATCGAGCCGAGCCCGAGCGGCTTGGTTCGTTTACCAGCCTTAGTAAGACATTGAGGGTGATTGGCTTTTTGTTTTTTGCTTTACAGGTAGCGTGTTTTTAGTGACTACTACCGAAAACAATCCTGTGGTAAGCCACAGACGATCCGAAAGCCTACCAAGATGTCTCCACTAAAATGATTTTGCTTTTCGTACATATTACACCTCAAGTTTCACATGTTTTCCTCACCCATACCCACGTCAGCAAAACTTGTCCAATCCTCACTTGCTTCATCTATAAATAGGACTCCATAGCACAAACATAAACACACACTACAATAACCTCCCATCGTCATCTTCTTCTTCAGTAGATAATTAGAGCTTCTTTTGCTTATCTACCATGGCAGACGTCCCAGTGACTCCTCCACCATCCTATGGAAAGATAATCACCGTCCTCAGCATCGACGGTGGCGGCATCAGGGGCATCATCCCTGGCACCAGCCTTGCCTTCCTTGAATCCAAGCTCCAAGTAATTTTTAATCAAAAGACATACAATTAGTGATTTTAATTTGTTGTTTTAAAGAACATCACATATAACTTATCACGTGATGTGTGGGGCGTTGTAGGAACTGGATGGAGAGACCGTGAGGCTGGCAGACTATTTCGATGTGATCTCCGGGACGAGCACCGGTGGTCTGGTGACTGCGATGATCACCGCCCCCGGCAAAGACAACCGTCCTCTCTACGCGGCGAAGGATATCGTCGACTTCTACCTCGAACACTGCCCCAAGATCTTCCCCCAGAAGAGGTGAAGTGCTTTATTTTCATGTTTAACACGTAAAATTTTATGACTAGTTAAAATACGTGTTAGTCATTTATTGGAGACTGACAAACAGTTGTGCTTGTTTTAGTGGTTTAACGGCTGCGGCGCAAAACCTGATAGAGGCGATGAACGGGCCAAAATATGATGGGAAGTACTTGCACTCGTTGGTGCAGGGAATCCTCGGCGAGACTCGCCTAGACAGCACCCTTGCAAACGTCGTCATCCCTTCATTTGACATTAAGCTTCTGCAGCCAACCATCTTCACTACTTATAATGTAAGATCCATAATCCATATATTCTTGCTAGCTAGACAGTGTTGTCCGTTCCAACATTGGTTACTAATTTTTGTTTTGTTGTTTTTTGGATGCGAAAAATAGGCGAAAGCGGACAATCTGAAGAACCCTTTACTATCAGATGTATGCATAAGCACCTCTGCGGCCCCGACGTACCTTCCGGCACACCATTTCGAGGTTAAAGACGCAAAATTAGGGACCACCATGTCCTACAATCTCATTGATGGTGGTGTTGCTGCGAACAATCCGGTAAACACACTTACAAATTAAATCCAGTCAGTGTTTTGAACTCTCCAGAGAGACTGATACACATGTGTAACCTCACATGTTTAATATGGGAGTTCATGACATTTTTAAGCACGTATAGACGAGAATCGATGGAATTCAGCACTGATAAATCCTGTTTCGTTTTCTCATTTGTTGATTCAAACTAAGTTGAACGTTTGTTTTGTTATATACAGACATTGCTGGCTATCAGTCAGGTGACGAAGGAGATATTCCAGAAGAACACTGATTTCTTCCCCATAAAACCAATGGACTACGGGAAATTCCTGGTCATCTCCCTCGGCACGGGCTCTGCGAAAGAGGAAAACAAGTATGACGCCGACATGGCCGCCAAATGGGGACTTTTGGGGTGGCTCTACAACCATGGCTCATCTCCCCTCATCGACTCCTTCAACCAATCTAGCGCCGACATGGTCGACATCCATGCATCCATTCTGTTTCAGGCCCTCCATAGCCAGACGCACTATCTGAGGATCCAAGTGAGTGGAATAATATTCCAGTTCCGACATCGTCTTTCATTGGAGATTGATGAAAACCGATCGAATCCAATACTGACTAGATTTTATTCTTCAAATTAAATTGAACCTACTTGTTTTTCACCTTATGATGATGTTATAGGATGATACGTTGACGGGCGATACGTCTTCAGTGGATGTGGCGACGAAGAAGAACTTGCAAGCACTTCTGAAGGTGGGTCAAGATCTGCTGAAGAAGCCGGTGTCGCGGGTGAACCTGGATACAGGGGTGTATGAGCCAGTCGAAGGGGAGGGCACCAACGAAGAAGCATTGACTCGTTTTGCCAAGGTCTTATCTGATGAGAGGAAACTCAGGTGCAAAGAAGCCAGTGTTACTGTCTAATGTGTGCTTTGAAGGAGGAGGAACAAGTCCTCGTTGTACTGTTTTTTTTTAATGGTCTATGTGAAAGACAATAACAGTTTCTCTTCAAATTATGGATGAGTAATAGAGAACACCTAATACAGAGAAATTTGGTTTCGTTGAATTGGTACAATGTAGGGGACTTGCCATTTGCATTAGAGCAAAGCTATTCCCATTATCTAACTTAATCTTTTTCATTACCCAAAATTATCAGAATGCCATTATTTATTTTACTTTTTTATCTCTTTTTCCTACTACCCAGTTCGACAGTGCACAGTCGAAATCTTTTTTAGTGGGACGACAGAGGTCCGTTGAACTGTCTAAACAAGTGTCAATAAAGACCCGGTTAAAATCAGCTTCAAAGAGACGACAGAGGTCCGTCGATCTGTCTGAGTGAGTGTCGATAGGGACGTGTCGACCCCTTTAAAATATCACCTATCTTTTAAAAATGAATTACTTATACAGTCATTTAAGTCTTTACAGAAAACAAAAATTTCATTTAAGTCATTTACATTCTTCTAGAAATCATTCACCTATTTTTTCATTTAAATATAAGATGTAAAAATGAAAAAACAAACAATTATATAAATAAAATAAACATTAAACATTCCATATACACAAATGAAGTATCAAGAAACATTCTATATACTTTTGACATGAGACTCCACTTGTTTAGAAAAGAAAACAATGTTTCTTATATATATGAAATGTTTACTGTTTATTTGGTTCAAATAATTCTTTGTTTGATATTTTTGTTTCTTAAACTTAAATAAATATATATGTGAATGATTTTTAAAAAGACTTAAATGACTTAATTAAATGATATTTTTGTTTTTCATAAGGACTTCAATGATTGTATAAGTGATTGATTCTTAGAAGAGAGCTGTTGTTTTGAAGGGTTCGACACATCCATGTCGACACCTGCTCAGACAAATCGACGGATCTCTGTCGTCCTAGTGAAACATACTTCTACTGGGCCTCTGTCAATATTTATTCAGACAGATCGACGGACCTCTATCGTCATAGTGAAGAAAATTTCGATTGGACGCTGTTGAACTGGGTAGTGGAAAAGGGAGACAATAAAATAAAATAAATAATGACATTTTGGTAATTTTGGGTAGTGAGAAAGATTAAGTTAGGTAGTGGGTATATCTTTGCCCTTTGCATTAGTATTGGTAGCACGAGTTCCAATCATGCCAAAAAATTATTATTATTATTATTATTTATAACAAAGGGATTTGCCAGTTGAATTGGGTAGACTATTTTCATCTGTGTATCTCAATCCACATAAATACATAAAGTTAAGTCAGCATCAAAACTCGATACCAAGACCTACTCTTAACACAGATAAGCCCTTACCGTTATGTTATGACCATTGGTGAATTTGATACTTGCACAATTCTATTTTCAACTATCTGTTTTGTCCTGTGCCTCTATACATGGATATAGTCTAGGTCCTCTTAGTCATAGTTGATGAAAAATATAATTTCAATAAAATGGCTAGCTCCTACCTTACATTGTATTTTAAAAGAAATCATCCATGTACAGTTTAAAATAGAAATTTGTGTCGTTTACACGACAATTTGTGTGTGATCAACATAGAGTCTCCCATCTCCAGGTCTCTTCGTTACTGAGATCATCCGCATTTAAAATATGTAGTTTCTGTGTTGACCAATTGGGATGACAGGAATTTAAAATATGTGTGTATTTATTTTTTGGGTTGAAGAATTGTACTGGTCCATATAATTTGATCTATTGATCTCTTTCACAGAAAATTAAAGATGTTTACCGACTTAATCTGAACTCGATTCACAAAAATAATATGTATTTTTTTTTTGAGAAATGATACTCTCTAAGATTTGATCTCTTGATCTTTTCCACAGAAGTGAGAGGTGTTTACCAACTTAAACATACATGCACTTAAACATTAAAAGTGATGGCATTCCTGTGGATTGTTGAATTTGGATATGTTGCAGGGATTTTTATTTTTATTTTTATTTTTATAAGTTTTCAAGGAGCTACATCGATAGTAGGCCAAATTATTATTAATATTATTTTATATATACTAGTTCGTAGACTCTCGCTCAAGTCTTATACTCGACCAGGTGCATTTCTTTCTGCGTTACCAATGTGGGGTGTGTCGGTGTATGGTGCACCTAGTTGGATACTATCTAAACTTTGGTTTATAACATACATTAATTGTTATGAAAGGATCTGCATATACTCACGCATTAAAATTTCAGTATATAAGCCACCAAGTATATCCTAACTAAAGCAATCTTAAATCGTCTAGATGGTGCAAAGGAATTGTTGTATTAATTTTTCACTAAAATCAGTTTTTGAAAATAGTTTAAAAAAAAGAGGTTATTTTTGTTAGATTTCTAAAAAGGTGTTCTCTATGATCAATAGTAGGTTTTTTTTTGTTGCAAAAAGTGCCACCATCAACAAGAAGTTCAATTTGGAGTTTTGGACTAGATCTATTTCAAACAAAATACACACATTACACTTACCCATATGTCCTAGTTTTTTATATTTATTTATTTATCCAAGTTCAATTTTTCTGTCCATGCTTTTCCATCAATCTGAGAAGCTCTCTGACATTGATTGACGATTTCTATTCCATGAATGTAGTCATGTTTGAATAATCCAATTGACATGTTAAAATTCTATTTACAAATATATTAATTGTGATCAGGGATTTCTATGTTATAGATAAGTCTTCCCTTGTCTGATGGATGTATATATGGATCGGATGGTATTTTAATCAAATCAAACTCCATATATAATTCTGCATGCCTGCATAGACGTCCCAATGGAGTATTTATAATATGGGATCTAGCCCAAGCTTGTCTTCTTGATTTTAATTTAAAAGACAGTCTGGCATGTCGATCCAGATTTCTTGAAAGTCTCATGCACGTGAGCGTGTAATCTCACTGGGATTGCCACAGCCTTTAAAACCTAGAAACACCACAAAATTAATCAAACTTTTTATCAATCTATACAGCTCATTCATCTTTCCATGGCCGGCAGCCACCAAAATAAATAAAGTGGTGTCCTCCTTAATTGTTGGGCTTTGAATAATCACAACTTGGGTGTTTCAATGCATGCAACTGCTGTCACAAATGTGGCCACAATTTTCTTTTATTGCAAGAAATAGATGTGAACATTTTAACTCATTTTACAAGAAACTTTTCATTCATTTGATGCATCAACAACAAAAAAAGGTCTGATGCATTATTATTTCTAGCAATATATGTCTCATTTGTTTTGCCTTTATCACCAAGAAACACCACAAAATAAAACTTGCACACATGTTTCCATGGCCACCGTAACAATGAAATTTCATTTAATTTGGAGTGCACAATTGGTGAACACTCTGTTTTGAGTAATCACAACCTGAGCACACAACCGTGGACAACTTGTAGACTCACCATTCCCTTTTGTTGCAAGAAATCAATGTGAATTCACAAAAAAATTCAATTCATTGAAGTGGTTGGGCTGACCTTATAGATACAACATCAAAAATTTATCCGATTCGTTATTGATTCTAGCAATCCCTTGGTCTATATATACATGTACAAGAACACACGAAATATAGACGAAATGGCGACCAAATACGCTTGCGCTCCACCGTCCCTTGGGAACATGGTGACCGTGCTGAGCATCGATGGTGGGGGTGTCCGGGGACTCATCCCAGCGACCATCCTATCTTTCCTCGAGTCCAAATTGCAGGTGACTCAATTTCTAGTCCTGCATCCATCTATCCATCTATCACATGAGACATTATTTTGGATAATTTTGAAGGATTGGGTAGTAAATTGTATACATGGGAGATCGATTTTTCAGCTTATCAAGGAAAGGAAAGATTTCCCCTCATCTGGGGGATCAATTTATCAGCACTAACATCATTAGAAAAACATATCGAGAAATTACATTAGCCAACTAGATCAAGTGGGGACTTGCATTAATACATTCAGCTATTTCTGCGGCCATTCATATATACAATTATAGCTCAGCATATGAAATTTATAATATATAGTCTATTGTGTAAGTATAAACTCTATTAGGAGAAAATATAAAAATATATGCATTCAATTCATTTAAGCATATATCATTTCACTCTTTTATTGTAAAGTGTATATATACTTGTTTATACAAATATTTATTTCAGATAAATTCAAAATGTGTTGCAACTATAAAAGTGATTGTAGGAATGATTGAGTATAACATTTTCTTTAGCAAGATTAGCACTTTCATACATTTGGAAGGCGCGCGCGTCTAAAGCCTTTTTTGTTAAACTAAAGTTGTGGAAAAGATTTAAGAACTTATCCATGATTATTCTTTGAAAGGAATCATTTTTTTATTCAATGAACAAAAGAATATAACATAAATTAAATGACCTTTTGATGAAGCATGAAGATCACGTTCTTCTGTCAATTCGATTAAGAAATGAATTCGCAGGCTCCAGCGACGCTGTTGATTCTTCAAGCAGAATACCAGGGGCGTTGGACTTCAAAGATCTGTTGATTTCATCAGACGAAATACCAGAT
>CM060863.1:37414864-37564864 GCA_030737845.1 Acorus calamus | reverse complement strand
TGGAGCTTAGATTCGAGAAGTTTAAGGATGACCTTGGATGATTCCCCTGACACCTCCACTCATGGGCATAGTAACAAAGTACTCCGTACTTTTTCGAATATTCGTTAAAGTACTCCGATTAGACATCAAACGTACAAAACGTGCCGTACCGAACATAATGCATATTAAATTCATTAATACATACTAATACTTAAATTATCTAGAAAATGGTCTAATTATCCCCGTACTTTTTCGTATTCATCCCGTATGATTTACGAATGTACACGTATCGTACCGAACATGACACCGGCCGAATATTTGCCGTACACGAACTTTGTTACTATGCTCATGGGATGGATTTAATTTTTTTTTTTATGAATTTTATAAAAGTAAGACCTCTTCTTCTTCTCTATTGCCCGAAGAGCTATAATGGATCTCTTGACTTACCTATAAGAAATACATCAAGTCCAAATCCTCTTGTTTTCTTTTTATATATTCTTGTTTTTTTTTCTATTTATCATGTTGATCTTTAACATGAATTCTAGTGTCATGTATAAATGACACAAAATTATTTGAAACGAACTTGTGTGATTTTAAGTAATCTTTCTTTTATTGGTAATCAAAAGTGTGTATTAAATCTATCATATTGTAATTATATCAGTAGGGAAAGCATTGCAGCCTTCTTTGGTCTGAATACAAAGGAAAAGCAACCCACCACCATTAGGAGTCACTTGGCTCCCTCCCTTAGAAGGGTGGCTAAAGTTGAATACTGATGGCTCCCTTGCTGATGATAGAGGAGGATATGGGGCTATTCTTCATAATAACGAGGTTGATTTCAATGCAGTGCTGGCAGGCCGGCTTGACCTCCCCTCAATCAACCTTCTAGAACTGAAAGCTATTGAGCGGGGTATTTGGATGGGCATTTCCTTGGGTGCATCAAACTTGTGGATTGAATCTGACTCTACAACAGCACTGGCATGGATTCATGGGAAGGGAAATGTTCCTTGGTCTACTTTCAGATCATTATGAAAGATCTAACAAGAACTTTGAATGCTCACCTGTTGGAAAGCTACACACATTTATAGAGAAGGTAACACCCCTGCTAACTTGGATAGATGCAATTGAACAAGATAAGCGAATGCAAGGCTACATACGAAACACCTAATCTGTGGATGCACAGGGGACTAAACAAGGTCTTCTTGTCCCCTTCTCTTTCTTTTTGTAATTGCTTTACTTGGTAAGAGGAGTTCACAAAGGAAGACCACCTCCCTTCCTGGTGGTTTTTCTGAGCTCTTCTTCACCCCTGCATTCCCTTTGTTTGAATTATGCATTTGTAAAGTTTTCTTATAGAAATACAACACTTTGATTACCAATAAAAATAAATAAACTATATCAGTAGGAATTTCAAAGGGAGGAAAAGCTGGTCCAGGGCTTTTCTAAGTAGTTCGGTTTTTTAAAGTAAAACCAAACTCAAATCAAAATAAATCGGTTTATTATTTTTTCAATCCATATCCAAACCAAATCAAAACATTGTTGACCCAAACTTGAAAAGAAAATCAATTTATATCATTTCGGATTCTGTTTAACCGATCAAAATTGCACTATTGGTATATATTACATACGCTATCATAGTGTACAGAGTAAAATTAATTTTATTTTTTAAATAAAAAATATGTTATTGTATCTTTGTATATATACTTCATTTCATATTACTTTAATAAAAGAGTACATCATTTTTTTTTTTAAATGGTGTCCATTGTAAATGTGATCACACAGGAGGCCATACATATCATTTTCCTTTCTTTATTGTTGTCCGCATGACATGATGTTAGGCCTCCCTCAGGTGGAGTGGTGTTTACTATTAAGGTTGCTGAGTCTACGAGACATATATTAAAAATTGGATTGAAGCATATATGTGCATATTCATCAATTTGGGTGGGCGCAATATTACTCTTAAAATTCAAAAAAAAAATTAACGTCTAAAGTATATATTTAAATGAATGGACTGTATATCTTCTTACATTTTTTCTATTTGAGTATATTTTTCATCTAACTTGTTACATACTATATTAAAGTCTTAAAGAAATGATATACTCGATTGGACCTGCGGAATGATTGTGTATCAACACTTTTGTTTATAAGCAAGGTCGATCTTGATACTAGGCGAGCCAAACGGCCACATGGGGGGCTGCTTACTATTTTGTTTCTCTCTTTCTGTAGCTATTTATTAAAAAAATTGTAGAACTTTTTTTCTGAACATGTATAAGAGACCCATAGTACGATTGATTGTTTAATTAAGAAATTCAAGGCACAATGTGACTATCAATTCAACAGATAGTCAAGGCTTCTTCATTGGTCCCCTCCCCCCTCGACGGATTTGTAGAGCCCTGTCTCCAAATTCACCCGTGATATACACCTTCTTCTTCAGCAGACCCTGCCCGATCATAACAAGGTTTTGCAGGTTATTCTCCGTTGCGACATCCACCGAAGCTACATCACTTGTCAATGTATCATCCTAGTTATCATCAATCATTAGTATAATCAGAGGGAAATGTTTGTTCATCTTCAAGGTAGTCAAGTTGTAATTTTGTCCTTACAATCCCCCCCCCCCCCCCCCGCGAATACATGAGAATAAGGGGATAAACTCTGATAGTTGTATCTGAATAAATTATGATAAGGTCTGATAACTATTTTAGCAGTTGATAAAATTGTTTATCATGATTTATTTATGTCAATGGATAAAAATATCATTATCTGTCATTTTAAAAAATTCATCTCGCCTAATACTCTCACACATATTACAAAAATTATCACATCTAACATACATACCTCATACACTTATTTTCAAACACTAACAATTTATATAGGGGTATAATTGTCATTTAAAAAGTTATAAACTCTTATCAGTCTCTTATCCATCATTTATCATCACTTTATTCAATGTGAATTAACAATAAAAATGTAATTTTTATGTATCCCAATGAGAATAAAACACGCATTTCACTCACTTGGATCCTCAGATAATTCTTCTCGCATTGGAGCATCTGAAATAGGATGGATGTATGAATGTCGACCATGTCTGAATTATTCATTGAAGCAATCAATGATCGGATTTGTCCACCTGAACAACCCCATCCGGCAGCCATGGGAGCGTCGTACTTACCTTCCCTCCTGGCGATGCCTGTGCCAAGAGAGATCACCAACGACTTCCCATAGTCCACAGGCTTTATAGGTGAGAAATCACTTCTTTTAATATGCTGCTTCAAGATGAGATTGTAGCTCTTGACATCTCCATGAATTGTTTTTAACCTCAAATTGGTGCCCTGGAAGGTAAGTCGGGGCCGCAGAAGTGCTTATGCATACATCCGAGATTAAAGGGTTCTTTTCAGTGTTGGATTTGGCCTATTTTAAATTTTAAACATGCACACACCATACAGCATGAGTTTTTGGGATCATTGGTAGAGAAAAAAAAAACACTAGTCAAGAATCTCATCTTACATCAAAAGTGGTGAAGATGGTTAGCTGCAGAAGCTTGATGTCAAAAGAAGGGATGATAAAATTTGTTAAAGTTTCGTCTAAGCGGGTCTCACCCAGTTGTCGTCGCACCAAGCAATGCAAGTACTCGCCATCGTATTTAGGCCCTTTCATTTGCAACAACAAAGCTTCTTTTCTCACTGGTGTAGGAGGATGACTTGACATTCCCTTCATCAATCTCTTCGAGCTCAAGGCTATCGAAAAAGGAATTGGGCTGCCCACTACCACCATTTTGAAAAAGGAATTGTAGAAGAGTTGTCTTGGTTCGGACACTTGGGCTACCTACTATCACCATTTTGAAGCTCTTTTTTCATTCATTGTAAAAGAGCTGTCTATTTGTATAGTTCACAACAATTTATAGAAATACAAAATCTTGATTAACCATTAAAAAAAAGAATAACAAAAAACAAAAATAAATAACTAAATATGAAAAATAAAATGTGATCCAATATTGTTGTATTTTTCATATATCAAATAATAATTAAAATAAAATCTAGAAAAAAATAGGAACAAATGGATTTTACCCAACAAAATACAAAACCACAATTAAGTATGGATAAAAAAACAGAAAATAAAAAAGAAGATAAAAACAAATGAAAACGGTTTAACAAACAATTCGAAATAAATAAAATCTGAAAAATAACATGTGAATTGAGTTCCTTCTTTGCAAATCAAATAACAAATAAAGTAAATCCAAATAACATAGGAACAACTAGAAAATATGAAAAAGAATTTAAAATTCAAATACAAAATAAATTAAAGATAAATCATTTTTTTTAGATTTTGGGGCCTTCCAAATGTTGGGGCCTAGGCGATCTCCCCAATGCTCAGGGCTGATCCTGAATAGCTGGTTAAAAGATTCATGAATTAAAAAAGTCTTCATTTTCTTATGGGGATTGTTACGTTCAATCTTATATAAATCTTATATATATACACATTTGTTGAACAAAATAGTTCACAGGACAATACACTGACCAATGAAGCAGCATTAGTGGACAGATGAGAAGCTGCAAAAACTAGTCCGAATTGGTGAAGATCTATTGAAGAAGCCTGTGTCACACCCAGAAGGAAAAAAAATCAATCAATCACATGAGATAAAAGCATCTTCTTTTATTATTTTGATGGAAAGTAAACATGAGCCTCAATTGTATTAGTTAAGGAGAGCATGTCCTAAATAAGAAAAATAAGTAGATGAGGGGTCTACTTGTTAAAAGGATATAGAAAAATTATTATCCCTCAATAACAATTATTCTCTCCCTAATGAAAACACTACTTGCCCCCGTACAAGCAAAACTTCAATCCATAATGAAATGTAAGATCATATCTCACACAATTTAAGAATACACTCTTATATTTTCAGATATATATATATATCCATTCATGCAATGTGGTGGGGGCTAATATGCATTTCGAAAATAAAAAAAATCTAATAACAAAAAACTTGACCAATTTGATAACAAAATATGATGTGCACCAATCACAAAACTGATAATATCCACATCAAAAAATGACAGTATCAAATAATTAATGTCCTTATGTGACTAGTTCAGATGAATACAAAATTGATCAAATTTTTTGTCCCATAACTCTTCCAAAAATCCAAAGAAATCTGGTCGTAAATATTGACTTATCTTTAAAATATGAATGATCCAGAGTTTTTGATAAAGAATGTGCTTTACACGAACTAATTAAAACAACTCAGAATTTATAAATCGAAGTCCATATTCTAGGAGTCATATATTATACTCAAAAGTATTGCCATTTTAGTATTTCATATTCTTATGATTGTTATACTATAGTTGGTCCCAACCTGACCTGACCCTCATTAATAATACAATCAATCATTTTCACTTTTTGAGAACTTGGAAGATACGAAGAAGTTAATTATTTTCCAGCACTCCATCAGCTTCAGCTCAGTGCTTGGTTTCACCATTGATCAACCTTGTTTGGCCATCTCCATAACGATTTGATAATGGCAAAAAATAAATAAATAAATATAGGAGGAACTGAGGAAGAAATGGTATGCTTTGCACGGATAATCCGTAACCATGTACCTAAATAAACTAGCTAGCATGAATCTAGATACTAATTTAAGGGAGGTTTGGGATAGATTATCCATGTTTTATACCCCTC
Source organism: Acorus calamus (assembly GCA_030737845.1). Lineage (NCBI taxonomy): Eukaryota > Viridiplantae > Streptophyta > Magnoliopsida > Acorales > Acoraceae > Acorus > Acorus calamus. The sequence goes on along the minus strand of CM060863.1, from coordinate 37,559,218 downwards.
AATTTGACAAAAATAAGAAAATATAAGTTGATCAAAATTATAATCATAGCTATTTATTCAAAAGTACGGTGGTTGCATGGATTCAAGGAATGGAAGGTGACGATCTTTAGAGAAGCAAATGGCCCGATATATTTTTTGGACTTTGGTAGCAATGCAACAAGTTTTTTTTGTTTTTTTATTTTCTGGGTAATAAGATTTTCTTTTGCTTTAGAAGAATATACAGGGCTTTATAAAAAAATGAGTGACAAAATGTGGGCTGAATGAAGACATCAGCACGACACAATGGAAATGATGAAGACCATATTACACCAGTCTTCTATTGATCTTAGAAGAGCAAGCTGACACAGAAGGACTGACAGCATGTCAATGGACTTCTCTAAACTGGATTTTTTTATCTGTCTTCTTGTAGGAGCACTCGGAGGGCATCCCATAAATGGGAGGGAGGGAGTTCTGTTATTCCAGTTGCAGATTGGGCCGCAGCTAGATGATCAGCAACCTCTCCAGAATCTGATGGAGTGCGCTGCAGGATAACAAAGGATGGGACAGACTGAAAGAACAAAATAGTCCTGAATCATGGCCTACTCTAGCAGATGAAACCTTTTGTCAAGCCTCCCAACAGGCTGCTTTTAACAACTACGGTTTCGGTTCTCTTGACACTAAGGGTCAGTGATGGGCGCAGCTATGATAGCCGCAAGTTTCATGAACACAAGTAATCAAACGGAACAGAAGAAAGAAAGAAAACATGATCGGATGTCTTCATACGCACCTTAATTTCTGGAAGTCATAATTTTCAAACCGTGAATCGAAATCACTATTGCAGCATATCCACGCAACCGTATGTGTGAGCCCTACACGAATAACCACTACACTATTGCGGGATTTCATGAGTCAAAAAATATCCTCTTGGATGTCAAATCAACGGTTGAAAGTTAGTTTTCTATTTTTAGTAATTTTCATTGTATTAATTTAACATAATAAATTGTCTTTTTTTAGTAGGATGATATTGACAGCAATTATAATTTCGTTTATGTTATTAGAAAATAAATAAAATCTCTTTAGTAAAATCATGATTAACATGTCGATATGAACGCGTAAACATATTGTGATAGTGGTTATGATTTACGGTCTGAAAATTATGGCCGTTTGAAGTTACAGTGCTCTCAATCGATCAAAATGTCTTTTTTCTGGTTCATCTGATCTCGTCCGTTCATATAATGTATGGCTATGATGTCTGCATCCAAATTTCAGTGTGGACCAATGAGGACGTGCTACATTTATAACAAACAAGTATTTTTAGTAGAAATGCATCACTTCATTTGACACACACATTAATCAAGTATGCTACCATGATTGACTAATATATATATGGTTTATTTGGATCTTCAACACAGAGAATCTTATCACCATCCCCACCAATTTCATAGTACTAGTAAAATCTATAACCAAACTCCATATGATATGAGGCGCTAGCAGTAGTCTTGGATTTCCTTAATTTTTTTCTCCTCGGACGATTTCCTTTGTTTTTTTCTCCTCGGATAAGAGCTTTGCAAACTGAGTCAAGGCATCTGCGTTGGTCTCCTCCTTCCCTTGGACTTTGACGGCTGTGTATTTCCCCGTCTGCAAATCCACTCGTGATACCGGTTTCTTCAACAGAAGTTCGCCGATGTTCAAAAGCTCTTTCAAGTTTTCCTCTGTTGATATATCCACTGAAGCTGCAGTGGGCGTCAATGTATCATCCTACAACGTAACAACCATCAATTATTAGGGGGAAAATGTTTAATCATCAATCGTTCAAGTAGGCTGATTAAGTAGTAACTATATATGCTTTTTAACTCACTTGGATTCTCAAGTAGTTCTTCTCCTCACACCCGAGCATCCGAAATAGGACGGATGTGTAGAAATCGACCATGTCTGCATTAGCTTCGGCGAAGCAGTCAAATATTGGGTTCGAACCATTTTTGTAGAGCCACCCCATCAATCCCCATTTGGCTGCCATTGGCGCTTCAAATTGCTTCCCCTTGGTGAAACCGGTCCCAAGAGATATCACCAGCAACTTCCTAGTGTCCGTCGGCTTTATAGATGGATCAGAGCATTTTTCCTTTAGTAACTTCTTCATCATCTCGCCAATAGCCACCGATGTCTACAATAACACTTCAGTTTGATTAGTAATTAGGTAGATGTTGAATTTTGGTCAAGCTCAAGAATTAGCAACATATGTCCCACCGGATTGTTTGCAGCGACTCCACCATCGATTAGATTGTAGCTCCTTCTTTCAACCTTGAATTGGTAAGCTGGAAGATACGTCGGGGCCGCAGAGGTGCTTATGCATACATCCGACATTTTAGGGTTCCTTTCCGGATTGAGTCTGGCCTATTTTGCATGCATATTAAACATGAACACCAAACATCATGAGTTTTATGGATCACTAACGGTAGAGAGAAGAACTAGTACTGCCACTACTACTAGCTACCACACTGAGGGATGGTATCAGTCGTCTTACATCAAAAGTAGTGAAGATGGTTGGTTGCTGAAGCTTGATGTCGAAAGAAGGGATGACGACATTCGTGAGTGTCTCGTCTAAGCGAGTCTCACGCAGTTCTTTTCTAACCAAGTTATGCAAGTACTTGCCATCATATTTTGGCCCGTCAACGCTTTTATTAAGTTCTTCACCTGTGCTGTTAGACCACTAAACACACAGAACATGAAAGAGAAAAAAATATATCAATCACTACAGAATGCATGTGTGTTTCTATCAAAAGGAGCAAGTCGTCACCGTTTCTGAGGTATCTGAGGGAAGATCTTGGGGCAGTGGTCTTGGTAGAATTTGACGATATCCTTGGCGGCATAGAGAGGCCGCTTGTCATTGCCTGGGGAGGTGATCATTGCGGTTACTAGACCACCGGTGCTCGTCCCTGCGATCACATCAAAGTAGTCCACGAGCCTGACATGCTCTCCATCCAATTCCTGTATTATGCAACCACACGTTGATTAATCAAGTTATCATACAAGTAACTATAGAGATAAGGATATATTTACAAACAAAATCAATAGAAGTATGATCTTAATTACTTGGAGCTCAGATTCGAGAAAACGAAGGATGACCCCCGGGATAATCCCCCTGACACCCCCACCATCGATGCTAAGAATGGTGATCATCTTTTGATGGGGTGGAGTCGTCTCGACGACACTGCCCATAAGGAGCAAAGTTGAGGAAGATAAAGGTTGTTTGTGTTATGGATCACTCAATTTGGGGTCCTATTTATAGTGAGGAAATTAAACTTGGATTCAAGGGAAAAGGAAATTAAATTGAATTAGTATTTAGTCTATTTACTTATTGGTGTGTTTGTGCCACAGAAAAAATGAGGTATAGCAAAAAAAATTTATTTGACCACTTAAAAACCTACCATTTGTACCAAACAAAATATGAAAAAAAATTTCTCTCACTTTTCCTTTGCTATTTTGTACTATTTGAACTGAGAAAAAAAAAATTTCCCCACCCTAAAAGAGGAAAGCTAGGGAAAATGAAAAAATGTGACTCTCCACACCAATAAATTTATTTACTTTAACAATCCAAAAACTTATTTATTTTAATCTATCCAATCTAATTTGATTTATTGAATGATCTAGATTTTTTTTTTGTTGAATAGATCTATATTTTATGGTTTTTTTGTTTAATCTATTTAGATTGAGATCTTTATCTATTTTTGTGATTTTTTTTTTTGTTGAATAGATCTAAATTTTTTTCTTAACAAATCTAACAAATTTAAATATTAAAAATAGATTTTTGATTTGATTTTTTTTAGGTGAACGATGATTATTTATGGTTGGTTGGATGATCTGACGATGGTATGTGTTCCTTTATTGATCTAACGATGAATTGAAAGCTAGTATTAATAAAAATAAAATAATAGGTGAAGATATATGAACAGAAGAATAGATGAACAGTTATATATGTGGATTTGATACTTTGGGGTTATTGATGTGGATTTGATACTTTTGGGTTGTTTTTGGTCATCAGCCTAGGGATTTTTTATTTATTTAAAGGGGTGGATTAATAGAACAAGGGGTTGATCATTTGTTAATTATTTTTTCATTTGTTAATATTTTTTTCATTAGTTAAAAATATATTCATAATATTTTACAAATAATTTTATGTTGCTTTTATATTTTATTTAAATTAACTGTCAAAATATGTGTTTTCTGTCATTTTGCATCACTTTGTTTAAAACACAAACAATATATTTTATTTTCTGTCATATTTCATCCTAGACACAAACAATAGTTTTATTTTCTGTTATTTTTCATTACAGGCACAAACAACAGTTTTTATTTTCCATTACTTTCCATTACAGACGCAAAAGCATATAAACTGATTAAAAGGAAAATGATTTCTTTTCCATTACTTTTATTTTGACCAAAATTCTTTCACTTTCTCTCATTTTCCTTTAAAAATATGCACAAACACACCCTAATAAACACGTGAAACTTTAGACCCCCACAATTGTTAATTGGAAAGTTAAACTAGAAAACACAAGTAGATTATCTGCTACGGGAACAGGTAGGATTGAAATTTGACTGATTTTGACTGGTGTGCCAACATGGAAACCACCAAGGGAAAGTGAATTAGACAGTGGAGGGGGAATAAGCATATTGTAAATGAAAGAGAATTATTAGAGGGACCAGATTAGGTAATGGGTGATTATCACAGGCTAATTTCAACCATGTCCGGCCATTACTGCTTGATTGATGAGCTGCAAGCATGTATATACCTCTGTTATTGAATAATGTATGTTAGGGACAATCCGCACATGTTTAATTTTTAAAAGTGGTAAACCTTGTATAATGAGGTATATACTTTAATGAAAAATATATATCGTTCTATTTTGAATTGAATGAATCTATATTTAACAAATATAAAAAAAATTAGCGAGGTATAGCACATGTTTAATTTTAAAAGTGGCAAACACCATCTAATGAGATATATATTTTGATGAAAAGTATATATCGCTCCATTTTGAATTTAATAAATCCATATTTAAAAAATATAAAAAACAATTAAGCGAGGTATATATATACGTCACTTAAGGAGGTATATATCTCACTAGATAGATGGCTGGCTATGAAGGTATATGAACTGTCTAGGCGGATAGCATGTAACCACGCTCAAATTATAAAAAAAATAAGATGCAATGAACACCATTTCGGATCTCTATTAATGGAAATCATATTAATTTCATAATGATCTACATTATACATTAAATTATCTAGAATACACATGTTTTAGGGGATGCGGAATGACTCGGTTCACTATTCCATCCACGTCCTAATTCTATCTGCTTAATTTGAGGATAAATGTTGGGATAAGGGGAATTATGAGAATAAGTGAGTGGAATGACAGTTTATCTTTGTTTGGTATAAAAAAATAATTGGGATAAACTACGGACAGTTGTTTTGATTTTGAAATGAAAATGAAAATATTTTGGTTCAATTAAAGGCTGGAATAGCATTTATCTCAACTTTTTATCCCAATTTTGACAAATGTAAATATGAACAAAATTTATGGATTTTTAATCCTTTAAAATTAGGATAACTTATCATCAAAAGTTTATCCTCTTGTCAAACTAGCTAGCCCTAAAATAGCTAGCATACACATATTTTAGGGGATGCAGAATGACTCGGTTCACTCTTCCATCCATGTCCCGATGCCATCTTTTTAATTTCTATGTTTTGCTTTAATGTGTGAATGAAGCCTATGCCATCCAATATTTGTAAGTTTGCACATTAGATAGATTTAATACGACACATATGGCCTATCAACAAAAAAAATGTAGTGTAGTGCTGGCACGCGACATACTCATGTGTCCTTATTTGCTTAAGATCTCACTTATTTGCTTATTTGCTTACTGACATACTCATGTGTCAGTAACACATCAAGTTTTAATGGAGATCTCTAGTAATTAATTTGTATTTTGGTATAGGCATTGAAAAGCCTACTTCTTCTTTCATATTCTTTGTAATCCTTCCTTCTTTGTACATTTTCTTCCTTTATTCAATATAAATCATTTACCCAACAAAAAAAAAAAAATCTCACTTTATAAGGATTGTATACCTAGCTAATAAAATTCGGTTGTGCTTTGCAGAAGTGACATTCTGATCTCAAATTAATTTAAATGAACCATCTCCAAACATCTATGGAAAAATGAGAGAGTTAAATGAGAGTTTCTCTAGAATGTATTGTTTTTCCTCTCTCTCTCTCTCTCTCTCTCTCTGCCAATCGGGCTGGGAATCACCATATTGGAAAGTGAATTATAGACAGTGGAGAGGAATAAGCATATTGTATTTGAAAGAGAACTATTAGAGGGATCAGATTAGATAATGGGTGATAATTACAGGCTAATTAAGACTTGGTGGAGTGATGCCCCAGTTGTATTCACCTGAAGTTTGCATTTATTTCTCTTTTATAAGCTCTTTCAAGCTATATTTCAGTTTCTTTGAAGATTTTTATGTAGAACAACAAAAAAATATACATAGTTCAGTGTTTGTGCAAAGATGTAAAATTGTATCTTATTAGTTCATATTTCACATCATGCAGTACTACTCAAGGGTTCATGGACATCCTCGTGGGAGGAAAAAACAACGAGCTCTCACAAGTTTTCATGTTTCATGCACGCGTATCAAATCTTCCACTTGTAGCGAGCTCTAGTGAACTTGGAAGTACGAAATGATCAGACAGATAAATGTCCATTAACTACTAAATAAATGGATAGAGGCTAAATTCTATATATCATATGAGTGGCAGTGACTTTAAGGATAGTGTAAGTTCATCTTCAACCTTTATTCAGATCTATGCTCAAATTTTACTTAAAATTTGAATAAAAATTTGATTTGATATGATGTGTCTTCAACCATCATTTTGTATTTTACTCAAATCTTTTAAAAAATTCGCATCTTCTTCTAATTATTTCCTACAAACATTTTCAAAGTCCTTTATTCAAACATTTTTATTATTCAATTTTTTTTCCTTCAAAATATTTAAATTTAAAAATTATTATCATCTAATTTTAAAAAAAAGTAACAATGATATTTTTCTTGGAGTAAAAATAAGAAGTTAAAAAACAAATATGAAGACTTAAGAAAGAATCACCACTTTTTTTTTTGTTTTCAAGAGATGGCATAAATTTTGGGGGTGGAAAGACATCTAATATAATTCAATTAAAGGTGGAGTTGAAGGGAAAAAAATGTCACATTTGAAAGAAAATATGGAGATAAAAGAAAAAAAAATATTAAAAAATTGGGTAAAGATTTGAGTCTCCCTTGATTTGGATAAATGTTTGAGTAAAAACTTAATTTGGTATCAATATGGGTAAATGGTTGAAGAGAGTTTTGAGTGACTTTTAAATTTAAATTTAGTAAAGGTTTAAGTATAGGATTGAAGATGCTTTAAGAGGCCGTTACCCTTTTTACCTGATCATCCACTCAATTAATCCTAATATGGATTCCTAGTTACACCAAGATGTTTTAATAACAAGTGAGGCTGTGATATGTATGTGTACATTAAATTAACTGATATTATAATGCACAGTTGAATAGAACCCCCTCCTATTATTTATTTATTCCTCCTCTCATCTCTATCTCTTCTATCTATAAAACCCCCACAAACCACGTGTTTTATAACAAATTATGTGGAGACAGGAAAAAAGTGGCACTAATGGAACCAAACTTTCCCAAAAAAAAAGGAAAGTTGTTCAACTCTCAGTTAGAGGAGAAGAAGATTCCAAGAAGTGTGAACGAAACCCAATAGCCTTTCTATTCATAGCGATTTAAAATAAAACGTATTCTCATGGAGTCAATGGAGTCTTTGTCCGGTCCCTGCATCAATGGAACTTGAAAAGAAAAAAAAAATTCTCCCTGCATCAATGAGGGCATAAAACTTGTTCTCTATGATAAAAAACACAACTAAAATATTATAGCTATAATTTAAATTTTATCCAAAAAAAAATTACAGTCTAAAATAGTGTTGCAACTCGGACGGGTTGGATTCGGGTTGACCCCAACCCGAAATCTAAACTACTCAACCCTAATCCGACCCAACTCGATTTTCAACCCGAATTGTTTTAACCCGAACCCAACCCGTAATTAAATAAATCAACCCGATCCAACCAGACCCAGCCTGTAATCAAGATCCATCCAATTTCATAAATCAAATAGTCCACTCTCCCCCAACAACCAACACACTTTAAATGTATGTCAAAAGGAAAAAAAAAAGAAAAGAAAAGAAAAAGATCTTGTTCTTCTACATTTGATATCTTCTGAAGGATCAATTCCGAGTTGCCAAGCGATTGAAGCCGATCTGTCGAAGGACCGAAGCTGAGCCATCTGAAGAGTGAAGATAAACTGGTGTTTATTGTTGGAAAAGCTTCTTCACTTAATTGTTCGCCTTTGTCACCTGTCGACGAAAACAGAGGGAGGGAACATTGGGTGGGAGGGAGGGAGGGAGAAGGGGCAATGAAGGGAAATGAAGGCCGACGGCTAGGGTTGTGTAACTTGTAAGACTAGATAGGTTTCTCATTTTTCTTAAATTTTTGGACGGTCTAGATTAGAAGATAACCAATGGATGGTCATGATCTTTTTGTTTTTTATAATTAATTTATAGGTTCGGGTTGGGTTGGGTTATGAGTGATGTCAACCCGAACCCAACCCGATTGTGACTCAACCCGAATTGGCTAACCCGAACCCGAACCCGATTTTTACAACCAAACCAATGTAAAAATCGAAGTTCAACCCGTCGGGTTTGGATTCAACCCAACTCAAGTTGCAGCCCTAATCTAAAGTTTTAATTTTACATGAGTTATCTTGAATTTTTGAAAAATGAAAGAAATATTTAGAGAAAATGAAAAGACTTATCTCAGTTAATAAAATGAAGGATAGTGTCCAACATATTTTTTAAATAATCCATAACTTATAATCTGAAAAACACCCCTACCCAGTTTAGAGAATACCCCTAACCGAGTTTAGAGATTATGACTTTTTAAAGTTGTTTTTAACTTAAATAAGTTTCAATAAGTTTAAGCAAACGTACAATAACTGTTTATTTTAAACTTAAAAACGATAATCTTCGGCTTATAAATTTTAACATACATGTACTATATAATTAAGAGCATTTCATTAAAGGATTTTAGCAAAAAAAGTTTAAAAAAATAATATAAATATTTTTTTCTTAAAATCTGATAATTATTAAATATTTATAAAAAAAATTGAGATGAAAAAATGTATAATTTTAGTAACCAAATGTAACCCTCAACACACCACACATTTTCAATTGATGAAAAAAATGCATGACACCTCATCTCATGATTCACTGTATTCTAACTGTAACATTTGATATTTCACCTTTGTCAATCGAAGATTCAATGGTAATCTATATTGATCGCCCATCAAGATGCAAAATAAACATTTGAAATTTGTCTATGCTTTCGTTTTTTTTTTCTTGATCCATAAATAACAAATAAAAGGAAATCAAAATCAAAATTAAAAAAATATTGAAGGGAAATCTTTAGCTAGAGCAATCTGATTTTTCCTTCCCTTCTCTACTTCTTTCCTTTCCATTCCAAATCCTCTTTTGTTAAGCTTTCACTAGCAATGTACAGTTGTTTATAAGCACTAATAGAAAAAATTTATTTACTTGTTCACGTTAAAAAATTTTGGTTAAAACTTCGGTTAACATATGATGTTGGGAATCATTAAATTAAAAGGGGTCATCTTTTGCACCCCCGCCTAAGCTGCCTTCGCCCTTGGTCATTGATGAGATTTAATATATTGGTAACATACTAATATGAATACTACAAAAGGATCCAAAAAAAAAAAAAAAAAAAAAAAAACTACCAAATGAATACTAATAACTAGGGTTGGCCAAACAGCCCGCGAGCCCGGTCCGTCCCAAAAATGTTTGGGTCTAAGCGTGGCTTGGTCTTGGGCTTCGGGGGAAAACCCCAAGCCCAACCAGGGACCGGGTCAGGCCCAAATCTCGAACTTAACTTAGTTAGAATTTACACATTTTATTGTTATGCAGTAATCACTCATAATTTAATATTCAATTATTGTAAAATTTTGTAGGTTAATAAAGAAATGAGCTTTCAATGGGTATCAAGGGTTGGATGTACAGCGTTATTTATTTGTGTTGCATGTTAATAAAGAAATTTGACATTATGGTTGATAACCTAATAATTTTGTGCCTTATTGACTTTGGCTATGATGATTCTAGCAACAATAGCTATATAATTTTTTCAAAGCCAGTGACCTTGCAATTAGCCCTGTCAACGGGTCGGGTCCGGGTCGGGTCAGGGTGGACCCGGACCCGACCCGACACGGGTCCAGGTCCAATTAGGACCCGGCGGGTCCGGGGAAATGTGGACCCGGACCCGGACCCGTCGGGTCCGGCTCGGGTCCGGGTCCGACCCGACCCGGATGGTTGGCAAAAAAAAAAAAAGAGAGGAAGATCTCATATATTTGTTTGCTTTATCATTCTATTTGAAATTTTTTGTATAAAACATTATTATTAATGAGACTATGTTTGAATATAATCTTATACAATTCAAAAAAAGTAAATGAATTATTAAACAATATCTAAAACAATAACCACTAACATAAAAAACATATTAACCTAAACAATAAAGATAACTAATTATACAAACATTCAAAACAATATTAACCTAAACAACATTTAAAACAATAAACATTAACATATTAACTAAAATAATAAACATAAATCATGCAACAAACTAATTAATTATACAAATTCAAAAGCTAATAAGTTAATTGTCCAAAACAAACAGATGACAATACATTATTAAGTTTATTACATATTAAACAATCAAATTCTTGCAAGTTGCAACATCAACACAACAAAAAAAAATGTTATGGCATTATGATTATGATTTATGAACTTATGGATACAAACATAAGTTAAGTAAGAAAAAAAATTATGTATCAACTAATACTAATAGTCTTATAATATATGAGCATATATTAATAAAACAATCGGGTCTTGGGTCCAACGGGTCGGGGCGGGGTGGACCCGGACCCGACCCGTTTGTTTGTTCGGGTCCGCCGGGTCGGGTCCAACTCGGGTCGGGTCCAAATCGGGTCGGGTATATTACACGTGTAATCGGATCCGGGTCGGGTCGGGTCCGGGTCTGGACCCGACCCGTTGACAGGCCTACTTGCAATCAATCATATTTTGATATGAGAAATGGTGTTCAATATATTTGAATCAATGAGACTACTGGTATTCTTCTCATAAAATTCATAATTGTGATTATTATTGTCATTATTGTTCTAGTTTTCTTGAGATTATTTATTATATATGACTGGGGTATTCTCTATGATGTTATTATATTATTTGAAAGATCATGATATTGGTTGAGCTATCGATGATTAACAAAATGCAGTTATCTATCAACAAAATTCTTTAAATTCTGCAGATAAGGGTTTTCTCAGTGGTCACTATATACCAGTTCCATGCTCTATTGAGAAAGGCTCATTATGCCAACCAATTTTCAGTTTATGGGAGATCTATATATGTTATTTGGCTTTTCTTGAGGTATTATCTGAAGAACTATCTGATATATTATTCATGTGGTCTTCATATTTTGTGTATTATATTATGGTATTATGGATGAATATTATGGTATTCTGGATAAATATTTAGTGACAAATGATCCATTTAAAGTACGTGAATATAAATCAAACTTTCGATTAGCCTAATTATTGACTGATATATAAAATTATTTTATGGTAATCATGCTCACACATATGTCTTGGTCAATTACATAGTCTTATAGTGAAATCATGATTAATATGTGAATTATTATATTCTATATATTTGTTGCTCATGTGATGATGACCAAGTTTTATTGCTTGCATGCATAAATAATTTTTAAAAAAATTGTGATTTATTTGTAGAGAATATTTTTGCATGCATACTTATTAAAATTAATTTTTTAGTAGCCTCTAAATGTAGGGGTATTTGTGAAAATAAATCATGAAAAATTACAAGGGTAATTTATATACCCTAAAATGTGGGAGAAGACATGTACCTCATTAATTAAAAGAAAAATATAGAGAGAGACTATAAAATATTGGGACAAGAATATGAAAATTCTAGACAACTATAAATAAAACTTGAGTCAATTCACCTTATTTTTAAGGAAATATAACTCAAGTTTGTGAGATTACAGATAACTTCACTAAAAGACTTACGAGATGATTCGTCCTTAATATCGAGAACGAGAGGGATGTGGGTTAAGCCCATTAAATAATTACTGCAATGGGCTCTTTACTATTGTGATTGGAGATCCCATGAAGATGGTTTTCAAGGGGTTAATAAAGTTGTGTTGGTAAATTTGTGAGTACTGTAGAAAAAACTCATCTAACCCATCCCTATGGTAACAATGCAAACTGTAACGGAAGTAGGTTGAGTTAATGCTCTTAATGGATTCTAGTCCTTTTCGGACAGGGTGTAGTCCGTACAGGCACCTTGGAGAACTCACATGTATGAGTGTACGAGCATGAGCCACGTTCTTTAAGATTTGAGTTAAATTTCTAAGGCACTCAAGAAAATATACGAGTACGTGGTTGTAATGTGTTACCCTGCAAAACATAACTCATATCATGTGCCATGTGTGTAATTAGTGAAACTAGACTAAAGGGGTCGAAGTCAATGACTTAATCTATTCAGGCTTCTCCGAAGGATCTGGTTTACACTAAGTGAAGATTCAAACCCATAAAATACCTTAATCTATTACATGGTATAAGATGTCCAGATAAACTTGCTCCATCCCAGATCAATTTGTAATGTTCCGCATCAATTTGTCCATTTCCATATTAATTTGTTCCATCTCATATCAATTATTCCATTCATATAACCATTTTATTCCGTTCTTTATGCAATTTTAATAAGTGTGGGATTGTTGGAATTTTAAGTGATCAAAATTACATTTGTTTCTTTTTACAAATTAAACCTCCCTAACATGTTTGAAGAGTTTGCCATTGAACCGTTTTCCACCTTATTGCACGCATTTCATGAAACAGTCGGCCATTGGTGAGTGTTTAATGTGCAATTGGTGAGACATTTATTTACTTTCATGCGTTGGGTTCATCTCCTATACACGTGACTCACTCCATGTGAAATAATATGAAGTGCTCCACCATCAAATTATCCTGTATGAGTCTAACCATACAAAGTGTTTCGCTATGATATAGAGAGAGAAAACCTTCAACCATATTATTCTCTTTGATCTGGACGTCTGAAAAAGGATCGTAGTCCGTTTATTATGGTTCTTCCGTAACTCGCATCCTGGAAGAACAAAATTATTATAGTCGTATCTCTTCATGATAGGAGTCATTCAACCATGTGCGTGGAGAGCCTTATTCACCGAGGACGAAGTGTCTTCACTCGCTTTCACATTTTCAGATACAATTTTTAATCTCTTACTATTTTATTTCATGTTTTTACAATATATTTTAAAGCATGCATGGCTTAATATATATTTGATGTTTATATTCTTGATGTAATAATTATAAGAATTTGTGTTTAGCCTAATATTTGTTTGTCACACACAACACACATAATCGAACCGAACAAATAAATATTAACCCACACATGAAAATAATCGGTTTGGATATGTTTCGTTTCGGTTTAATATACTTAAATGCATTCCAAATTATCATCATACTTCACTTAAAAAATAAATTTGAAAAATGTACAGATTAATTAATACCAAAGATTAAGTTAGGATTTAAGGATCTTGCGAACCAATCAATCTCGAAAATAATCAAACAAATCAAAATAAAAATACAGAGAATATAATTAACATGGTTAGGCAAACCTTGTCTACATCCACAGAGCATACTAGACATCAATTCACTATCTTCAAGAGGTTTTTGAGTTCGATCTTCGGGAGCTTAGTGGAGAGCTCAACCCCCGTAGGAGCGCCAATAATACTTACGCACAGGAATCATGCTCCATAATATAACATATTCATCTAAGATAATACGACCACTGAAGTGGAAGAATTGACTACCGGAATATCCAGGAAGTCCCCCAACAATTCAGAGAATTGTTGCTGAAGATCAACAAAGTACTATTCGAGGCAAGGTTAAACTTTCCTGGACTCTCTGTTCTCCTCTGTATTTCAGACTAGTGTACGTTCAGATATTGGTTCTCTCTGTGTACAGTTCCATTGTGTATTCTTCAGATGCATAAAATGGAAAATCTGTTAGAGGAATTCTTTACACTATTCACTTTTTGTACATGTTTTTAATAAGAACAATACAATCCTTACTCAAGTAGGACCTTGAGCTAGCTGACTCAAGTAGGACTGCTTCAAGCCAAATAAAATGTTACATTTATTAGTTTATTTTACAATCAAAACGTGGCCTCCAAATAATGTTTTCTAGCAAGGGGCTGCACCGCTGGGGTGGATTTATAATTGTATATTTTATTTTTTATAAAAATAAATCATTAGATGATATATATGATTTTAAACAAATAAAAACATTTACAGTAACATTTTCTTTTATAATGGGATAGAAACAATAATATATGAGATGGAAGTAATCACACTTTATAAACATCTTACATGCAACCTGCTTTATTAGATGTAAAATACACTTAAAAAATCATAACTCGTTGAAAATTGTACATGGATTATATAGGGAATTGGCATGGCCCATTTCATCAGCTACACAACTAGCATTACATCAAAGCTCAATCAATTCCACACACACCACCAAAACATCATCATATTTAAAATAAAAAAACCAACATCAAGATAATCAACTTGCACAACCATCAAATATCTCAGCCAAGCAGCTTGTTCAATTTAACCAAAAAAAAAAGACAAAATAAAAACAGAGTTCACCACACCAGCATCACGTTTCAAGTAATACTGTCAAGAGATCTTGCTACATCTACTGCTAAAAAAAACCAACACACTACACAATGCGGCACGCCCCACTGCAGCAAGTCTGCCTCTGTGTAGCTGTTCAATCTATGCAACAGGCAAGGTGGATGCTCATCACTGCCCCTCCCCCTCGCGCTTCGGAGCTTCTTTAATTTCATCGCCAGCATCCTCCTGCGAAATATAAAATGGAATAATATGTGAATGAATGAATCGGAATGCAACAATTATATGATTAGTTTCTGGGTTTTGATTCACATTCAATTGCATGACATTGGGCATGATTAACCAGTTCTGAGAAGGTTATGCAATAGACTTCCACAGATCCTATTGACTCCGATAAAACTTCATGAGTACGTTTCATGGAAGTATCGCATGACCATTCTACTGAAATATGCTCATGGTAACAAGGGCAAACAGGAAAGGAAGACTTTAGAAAAGGACAGACAACAATATGTACGTAGACAAGTCATGCATATGGCCCTCCCAAAACAAAAATTTGTCATGGGGAGTACCCCTCCCAATTTCATGGTGCCTATGAGCTTGCATGCATGTGAACGTGATTCCAACACCTCCACAGAAATAGACAATAAGATATGCTTGTTATATTTCCTTTTATAAAAAAAAATTATTTTGAATTTTGAACTACAGACTATTTTGGAGTGGGGGGAGGGACTCCAAAGATCATAATATTTCTTTAAGAGAGATAATATCAAATGGGGCCTTAGTCCCAGCATTTGCTTGCATGTGTGGGTGCAAGGATCATCTGCTTAAACACACGAACAAATTATGTGAAGGGGGAGTAGGAGAGAGTTTTATGTGCGCGTGTGTATATAAATATATTAGAGAGAGAGAGAGAGAGAGAGAGAGAGACCGTGATGTCAGAGGTCCACAATGTCAAGTTGTCCCTCAGAAGCTGCATGATCAAAGTGCTATCCTTGTAGGATTCCTCCCCAAGAGTGTCAAGCTCTGAAATAGCCTCATCGAAAGCCTGCAACACAGGAAGTCAGGCCCAAAGGATACTAGGATAACACAGATGGAATCAAAAAGTCCAACTATTTCAAATCAAATGATTTAACTGTAACACCAATAAACTACTGTTAACAGTCATACATCTGGGCAACCATTAACTTCAATCTCATTCAAAACAAGACAACCAAAATCATAATCTTAAACTGAATAAATACCTTCCTTACATTTTCTATAAGACGAATTTTCAAAGTTGTTTGCAATATTTCAGGAACAAGTAATGAACATATCTCAAGAAAGTTGGTTTCAAATGCTAAATAGATAGCTTGATAGATGAGAAACAATAAACATCGCCATGCAGAAGAGATATGACACACAATCAATATCATGCAAGCTAACAGAACAGATGTTTCCCAGCCTTTGCCTAATATAAACTATAAAGCCATCAGCCATATACAATGAACCCAGCCTCTCGCAAGATGTTTATTGCTATAAAAATAAATTTAACAGAATCAATAATTGGCATTGGGGAATGGAGATCGCAATGGATTTCATTGTTATTCAAATAACGGCCAGGTTCTGCCTGATACTTGTAATATACTGTACCTGTCATGTTAAGGGGAATGGTCAAACAAATTTTAGACTAAAATTTCTGGTGTTTATTCTGGTCATCGGATAAGCCATTATCTCTGTAGAATGACTAATGACCTAAATTCACTTTTCAAAACTATTTTGTATTGAAGCCACAGCAAAAGATTTTGTTGGCAGCACTCCCCCAGAAAGATCTTATAATAGTCTCAAGCCCAAGACTTGATGAGCATGCCAATCCCAAAAGCTGACAAAATAGTATGGCATCCATACCTTGCTTCGGCACAAAAAAGGAGTTGGCCTCATCAGATGTTCATCTTGATTTAACTCCATGCGTCATCAAATTTCACTTGACCAGTGTACAGCAAGTGCAAAGAACGTAACAAAGAGAAGGATGAAAGATAAAGCAATTTATTACTCATAGGTTTTAGATTAAAATGAGATGTCGCTATTTTAATAGGTTTTCAATTTGGTTTTTCATTTTATTAGGTTTTTTATGGAGGGAATAAGGGGAGACGAGAGTTTTCACTGGGTCCAGATTGCATTTGTTATAATTGGGTCATGGGTTTTGTTAGGTCCAGATGGCTGAACAGGGAAGAAAAGCATTCCAGTGATGTATAAGATATTAAAGACCGTGGAACATGTACATGATAGTTTCGTTAACATTTCAATCAGCATAAACGGTTGGAAAGATTTCTGTCCGATAAAAATTGTATTTCCAATGTGCTATGCCACACCACAAAAGGTATCAGCACGCAATAAAGGATTAACAGTTGCCAACATATAGGGTTATACAAGCATTCAGAATTGTATTTCCAATGAAATAAAAGTAAAAAATATGGTGTCAAAGTACTATCTATCAAATACGAAAAACCCAATAGCAATATTGTTGAATCAAATTACAAGTATCGAACTAGGAGGTGCAGGTTTAACACCTCTTTTTGCTAAGAATTAACTTAAAGATAGAACATTTAGTTTGCAAACCTCAAATTAAAATAGAATCAAAATATAGTAGACATTAAATGAATGGATCAAGACAATAAAGAAAATTCAAGACAGATGGCATAAAGAATGAGAGTTAGTTAGTGGTACAGCATCTGAAAAACAAAATGACTTCTGATGAATCTGGGCATTGTGTAAATAGTAAGTTGCTTCACCAATTATTAAACTTCAAGTCATTAATACTAAAAGATAGCTGTTTTTCCTAGTTTTAGTCTAGAAGAAAATAGAGGCAGTGATTTCTATTTGACAATATACGCATATAGTTTAAGGGTCAGTTGGATCCAAATTAGAATATGGATTATAAAATATAAGTTAATAGCTTAACTACATGATATCAATTCTACATTTTACAATTCCTATGGCTGTGTTTTGAACTTCTAATGCATGAATATGAAGTAACAATGAAAAATTGCAAACATGGATTGGAGAAAGTGTAATCAACATGTAAATCTAATTCGAAAGAAAGACAATTATATTTGGCTAAAGAAAAACAATTATTCGAAAGAACGTAGTCTTCCTAGCTTGGACGTAAGATCAGCCACGAGAGGTCCCTCTAATATCAAAAAAAAAAACATGTAAATGAAAGCATATATTTGGATGCACTCTGGAACTGAATGAGCGCAAGCATATAGCCTAAACCAGCAGCTATCAATTTATAGATGTTAAAATCTAACCTCATAATTCCTCAGGTCCCCTAAAACGACATAAAAGTACACAAATAGCCCCTTTCAAAATTCACAATGAATCTGTATAGAAGAAGACATGTATAACAAACCTGTTTTGCAAGATTGCAAGCACGGTCTGGTGAATTCAGGATCTCATAATAGAACACTGAGAAGTTAAGTGCAAGCCCGAGCCTTATCGGATGAGTTGGAGTCAGTTCTGCCAATGCAATATCCTACACAAAAAACAAAACAAAAAAACATTGAAACACCATTTCAATCAAATTGTTGGGCCTAAAATCCCAATTTAAAATAAAGATAACAAGACCAGACCAGCAATCACTAGCATGCAGTCATATAGAGGTCAAGATTCAACAAACAAAATGGTACTGTCATCTTCCAACAAATGAGGAAATCTTTTTAGCCAAGGCCAGTCAATGTATTTCCTCACGTATAATGATCCATTGTCACGAAAAGCAACCGCAAAGCAAAAGTGGTCAGATAAAACATGAGAATATAAACTTTTCTGACCCAGAGTCATCTATCCCTCTATTTTAATTACTTGTTTCATTAATTGAGAAATTGGAATCACGGTTAATAATCAACTACCACAATAAACAAAAGAAAAGAAAAAGTTGCTCAGGTAATCCACAACAATGATATATTTTCTCGGGAGATACCTATAAGACGCTCCAATCTTTTTCACAAAAAATAAAAACAATGATATATCTCTGTAACCCAGAGTTAATTATATATTATCCCCCATTTTTCAATATTACTTGTTTCATTCTTTTTGCAAAGCCAAATTTCTCCCATCAGGCATAGATCGCCATGCCAGGAGCCAAAAAATAATCTTTTTCCACTATTCTTTGACGAAGATCATTTTTTTTCTTCTTCTAAGAAAACAAAAAAAAAGATGAAAAATGTCAGTCAATAGTGTGTGTCAACCAAAATTCAAAATTTCAATTTTTCATTCACTTTTCAAAAAAAAAAAATATTTGATCCATTTGCAGCACAAACTAAAAAAAACCCAAATTTCTTCCCATATCTCCACTAAATATTAAAAAAAATTGGAACATCACAAAACAGAATCTCATCCCAAAAACCAATCCAGCCAAACCCACAAAAAAACACCCATTTCATTCAAGATCCCCAACAACACAAACCAAATCAAACAAAACAAAACAAAAACAAATCAATACCTGAGCGGACTTGTACGCAAGGAGGGTAGACTCAGCGGCCTCCTTCCTGTCGGGCCCGCTCTTGAACTCCGCGAGGTACCTGTGGTAGTCCCCCTTCATCTTGAGATAAAACACCTTGGACTCCGCCGTCGCCGCCGACGGGATCAGGTGCGACTCGAGCAACCCCAGTATCCCCCCGCAGATCTTCCCGAGCTCGGCCTCGATCGTCGCCCGGTACTCCTTGATCGCCGCCACATGATCCTCGTTCCCGCGTGACTCCTCCTTCTGCTCGATCGAGGAGATGATCCTCCAGGACGCGCGTCTGGCGCCGATCACGTTCTTGTAAGCCACGGAGAGGAGGTTCCTCTCCTCGACGGTGAGCTCCTCGGACGGGGTGGACTCGCCGACGGCCTTGGCGACCTTCTCCATGAACTCCACCATCTCCTCGTACCGCTCGGCCTGCTCGGCGAGCTTCGCCATGTACACGCTCTCCTCCCTGGTTGAATCCGCCGGAGACATCGTTTCGAAACCCTAAAAAAAAAATTTTTTTTTTTTGAGAGAGATCGGATGTGTGAAATGAGGGAAACCTGGAGTGATGAATGGTTTTGAAAATCGGGGGTTCTAAAAATAGGGGGGGAGGAGGCGATGGTGATGGGGGATGATGAGAGACCTAAAAATGGTGGGTGGGCTCCGTAAAAGAGAGAAAGTGAGAGAGAGAGTTGGTTGAGGGGGGACACGTGTGGATTGGCACGCTTTTTGGGTCAAGGGGGGTGGTTCGTGAGAACCGTGAAAGGAAGGGGTGGTTGGTTGAGGGGAGGCCGGGAGGGGCGTGCTGTTTTATTAAAGGGGTGGTGGAGATTTTGCCTTTGGACACTTCTATTTATAACTAAATAATAATATAATAATTCAAAATTATATTTATTAAAAAAAAATGTAATTCTTATCTGTTTTATTATTTAAAAGTGTAAACCCTATGTATTTTTACTTTTTTTTAAATCATAAATTATATTATCTATAGAAAATAGTTGTGAGTCACAGGTTTAAATGGGATAAGGGAATTATTCATGAAATTCAGGTCTTAATCTTCATTTTTTAGCATATAGTGAAGATTTAAAAAAAAAAAAAAAGGGTAACCACATGCATAAAAACTTATAGTTAGAAAGTTGAACATTTGTTCACTATTTTAACAAATAATGTACTTATTTTTGGAGTCTACCTGCAAAGTATGAATCTCGAAACCGTGAATGAAATGAGCTAACGAAGTATATAGGATTGCATTTAATATTGTAAATAGGATTGAATGTAAATTATGTAACAATGCCCCTTATGAAAAAATTTGAAAATAAGAACCCGTTTGCTGAGGTGATTGACCTACTATATGAAAATCATTTATTCCCCGTTTATTCCGGATAGATTATTATGTTAATATAGATGACAATTGCACAAAATTAAGAGATTTTTTATTTGTTTGTGTTTTCAGTTATTCTCGTTCGATGAAATGATAAAGTAATTTTTGGCGTTTGGTTGACCAAGAATAAAATAGATACATTTTTACAAAAAAAATGTATTTCATAACCTAAGTATATATTTCTAAAAAGATTAAAATGTGTATGAAATGAAAATCGGACTGCAAGCAGGCTTGACTGTATCAATTTTCATTGAATAATTGAACCATAGAAATATTTTTTTTTCCTTCTGGTACAACCGTTTTCTATTGGGCTGTGAAGTATGTGACAAACAATGGGTTAGATGCGGATCATAGCGCCACTAAAATTGTATAATTCCATCTATTTTATTCTACTGGTATAAAGAGATTCCACATTTTAAATCATTTGTCACCATTTCTTATAAATCAAGGGAAGTTTAGGTGTCAAGTCACTATTTTTATATTTTATAAATCATATCTACATCTTATTCGTCTTTTTATCCATAATTTATTTATAGTCAACTAAATAACAAAAATTTCATTAGCACGCATATATATTGTCCAACAAGAACAATTAAAATCACAACTAAATAAAAAATGGCTCATTCCACTAGTATAGTTATTTATATTAGAATAGTTATATATCCCGAAATAACTTATGTCACTATCCCAACGGGGTAACAGCCCCTGTTTGTGTAGTGGAATAGAGGGAGAATAAATAGAAATAAATGTAAGTAAGCCCAAAATATGCTTGTTTGCAAGGAATATGTGGGTATAGCTATGTTAGAATGGGTGAAAATAAGCTGATATTGGCATTCCAGGGCCCCCTTAATTAGAATTGTATTATTTCCACTCAATCTATTCCTCTAATACGAGAGATGTCATATGTCAAATCAATTGTTATCACCTCTTATAAATCAGGAGGTTCACATGTCAAATCATTTTCATCTTTTGTAAATTATTATTTACATTTTATTCACCTTTTATCCATAATTAATTCATGATCAATCAAACAACAAAAGTTTCATTATTACATTTTTCAACAAAAATATCTAAAAATACAATCAAACAATCAAATCATTTATTCCTTATCTATATTAGAATAATTATTTATCATAGAATAACTTATGTCGTTACCCAGCTATTATTCACCTCTTATGATTTATCTAAGATTTTTTTTGTAAAAAATTTATCTAACATGAACATTATGGTTATTTTTAAACCTCAGAGCACGTTGTCTCAGCCATGCATATGTGTTAGATTTATGTCTTACATTCTGGATTTCTAGATTATCAAAAAAGAACGGAAGCATTGGAGTTTCTTTCATCATTAAAATATTGTTTATCACTAGAGACTTATACTTTCACTTTTTGTCATAAAAGTATAATTAGCAAGCTCTACCGTGTTTCAAAAAAAAAAAACATTGTTTAACAATATGAATGGAATGGAAAGGAAACACAAGAAATAACAATGTTGTGAATTTGTAATATACATGACTACACGAGGACACTGTAATCATGTATCTGACTATACGTACTATTTTATGTGTTACATTTTCTCTGCCAGATTTGTAACTGCAACACATGAGTTTGTAAATCCAAAAACATAAAACATAAATTACTTTGTTCTTCTCAATGACCATAAGCAATCTTTTACCAAACCAAATTATTATTTTTCTTGTGACCATAAGCAATATTCTTTACTTTGTTTCGCAACAAAGTTATTATTTTTCCAACACGCGTGTACCACTTTATGTTGCACGGGGCGAAAATAAATACAAAAAAAAAGTGCAATTTGAACAGCTTATTATGCCATTCAAACATTCACAGCAAATGAAGCACGTCCTCCCCACTGAATCAATTCCCTTCTCTGGAGAACCGGCCATACCAAAGAGGAATGACTTTGTCTTTTTGAGTGGCTTTATCTGACATGCCTACTAGTTAGGGCAAAAACATGAAACATACTTTATCTACTACACTCCAATACTCCATGAACAACTCCTTATAAATAAAATTTTAGGATAATTTAAAGATCCTCGTATTCAGGACCAATTCGATGTTCATATTCATTCACATTCTGCTGAAACACCAAAAAAAAAATTGCGTTTTGAATCTCCCGCTTGTTTTATTCATGTACATTCCGAAACATAATTTTTTTACTTTCATAAAATTTATAAGAATTGGATTGCAGAGTTCTATTTATGTATCAAAGTTATCAAATTAACCCTTACAAAGGGTTAGTGTTCAAAATAGTGGTATGGTATTTGACAATATAAGGGTGCATCTTGAATTTAGATGTAATTTGATCGTTATGATGAGAAATTTACACAAAACTTATATCTTGAACGTGAAGTCGAACAATAGCAATTAAAGATGATATTTTTAATTATGAAAAATAATCATCCAAATTGAATAAATATACAGATCTTGAAGGCATTAAAATGATAGTTCGACAAACAGATGTCTGTCAACCAATAGGTATGAGAGGTACCCAATCGTCAAACTCGAAGTACTTCGTGATTAAGATTAGAAGAGGGGAGAAAAACTGATAATATGCTCTCAAATTTTGGATGTTGTCAAATTGTGCCCCGCAACAATCAATATGGGAGCCCAATCCACCCCTGGCTAGGCCATCGGCTGACCCCCCAAGACTTTGTTTTGCTTGTTTTCTTTCTATCTTCTCTCACCACTAATTCAGATTTGTAAACACATTTTAAAAGTATCGGTAGCAAGATCTACCTTTTGAAAAGAAGAAAAAAAGAACTATAGTTGACAATACTGGTTTCTAAAGACCGACAAGTCTCCATCGGGATTCAACCTAACAGCTGGCACCAGAAAGAAAGGCATTCTAATCTTCATGTCCAGACAAATTTTGAGAACGACAACAAAATGAAGTGGTGCAGGAAAAGGAAACATACACCAGTTCACTTCATTTTATTGCATGATAAGAGGATGCTTTGCTCAGCCTTTGAACCATGAAGTAATGCATGAAGAAATGAAGGCAGTTGGACATGAATTGGGATTGTTTTCATGGTTACAGAAGTCAGATATCAAGTAGTTCTCTTATTGAGATAACATTATTCTTGAAATTATAAGCATATAGCCTTATTACTAAGGAGAGTTAAGAAACACGACTAGAGTTGTTTTTGCTTTTGCAAGAAACTAAAATCTCAAACGTGTTTTCAAATGGGTGTAAAAAGGGGTTTGATTAATTAAAAAATATGTATCAACTTTTAGTTCACAAAAGTATATTTTTGAAAAAGTTAAGAAAATGAGCTTCCTAAAAATCATATTTTATAAAGCTACTTTTCATTTATTTATTTTTTTAAACAAGGTTAAACTTGCTATCATCACTTGTATTACTAAAAGAAAAATTACAACTCTGAATTGGAGGTGAGGAGGTACAGAAAGACATGAAAAACATAAAGTCAAAGAAAAAAAAAACCAAGAAAGTGAATGCGATCCCAAATAAACGGGTGTCCACCGGACCGCTAACACCCCTAACGAAAACCCCGAACTACGTCAAGACGATGACCCCCCCCCCCGCGGATAGCTACTTTTTTATGAGAAAATGGCATGACATATAAAAGAAAGTATAATATGGGACAAAAACTTTCACAAAATAGCATTCACAATTGTTTAAATGAGAAAATGGCATTATAAAAGAACAGAATTGATAGAATCTCTTATACAGGACATTCAGAGCATCTACTCCACTGTCCCGGCGATTTTCTTCTTCAAATCTTCAATATCAGATGCCAACTCCTTTCTGCTCGACTGCATGATGAAAAGTTTCAACATGTCAGAAATGTTAACACAAAATTAACTCAGGTCATATGATATATTCAGATTGTTAAGGTTTACCTTAAACAGAAGGTATCGGTAGACAAACCATCCAGTGTATCCAAGTCCAACCAACTCCAAAACCTTTGGAAGCTGTGTCATCAAAGGAATAACATGTCAAAGAAAACATCACTCAAAACGAGCGCACCAAATAATTAAACCACAATGATATGTAGGAGGGATTGATTACAAGAGGGACTGAGTTGATGGCACCAACAACAATGGATGACAGCCAAACTGCGACGATTGCACCTCCACCATAGATTAACACAGTTGACTTGTTTTCAACAGCATCCCACTGTCATTTAAAGCAACATCAAACTGAATTAGAGGAAATTATTGAGTAAAACATTAACAAAAAAAAAGGTCTTCATGTGAGAAGGGTTCAAGAAGATTGCCTTCTCCTTTATGTCAGAGAAGATCTCTTCAGCTTGAACAGAACTTGTCTCTTCCGAGGACGAGGCTCTTGTCCGAAGTGGGGAAAACCTGCGAGTCTCTGCTAAGAGGTGCAATGTTAGTATGTGTCATGTAGGATAGATTTAAATATTAAGAACCTACTATTATATTTCACAAAAGCCAATGTTACTCAACTGCAAGTAAATTATAATTTTATAGTACTGATGTGTCAATTTGGATGCCATTTGAAGATGCTACACAAGAAATAGAAGATAATAGAAGCTGCAGGTAGCTGGAACAATTGAAGAACAAATGTTATACGAAGATCATGCAGGATATTTAGACAAGCGAACATAAAAAATATGAAGTTGATTCATTAGCTTAAAGCTTGGAGGGAAATGATTACTTCCAGTGCATTGCTTTGTGTTTTCTATATTTTTTGGTATATATATAGAGAGAAGGATGAGACCAATATAAATAACCAGTTTAACAATACTTCCTAACATCAGCATCTTCAAAAACAAGTGGAAAGAACACCATTTGCAAGATATGTAAAATTAATGTCAGCTTACTTCATTTCCCTTCATTTCAACATATCACAATTCAAGAAAAGATGGGTTATTTTGAGCACTCATCATATGCAGCTATATATTCCTAGTTGGTTTTGAGGTGTCTTAACACAAAATCTTTATAATCAGGGTATAAAGTCAAATGGATCTCAATACACAAACCAGAATCGAAAGTGGACAGCACCACTCATAACGTAATGCACATCATACAAAACTAGCAAAACAAGATATTTCTGTGTAATCCCATTCTACACATCATACAAATTTAAATATATTCCCAAACACTCAAAACACTAATACAAAAGATGAAGAAAGCCACTCAGTAATATGTTTTCCAATTGGTAGCATCAGATGAAGAACTCGTCAAATTAACATGAACATTGATGTCCCTGTGATACTACACATTCATACACTGAGGAAAAGCAAACATCCCAAAATATTGATTGACATCAATTTCACAAATTTTGACAGGACCATAGGAGGCTTAATTATCATGGTTTACTTTATCTCCTCCAAGATGAAAATCCTCAATGAGATAATATACACAAAATTTCTATGTGGGTGTGAAGGGAAGGTGCGACAATGACAATTAAGGCCATTTTTTTAACTTACAAAGAATGTGATAAAACATCCAAACAAATCAAATACACGGATCTTGAATGTGCCAAATACACATTCAGGTGAACAAAAAAAAATTAGCTGATTAATCCGAGAGGTCTCCCACGATCACCTAATTCAAATGGCAGTTCCCAATTGATCGAAATCCTTCACTAATGCACCAATAAGGGGGAAAAACTATCTAGAATTGCAAAATCCATTGAAACAAGAATCTACTGCTCTCCATTTGAATCTGTGCTTGGACCAATTCAGAATCTTAATAAAGCAATATGCAGATTCAAATACACATTCCACTTTTGCATCCCAAACTCACACGAATACTTTCTGAGCCCGTTTGAAAAACGAGTTTGGATAGCTTTTAAGTTTGCAAGAAGTTGTTTTTTCAAACCCGTTTCAAAAAAGAAGACAAACTGCTGAAAAAAATGTTCAAAACCTCAGTTTTCTAGAAACCGTAGAAAGATAAAAGTCAACTTTAAACTCAACTTTTGCATAAAATCAGTACAATCGTATAACCAAATGCAAAATGTTAAAAAAAATCAACTTTTGAAAAGTTACATAAACTTTTTTCAAGAGTTGAAGTTTGAAACACAAGATTACAAGAACCACCATTTTTCAATCTCAAATCACCAAACAAAGAATGAATGGCCAGAGAGAGAGAGAGAGTACCCAGAATGGAGTGCTGAGAGGCTGAAAGCAGAGGAAGGGAAGGGAGGGAGCCATGGCGAGGGAGCGAAAGAGGGGACGCGAAGGAGGCGGAGCGGGTGGAGCTCGAGAGGACAGTCGAACCCAAGACGGCAGCCGCCGCCACAGATGTCCCTCCAAATGACGTCGCCATTAGACTTCTCCCGATCTCTGTCTCTGCTTGGACTGGGAGGTCTGTTGTGAGTCGAGGGATTTTTGGTCCATCGACCACGTTATCTTCCGCTCTCCTTCGTTCGATTGACACGTGTCATTCACTTGGGTTCTCATTGGCTGCGCCGACATATCGAAAATCTAGTCTACTGTTCGTTCGTGGCCTTTGGTTTTTATAGCGCTGTTTCATCTGTTACAGTTTCTATACATGGTTAGTCATATTATTATTAAGACATATATTTGATAAAAGACAATTTCTGTTACATTTTTAAAAAAAAATAAATTCATTTTATTTAAAATAGAATGATATATATTTTTTATCAAAACATATGTCTCATTAGTCAGCTCGCTCTCCAAACTTCTGCATGTCACTCTTTTTGCATGTATCAGTTTCCTTTTTATTATAGTGTCATTACAATGACTTATTTTACAATCTCATGTGACTCATTAGTCATCTTCATCCACTGTAAGGAACTAGGTGTGTATATATATATAAACTTACATACTATAAATTGAGTTCATACAATTCATTGAAACATATATTTCATCTTTTATAAAAATACATATCTTATTAGATAGGAGTATGTTATTTAAAAAAATATATGAAAACTACATTGAAAACGGGACAAGTAACATTTTTTCATAAAACGGGGTGCCTATATTTGCTCCCCCACCCCCCAAAAAATAAAAAATATATATAAAAAATTGTTTTATGCAAATAAAATCACTCTTCAAATCATTTAACACCTCAAATCTATTTGGACACCCTTCTAATAAAATGTACAATCCATTCAAATCATATTTCCTGTTAGCGAAATGGACTTTTAACATGTGGGACTGCATACAAGAATATATTGTTGTTCGATCATTCATGCAATTCATTTTGTACTCCTCACTGAGGAAAATGCAAAAATACATATATTCAATTCATTCAAGTGAAAAATTCTTTTCCTACGTATCGTATGTATACATCTTTAACAAATTTTAAAAAAAATGTTGGAGACTCCAAAAAAAAAAAAAAAAGACAGCAAAATTTGTTTTTAAAAAAAACGGTAACATGCGCTAGGTGCTAGGACAGGCCTAAGCAAGCAAAATAAGGAGTGCAATTAGGCATTAGCTGTATGTACTCCCCATTACCGTTGTATATGCCTCTTTAAAAATATCTTATATTTTTCTCTAAATAGATCTATACAATTCATTGAAATATATATTTTATCTTTTATAAAAAATTATTTAATGAGGGTACACTATTTTAAAAAAAAATTAAAACTGAGAATTAGAATTGAGAATGAAAAATGGACTAGATGTAACATTTTTCAAAGGAAAATGATATGTCTAGCACCTTATGCAGCCCCATTTGCAGTCCACAATATTTTTCTTTTTATTAAAATTATACAATCTCCCATCGAATTACATATCGTTATATGAAATGAAGTATATATAAATACAGTGGTGCATTTTTTTCATTTTAAAAAAATAAATTTTTTTAATCCACACACTATGATAGAACCGCATATATATATACTATGATAACGCAGCATATATTATATTATCATAGTATAGGATTGTAAAACTAGCTGCAAAACGCATTGCATGTATGACCGCTGTTTTCCGAATGCGAAATGGGAGGATGAATCAGGCTCGGAATTTGGCCCACGGTACGGCCCGCAAAAAGATTCATTTGCTATCGGAGCAGTTTAGTCATTTCAGTCTTTCTTTTCTTTTCTTTTCTTTTTTCATGATGTAATGTGAATATTAGTTACTTTTCAACATTAATGGCTCGTCCATTTCAACTCCAAATTCTAACAATTGCCAAACACATGGCTCGTTTGAAGTCAAATATAAGTACTTTTCAATCCTTCCGATGATGTCTGAATTCCGAACCCCCAGGCATGCAAGTCATTCACAGATTCACACACAAAATTGTTAAGAATGGGTCATGTTCAACAAACATATTTAGATTGAATCTTTCAAATACTATGAACTCTTCAATAAAAAAATTAGAGGTTCATCCATGTATGTGGCCTTATATATAATCTACAATGGTGGAAGTACCCAACAAGCTAAGAAGATGGAGAAGAGACATCTTGGACATGGCTGTGCTTTCTTGGTTGCTGTGATGCTGATTTCAATACTTGTTTCCCCTGCAGAAGCCCTTCCCAGAACCAATAGTGGTCAATGTTAGCTCTCTCTCTCTCTCTCTCTCTAGTGTATGCAACACAAAACTTGAATATGAGATATATTGTAAAGATAATCTTAGGTAACGCTGAGGAACCAAATTGGTAGCAATCATAAGTTTTTCGCATTTGAAAAATTGACTCTTAAGAAGCATACTCTTTATATTTTTTGAAAAACATTTGTGAAATGACATTTTATAAAGAAAAAACTAAGCTTAGCTTTCCCATTAATCATTGGCGTTTGCGTTTGAAAAAAATTCAATTCCTATAAAAGCAAAAATCCCTCCAAATGTATTTCCAAATGCCCCTTTAGTGATAATTAGGCATGTCGTCCGCATATATGTGACTATAACTACTCGAATACACAAATTATGTTAAAAAAATTACAAATAGTGAAGCGGGACAGCAAATAAGAACTGGGTATAACCACACCATATCAAAATAACTAAAAAAAAGGACTAGTAAGCTCTTCCAAGGGTTTTCTTCTTTTAATCTTGTATTACTATTTCATGCAAAATCATTTTATTTACTAAATTTTTATTGTTATTCCTTTTCATAGTTGATGGCTTGGTTTATGTAAGAGCTGCGATGCTAAGAGGAGGTAGAGGAGGTGGTCCACCATCCCCAGCATCAAATCCTCACCCACAGAATTATCTTCCTGGTGAACCTCATGATCAGCCTCCTTCAGGCTTTGAGAGTATGTGAAGGGGGGAGAGAGAGAGAGAGAGAGAGAGAGAGAGAGAGAGAGAGAGGACATTCATATGTCATTTTATTGTAGATAATTGTGTTCTCAAGGGATTGTTGATTTATTTGATGATTACAAGTTAGTGTTGTAGACAAAAATTAAATGATCTATTCTCAAGGGATTGTTGAATTTATTTGATGATTACAAGTTATTGTTGCAGACAAAAATTAAATGATGTATTGGTGTTCTCTAACATACAAGTGAGTAATGACCCACATAATAGCATTTTGATTATTGTTTGGCATTTGTTTCCCCATCAGACGTATCCATATGTAAACATTAGGCATCAGGATTCAATGAAAAATGGACTACTTAAACGAACACTCAACTTGTAAGTGATTAGATGAAGAGGAAAAAAAGGGCACAAAAGGAATTACAAGGACATGACTTTTTTTTAATCTTCTCAAAGGTGAGATATGCCTATATTAGGTGCG
This sequence comes from Acorus calamus, assembly GCA_030737845.1. Classification (NCBI taxonomy): domain Eukaryota; kingdom Viridiplantae; phylum Streptophyta; class Magnoliopsida; order Acorales; family Acoraceae; genus Acorus; species Acorus calamus. Next base: position 37,528,797 of record CM060863.1, on the reverse strand, counting down.
CTATGAGAAATATCCAAAAAAAAAGTATGGTACATGTTTTGACGATTTTGAATAGTCGCAGTTGATGAAAACTTGACTAGTGAAAAGAAGTCCGTCAATGATCAGTTCATCAGATCAACATAACATTATTTTCTAGAAAATTGTGAACCCATGTATTCTTTTTCATTTGAATGTAATGGAGTGTTTCCAGTTTAACTGTCATGTTTTTTTTAGTTGTTCAAGCCTTTTGATTTTCTCACTCATGTGACAGTATTTGAGTGGGATCCTCAATTTCTTTTCATGTTTAGTCGCATTTGGATTTAACCCTTTTGACTTCCAAATAACACGCCAAAATGGATGGGACCATAATTGCCAGTGATCGAACTCAAATACTATTTGCCTATGAATCAATTAAAGCATCACCAACAAGACAGCAGAAACAGTTCACACAGTGAGACATCTGCCTCTACAAAGACAATTGTCTGTGATTTCACTTTCAACACTATATACTATTAACCGTGTGACTTACTTTGTCACACAGTGCAAACATACAAGTTAATACAAAAGTTTCTCTCATGCAAGTGCCATTATACATTTTAGACATTTTATTTTAATTTGGTAGCAGCTGCCCAGTTTCATCAGTCCATGAAGCAATTGCCAGGGTGTGACGTCCACCGCAGGCGACGAGTTTAGCAGACCAATGTCCTTCAGCGCCATTGGCCTTCTTTGGTGGCGGTAGGTTTATCGGCACCTCCATTGGGTGACCAGTGGTCACCTTCTTTCCATATCCAAGCCGCCCGTGGTCTCCTCGCCCAAACTGTTTAATCCCACAAGATAAATATAATGGATTCAGTCAGTTTTGGTAAATATGGTTTAAATACTAATGGGGTAAATGCATGTGGACTCCCTGAAGTCTGTGAAACCTAATCAGACACACCCTATTTGGAAAATGAGCTAGGAGATTGGATTCAATCAGTTTTTGTTAGTCCTTGATGAAGGGCCGATGTGGCAAAAATTGGCACATAACTCACATGTTAAAGATATAAGGTGACATGTGTCAATCCCTTGTTAGGAATTGAGGAGAACTGTCTTTTAAAAAATATACACTTATGCCTGCCACTGTTATGATGGAAAAAGCGTTAACCTGAGTATTGTTTCATCTGTCCAATTAATATTCCATTCTGATTTATTATACCGTTTGAATAGAAAAAAAAGCATTCATAGATCTCAAATTAACCATCCATACATCTCAATGAAACAAATCATCCATACATTTTTAATAAAACTTTAATCGTAGGGATAAAATAGTACTTTCATGTCATCCTTTTCCCCATTTTAACAGGAGGTTCAATGGTACGGGGATAAGTGCATATATTTTAAATAGTTGGTGTCTTTGCAGGTTTCGCAAACTTCAAGGGGGTTTAAATGCGTTAACCCTAAATTTATCTACCTTTTTAAAAAAATTGGTGCCCCTCAAGGTTTGATCCCCTAACCTCCTTTTTAGGTGCTAACCGACTAACCCAAGCTCGTTTTGCAATGCATTGAAAAATGATAACAGAAACATGCTTGTGCAGAAGAATCATATATATGATAATTTAGTCAATCGCTGATATTTCATTAACAAAGAATTAGTCACTGGTTTCCAAGACTGAGAATAAGCCTCTATGCCCAACTGTATAGGATAAACTCTGGGAAAGTGGATGCTTACCGAGAACATCCGCCCATCACGTGTGCATGCGACTGAGTGCGTGCCTCCACAAGATACCTAGACAATACAAGATCACATAATCAACCCAGAGACGAAAGCAGCCAACTAAAGCATGGGGATTTTTATGGATACAGACATACAGTGATTGAACCGAATAAAGCAAGTGCAGTTTGAACTTGAGAATTAAAGGATATTATGATTAATGATCACATCATCCCATGATGATAAAGCATATCAATCTGTAGTGTGTAAACAATAAAAAATTGGTATCAGAACCTGAACTATGTCCTCTCCATCTAAAAGTTGGACTCTTTGTGGCACCATTTTACTGCTCTTGTCATCTCCAAAGCCGAGCCTTCCATGCTCACCCCTTCCCCAAGCATAAACCTGCAATGGAAATCCACACACAGATCTTTTTAAGAATATTCACATAGCATCACTGGAAGTTAATAGATAATGTATTGAAGTATTGACATGCTTAGAATCATACTTAAGTGAACCACGAACCTTTGAAATGGCTGGGGCAAATCAAATGTCTATAAGCGAGTAAAAGTTATTGATATGAAAAGAAACTTTAAATCAAAAGTGAAAGACAAGAAACTTTGTTTCTCACTTCTTTTCTCCCTCCTATGTCTTGGTTTGGACTTGCATTCATTTTGTGTTTCAAATTGCAATACAAAGTCAATCTTCAGCTCAAAAAAAAAAGGATACAGGAAAAACTTGGGGGGGGGGGGGGGGGGGGGGGGGTTGTTATAGCAAAGATGAAATTTGATATTCTTATGCGCAAAGCAAGCTCATGACTTTCAACAGTACAGTTGTGACAGTGGAGAATGCATTGATTAAAAGAATCTAAACATGCAAGGTACAAATTTTCGGAAAATATCCTAAACCATAAGTTGTGTTAAACTTCAGACAATCAATTCTTCATGATTTCCCCAAGTCAGACTTTGTACTTTGAATTTTCAATTTAATAGAGGCAATTGTCCCCTTTGCAGGAAAAAAACAATCTTAATGTCTTGTTACGTTTCTCATGCAAATTTAAACAGAATAAGTCAATTACAGCAACTTTGCAAACTTTTATAGGTCGAGAATCAAAAAATGTTACCCTGAATTTATCATCATGCATTAAGATAAGAAACACAACTAAACAACCAGAATATAAACACAAATCTTCATGTGTGCAACCACGCATTCTAAGTGAACTGACTATAAGCAATGCATGAGAATTTCGGAAAATAAAATCTTCCATATGTTAAATCTTTTTTCCATCCCAAAGATACCCCTTAACTACATAAGAACACCCAAAATCCCTTTGTGAATTTTAATTGAGAGACATTATTTATCTCTCTTGACCTTCAAATGAAAAATTTCCCTTTGTTTTAATTTGCTTTTTTCAGTGAAAAGTTAGAAAGTCTGATACGCCCCTGATGTGCTAGAACGGCCTCTCTGACGGGTTTCCACGCTCTTGTGGTGGCCATAATTTTCAACTTTTAATTTTTTTCAAAAACAAAAAAAAACTTTACACTTTGAAATAATTGTTTTTAGTACTGATAAAAATTGGTACCTTCCCATCTTGCTCATACGATGATTCCATAAACTGTAATATTCCTAACACCCCATAATATAACAGCCAAAGGGAAATATTTTTTACTTGCATGGATTATTCGAAGTTCTTGACTAATGTAGAACTTTGTTTTTAGCCAAAGGCAGGACACATATTCATAGATCTCATTTTTAACGTCATAAAAGGTTACTGATCAAACATATCTATAGTACATTAAACCAGGACTCCCAGGGTCTCAATTCCTGCAATCACCACGTGCTTCAACCCCTTTTCTTTCCAAATTTCCCTTCTGTATGTAGCCCAACCATCTATTGGTATCTAAAGCCCATTTGGAATTCACGACCATCCTATAGATAACAGCGACCATAATCAACTAACCCTGATCAAGGCATAAAATAGAAAAATCTCTATTGTTATGGCCCGACTCAGTTGGATTTTTTTTAAAAAAAAATGAAAAAGTTTGTTTTGTTAGAATTTGAAGGTTGCGATCCCACACTACATCTTTCTTTCTATCGTTGCATGCATTGCATGTGCCATTGTGCCTCTAGTTAGTGGAGAAATATTTCCTCATTTTCCGGTGTCAATGCAAACATATTTGCTAGAATTCAGCAATGAGGACTCTTCATGGAGGAAAACCAAAAGATAAAACAGAGAAGAGATGTCATACCTCTCCATCATCTGTCAATGCAGTGGAGTGCCATCCTCCGGCAGCTATATCAGCCTGAAATGGAGGTGACAAGAAAAGGATGAAATGAATAGTTGTCAGTCATTGCGGTGCACATAACAAATCATAAAAAAGATTACAAAATATAAAAATAGACAGCAAATTTGTGCAAAAATATGGTTTGGTATAGAATAGGCAGTGAATTTAAGTGAAAAATGAATCTTGTTTTTTATGAGAAGAAATGAGCATTTAGGTCATAACTCATAAGTGCAAGTGTTAATAATTGTGGAAGGTAAGCTCTACACTGCAAATATCGCACCTTAATAGTGCACAAAGACATGCAACTACATACTTTATTGTAAAGATAAGCGCGCACAGTTATTGGTCAGTCAAACAAGACAACCAAATAAATGGGAGTTGTTAAAAAAAAGCCTATTAAATTGATCATATAAAGCAAAAAGAATTAAAGATTATACATTCATTTCCTGAAGGAAAATTGTGGCAACATCCAATGTTTTAACCACCCATTTAAGTTCTCTTTATTATAAGCAAAATGGATTTAGATTTTTATTTAAACAGAAGGATAAATTGTTATGTATCTGTTATAGTTAATTACACTTCAGAGCAGTCGAAGCACACGACAAAACTCCTACAATTATATTTGGTTGCTCTTGACAAAAACTCTTGAAGTGTATCCATGCTGATGCACAAACTTTATTCACAATAACTATGCAAGAGCCAAGAATATAATACTAACCAACGTGAGTCCAGAGAGACCTTGAACTGGATCAGGATGTGATCTGGGCTGTGTATCCCCAGTTCCAAGTTGGCCATATTCATTGTTTCCCCATGCCCATAACATTCCATCTTCTCGAAGAGCCAAATTATGGAATGCACCAACTGCAATTAACCTCACCTTTTCTAGACCTTGTAGTCGTACAGGAGTGGAGATCTGTTTTCTAAAGCAAAGAATGGCATCATAAGCATCAACCATGCTAACTGGGACAGCATGTTCCATATATCCAGAAAAGAATGGAACATAACGGAGAAACAAGGAGAAGAATTTTACACAAATAGAAGATACATACATATCTCCTGGAGGCCATGGCTGGCCCCATGTCCACACGTATCCATCATGTGTAAGCACCACAGAGTGTGTACCTCCAGCAGCTACCTGACATATGAGAACAACTGTATGCATGAGAATTAATCTAGCAACGGTAAATTTACCCTATTTTGGCATGCCTATCAGCAAAGCCAGTAATCAATACAAGTTTCATGATCTTAAGTATGACCAGAACAACATCCAAATTGATGAATCCGTTGAAATTAAAACTTCCACAGACAGACATGGGAAGCAATAAAAAACAAACGAGTAGCAGAGCTTTAGAAAGCCACAATTTTTCATAGGTCTCAAAAATTCCATAGCTAATCTGTACAAGAATTGTTTGGTTCAATGGTCATTTTCGTATTAGCTCTGTTCAAGTACAATCTTGTTTTACCAGGGTTTGCAGTTAAGTGACTGATCTTTCATCATGGATCTCAAATACCCTTCAACTGATTCACACAGGTGGATGAGTAACCCTTTTCACTAATCTTGTCTACAATGCCCACATTCAAACTATAACGTCGGTCTAAAGCCCAAAAATGTAACCAAAAGTGTAAATGCCCTTAGTGATTATATATAGAATCTAAGCATGAGAATGGAGTTTCATGCCTCATACCTCCCATCCCATGTTCAAGAGTAGAAACAAACCAAAGACATCCAGAAACTAAAGATACGAATCACTTTGGTAGTAGGCCAACCAAAAAAGTTCCTTCCAAAATACCCAATATGCTTAAATTGCATGATTTATTAGAGAAACTGAACATTTCTCATTTTTCAATCTCATTAGTGCCTTAGTAGAGCATACTACTGAATGGGAGTCATTAGAAGACCAGGATAAATTTCAGACAACACCGATCTCCTTCCATTCAACCAACTCTATCAATCTCTCTAACACAAATGGTGGACGATAAGAGGACTTCCCACAATAGCACACATCATATCGAGTGGGGAATAAAGAAAATCACCTGGCGAACATGAAGCATCAAAGCACAGCGCTGGGGGATCACTATATCCCTCCTCATAGTCCTGCCAACCATCATCCTTCTTCTCCGGTTCTTCTCCACACTGACCATACTCATTCCCACCTACAAAGCAAATGCAACACACACACATGCACGCATTCCCATCTTAGGAGACAGAGGTGACATATAATCTTTGATGCTCAGGCATTAAATCAGTGAAAAACAATACCCCAGGCATAAGCTTGGCCCTGATCATCCACAGCCAGACAATGCCACCCACCAATAGCCGCCTAAAAAAAATAATAAGTTAGCATTTGGAAACCCATTTGAAAATAAGTTTTTCACTTAAAGCTGCTTTTAAAATTAGATTCCTAGAAAGCATACATTTATCATGAAAAATCTTGTTTATAACACAAAAAAGCCTGTCTTTTTCTTTCTTCAAAAGCTAGGACCATTTGTGTTAAACACCCAAAGAACACAAACAAGACCCAAATCTCAAAAAATTTCTAACTGGGTTGTCTTCAAACACATATCACCTGAATAATCTTGACATCTTCCAGGGCCTTAACCTGGCTAGGGACGCTCTCAGTCTTGGTCTCCGGAGGGTGACCCAAAGTGCCCCTCTGGTTCCATCCCCATGTGAACAACTAACAACACCAACAACCAAAAACACAATGCATTCAACATTTGAAGAACAACAAGAAAGAATCGAAAGGATCATGTACCTTTCCATCACCACATATGGCGAGGGAGTTACGGCTGCCGGCGACGACGGAGGAGATGTTCTTGGACTCGAGGGACTTAACACTGCAGACCCACTCTCTCTCCTCCCAGCTCCCTATGCCCAGTTGCCCATCCTCTCCTGAACCCCTGTTTCATGAACACAATAAAAATGTAATCTTTTAAAATAAAAAAAAACCATTTTTTTTTTACATAGATGCATGAATAGAGGTGTGTAGAGAGGGAGAGAACCATGAAAGGATGACAGAGTCTGAGGCCATTGAAAATGGAGGAGAGTGTTTAGGGTTTGATCAAAGAAACAAAAAGAAGTGGTGTTTCAGTGGTGGTGTCTCTCTCTGTGTGTGTGTGTGTTGATATATTATTTATATGATGTTGGTTTTTTTTTTTTTTTTTTTTGGAGGGGGGGTTGATATTGGAGGTGGATAAGTGAATGTTCTTCCAATTGTGAGTGTCTGATGGTGATGTTTGTTGTGGATGCATATGAACCCTATTGTTGGGTTTGTATAATATTATTTCACTTTGATGATTGATTCTCCACTGGTTTGAGTGCAAGATGAAAGATGCGCGCTTGTATGGCCATTATTGGCCACAGTGTGTATTTTTCAGCAATGTTATAGGAAATCTTTTTGGGATAGTTTGATAAGGAGTTAAGATTTTGATGATAAGTTATTTTAATTTTAAAAATACAAAATCCATTAATTTTGTTAATATTTATGTTTGTTAAAATTGAGATAAAAAGTGAGAATTAATGTTATTTCAGCCTTTAGGTGGAACAAAATATCTTCATTTTCATGTCAAAATTGAAATAAATATCTACCGTTTATCTCGATTATTTTTTATACCAAATGAGAAAAATATGTATTCTCTACTCACTTATTCTCATAATTACTCATTATCTCAATACTTACCCCTTGTTAAACCAGCCCTTGAGTCCAGATCCAATTAAGACTAACTTTAGTTAGTTTCATCAGTATCGAACTACATAGCCCTATGAATCAAGCTGCACAACTAATTGTTGAGTATAGGTCTTACGCTCCAATTGGTATCAATGATACTGACCAAATTCAAACTAGATTGGAGAATAAGACATGTACTCAACAATTGATTGTGCAATTCGATTTATATGTTGTGTAGTTGATTCATAGATTATGCAATCAGGTATTGATAGGACTGACTCGATTCAGACTCAATCATGATATTCTGAACTCTGAAGAATATTTTATTAATAATTTTTTATGTTATTCATTCAATAAATACATGCAGTGTACTATAAAAAAATGTAATTATATTTTTCATAAAAAAACACATGTACATTATATTATGTTTTATTTTTAAAAAAAATAAAACGCGCGTATTTAATGCATAACTGTTTCCATGGAGAATCACAATATTAAATATTTCTTTAAATATTGAAAACTGGATGTATGGAATGACTCATGATTTTAAACAAAATGTTCGTACAGATTATGTCCAATTTGTTACTTGTTTATTCATTTTACTTTGCTGGATAGTCCGATGATTCTTGATACAGAAAATTTGAGCTCCCATCCTCCCTAACCATGTGAATTATGCCTTCATAAATAATGGTTGGGAAACATGTCCTAAATTTCAATAACAAAGTATATATCCTATTAATATGGTGAATTATAGTGTAACACCTACAAAGTTGTAATAACAAATATAAAGTGGGATCAATACGCTCACATTCATTGCCTTGCACAAAAAAAAAGGACCATCACATTTTTTTCTTTTTTTGAGGAATATAGTCTCCTCAGGTAAATGATTCATTAGATAAAACATATAATTTTATTAACTTTTACGAAAGTAAATATACACATTTCATTAGCATATATATTTAGGGCATTGACATACTCAATTAATTTTGCAACCATTTATAGGCGTCATCTCACTAATATAATGTATAAAATAATTAATAATCTAATATATTCAATTTATCATAATATTGATATCAATAATCATTCTCATGTCCCATCTTATAGGTCTCATATAAGTCCTATGACTCTATGAGATGACATACGTGTTAATATATGTTTTACCCTTCCTGTCTTTTTCGTAACTACTCATGATTTTATAAAATATGGATTGTTATTTTGAAGATTTGAATGGGTTGAAGTTTTTTTAATGGACAGTGGATTGTTTTGGTGGTTTTTTTTTTAATCACATGTGATACATGATTAGCTGGATATGAATGATCAAATCCCATGATTTTTTACAATTAATAGTCATCTCTCTTTTTCTTTACACGATGAAAAATATATATACATGATCTATATGTAGCGTCTGCCCATAGCTTCTGCGACTTTTTTCCTTCTCCACCTAAAACATAATTTTGTATTTAGGTTTTTATCCTTATTTTGCGTTTGTTATAATTTTTTATATTGAATTTGGTGCTAGATGTTAAATCTAGCAGCCTTTGGTCTAGCATTTATTACAATTTTTTTTCTTAAATGTGGCGTTTGATTTTAAATTATTTTACATTGGCATGGGTTGTGTAATTTTTGAAAGTTAGTTACATTTTAAACTATTATTTTGGACTTATATGCATCATTTTTTAAAAGCTAGTGACATTTTAATCTAATAAGAACATGTTTAAATTTTATTTGCAAATAGGTTACATTTGTAGAATGTAATTGATGTTTTAATTGTTTTATATGACAAAAGTCAATTACATCTAAAATGTAACTAACTTTTAATGGAATTCATTGTTAAAATTAAGTTGCATTTTATAAATGTAACTGATGTTTATTATGTGATTTGTGTTTCATTTATGCATTTATCAGAAGAAAAATATTACATCTATCGCAAATACTTTGTCTGATTATTGAAAACAGAGACCACAAACAAAAATTTGATTAAATGAGAGAAGATTTAAATTTCGATTTTGAATAATTTCATTTTTCATTTCTTTTTAAGAAACCCTATAAGATTTGAATTTTGATTTTGTTTTCATAAATGTAATGAATGATTTTTTTTTTTTATAATTGGTTCTGAAAAAAACTAAGTTTTCTAAAATTGATTGAATATGTTGATTTGTTTTTTTTGAAAAAGATGGAGATGGGTTTAATGAGAAAATAAAATGTGAGTTATAAATTAGGATAATATTATATTTTGACTTTTAAGCCTTTTTAAAAAATCAAATAAACAACCAAGAGCATCATCAACCGTCCATACCAGGGGCTCAGAGAAAGACTTGCACAATTCGACGAAGCAATAAAAGCATTGGATTGCATATGATTTTATTTAGAAATTCATTGTCAAATTCATAAATGTCATTAACAATTTTAAATATTTAATAGCTAATGATTCAGTCAATTAATGGGTAATAATTGAGCATTAATGGTGGTTAAAGTTTTGACTAATAATTCAACCAATGAATGGAAATTAATTCATCCAATAATTGTGGTCATTAAGAGAGTTTCTTATTCGTGTATATATATATGATTTTTTAATATATATTAATGATATTTATTTTTATACCATTCTAAAGACTCTATTTTCTTTTATACCATTCAAAAATATAAATTTTTGCATATTTTCCACGCTAGTTAAATTTCCTTATTATCTTTCTATATATGTTAATTAACACAAATTAGTCATGGAGAAAGGCCAAAGTATCCTTATTTTATCTTTTTAATATATTCTCTCACTTAGTATTTATTTTTATAATATAACATCTATATTTGTTAATATATAAAAACTATGGAAAACTCAATATTTATATTTAATTTGAAGCAAATATGGAAAGAGGAAAAAATAATCAATTAAGTATTTGACAATCAACTATTAATATACAAAGATTAGACTATTATTATAAACATAAGCTAAGGTTATTTTTGTCATTTCTTTTCACCAGTGATGTGTTAGCTATGGTTAGGTTTTGATCATAACGAGTGATCAAATGATATATTTTTATATTAAATAAGACTTTGATGGTATACAAATAAATATACGATTTACAATGATATAAAAATAATTAACATATATTTGAAGAGTATACATGCAAAAGCCCTATATATATTATTAATTTTTTCTATTTGAGACTTCTTAACCTCTAAAGAACCATGTAATGAAGCAAATATTAACTAGTTCCTTATTTTAGAGCAGTCAACCCTTCTCTCATTATTCTACATGAGGTTTTTGATAATCTATTTACAAGTCTTGCCACACAATTCCCTGTATCAAGTATGTACTTTCATTTTTATATTAAAAAAATGTACTCAATCTGTCACGCATATACTTGGGAAAAAATTTCATAACGCGTGTGAGCTATAAAATGGGAGTACAAACGAGGCTCAATATAAACTTTTTCTGTATATTCATTCTTTGATTGATGATAGATTTAGCCTTACTTTTTAGCCTAAATTACCACCTAAAAGTTATATATATAATCTAGGCTAAAAGTAGGTCAGGCAAAACAGTTTTTGAATCAGCGTACACACTTTGCTAGGGATAATCATGGATAAGATAAATGAGAAACATCCCCCGCCCGTACTCTATTAGAACATATTCGATCCTCTAAATGTCAAACCCGGACTCACTTAAATCACTTTATCATTCAAAACTAATATGATATATAAATAAAACTAACATATCGTTAATTATTATTATTATTACAATTAATAAAATGCCTAACATATATTAAATAATATTGTATATGATAATGAATGAAAATAAAAATTTAGTTTATAATCTAAAAAATAAAAATAATATTTAAATTTAAAAAAATTGAGATTTTTAAAAATGTTCCTTCTAAATGGGATGAGACGGACATGCTTGGGTTTAGTAAAAACCCGTTAAGATAGGTTTATGACAGAACAATCAAACCCATCACGGGTTTGGGATAGATTTAAGATTGGATTTTGTTAGCAGTGAGATTGATCAAACCCGTCCCAACTCACCACAGTTGACTTCCCTTGCTACATGACAAAAAAATCAAAATGTGTAAGAACTCTCTAACATTATCGCTCCAAACAGCATTAAAGAAAACCAATGCAGGTAGTCTTTTAGCACGTCAGTCTTTTGGACTCCAGCAGCAGCAGCTGCTCCCAACATGACAAAACCATAACTGTCCCCATTAATCCTTGCCTTTATATCAAACAACAAAAGGCCCCCACATAAGTCCAAAACCAACCCAGTCTCTCCCTTCACAAAATCAATAACCTCCCATTCTGGGCGTTACAGTTTTAAAAAACATCCCACAATAAACACACAAACAATGGCAACAACAGGGACTGGAAGCAGGAGATACCTGGGACCTATTCTGGCGGCCAACCTCGTCGCATGCCTCATAGTCCTCGGCCTCGCCGGATGGTCCATCGACAAATACATCGACCGAGAGACTCACCACCGTAAGCAAAAACTTCTCTCTACAATACCATGCATGTTTTTATAACCAATGTGATGTGATTGCTTTGTGATCAAACTGTGATAATAGACCTGGGTGGGAATGAATCAACAAACTACCTATTGGTCTTCGCTCTGTTGGCCGGAGTACTAGGCTCGTGTTCGGTGTTGATCGGATTGCTTCACCTGCGAGTGTGGAAGAATGAGAGCCTTGCCAGCGCTGTCTCCTCCGCCATAATTTCCTGTGCTATTACAGCTCTCGCGTTCGGGTACATGGCTTACACATCACCTAACACTATGAAATATCTAATAGAGTATATACTATGGTATGTCGGTATATACTCTATTATGAAAAATGTAAAAATGTATGTATTCAATTCATTCGACTACTATGTGCTTCACTTTTTCTGAAACCATGTACTTTATTAGATGAATATACATTTCAAAAAAAAAAAAATCAAAACTTGTTTAGTCTACAAAAGTGATTGCAGGAATGACTAAAGTGTAACATTTTCCATTCTGCTATACTTTTTTGCAGTGTTTCATGCAAGCAAATCCGTTTAGGAAATCGCGGGCGGCGATTGGTAGGACAGACTATGAAGTGAATTGAAACTTAATATTTTTCAATGTGTGAAGAAGTGAAGATACAGGGAGCCTTATCACTGTATTTTTGGTTGCAGAGGACATTGGAGGCATTCATTGTGATCTTGGCACTCACAGAGCTGATATATTTAGTCTTGTTGCACGCCGGATTCATGAACAGGAGATATGGCCCAGGCTATAGAGATCACAAAACAGATGATGATCCAATTGTGCAAGAACCCCCAGGTGAGGTCTGATTCGCCTGGTTGATGCATTGATCATCGCCTGTTGTTTCACTCTTTCTTTTTTTAATTAAGTTTTGTGGTTTGTAATGGCAAAAAAAAAAGGAAAGAAAAAAAAATACTTGCCTTGTTGGACAAAAGTGGGTGAGCTTGTATTATGGACAGCCTTGTTCCTCTATGTTTTCTTGGAGTGTGAATTCTGTCGCCAATGGTAAGTGGTCACTTCCAAAGGTCTGCACCAGAATGCAACATTGATTAATGAGAAATGGAGCATGAATTTTACTTGGCAGACAAAAACATATGGCAGAGCTAATAAGCAGAATTGCATGAAAGTCATTTGCAAAACAGCAGCTTAATGAGGACAAAATGCATGCCTAAACAAGTGCCACATACAAAATTAGCTCCCCAGAGTTCTATTTATTTGAACATAGGTTAAAATGGGAAACCCACAAAACTAGCATAACCGAGGTCATAAAAAGGTGGGATCATCTCAAGAGCTGTGTAGCACAAACAAAATGGTTAACTGAAGCATTACTATTCAATAATGAAGGATATTTTTATAAGATACTAAGAAAGGGTGATGACAAAGTTTGAGATGATGTTTAAACAAAGTGAAAGGGCCCGTGAGGTTTTGATCTAGGTTTGAGGGGGACATGAAACAGGAGGTGGAGAAGGTCACCACTCAATATATCATACAAGAGATTTAGAAAATTTACAAACAAAATGTTGTGATGGACATTGCATCATACTAGCTAGTGTAGCTACATTGCATAGAATTTTTTTTGGGTTTTTTTTCCGGCATGTTACTTGACCTACTGTTCTCTTCCTCCTCTGGTCAAGGATTGGACTTATCTTGCATGTAAGTATAGATAAACAAAATAAAATTAGAAGGAAAACCATGAGAGATTCTTAGATCAATCTTTCATGATTGAAAATGACGATAAGTCCTTTTCACAGGAATGTAGTAGCATGTGAAATTATGACACTTTTTTATGTAATGTTCTCTTTCACAGTGCTTTGTCTTCATAAAAAGAATAATTGAAGAGAAATATGCATTTAAAATCAGTGATCGCTTTGATGCTCCCAAGTTTTATATGTCAATCAGTAGTGTGTTACCATACATAAAATGCATCAATTTTGTGTGTCTGCATGTGCGTGTGTATTAGATATATTTTTTATTTTTTTGGAGAACTATTGAAATCCTTAAAGATTGAGAATCATTCCAGTACCTTGCTAGGGAGGCCACCTGTCTTCCGTAATGTATCGAGAGCAAGAGTATCTAGAACTCTTGTAGGAGCAACTCCATTTGAGTACCTATATCAAGAGCAACTAAACTGTATGATCTTAAAAACACAAGCCACAAATTTCTAAAGATAGTAACTCTACCAGAGATAATCAACGGTCCCGAGGAACTTTGAATGATAAGTGGTTGCCAATGGCTCACCCTGAGGGTCCCTAGTCCTTGTGTTCCCCTGGAAAAATAAGAATACTAAAAGGTCAAAATTTATTGAATTCCAAAGATGAGCTTGGTTTGGATTCTTTTAACAAACAATAACCTTCACAATGGCGTAAGAGCTGTTAAGATTCAATGGGTGTTCAAGTTTTCTACAATCTGGCACACCAGTTGCATTTTTCAACTCTTCATCAGTCCAGCAGTGACTCCATGAACTGGGATGAAGAGGCTCAGACATGTTAGCAAAGACAAAGATGCTGTGTTATGAAGATTAAGAATAAATGCATATGTGATACCAAAATCACCTTTCCATCAATTATAAAGAGCTTCAAGTTACCTATATATGGCACTGTACTGAGAAGGATGACTCCTGTTCTGGCCAGATAAATCTCTTCTGTCATAACTGGTGACATCCAACTTCAATTAACAAAGACAGAAACACATCAAGCTTCTTAGGTAAACATAGACAAAGAACATGACCTATGTATGACACACAACAATAAAGAATACACATCAAAAGCATGGAAATTAATGAAATGGATGTATTATAGTTTACAAACAAAGAACTAACATAAACACTCACCTCCGCAGAAGCCAAATAAGCATAAATTGCACTCTGAAAATGAGAAGGAAAAGGAAAGTCAGCTCAATGTGTATGGCAATGAGATAGGTGGGCATGGGAGGGGGCGGCATCGGGAATTTATTGTTTTAAGAAGTTCATGAAACATCAGACAAGAATAGGTACAAGATAATATACTTCTGGGGTACAATTGAAATCACCAGCAAGAACAACAGGGATGCCACCCCATTTATCAGAGAGAGCATGAACCTTTGACAAGAGAATGCGGATCTGGAAACATAATATGATCACTGTCAGAGTAATATGTGGAAATGTAAACATAATGTGCGTATTAAAAAAAATTGAGTTTAAAACTCAGGATGTGAAGAGTGACATGTGGAAATGTCTAAGCTAAATACAATATTAATTTATGGATTATTACATAATCAAAACAGTGTAGCAACTGGCTCAATGCATCTGTGTTCATGTCTAGACATGCAACACATAAGCACACATGAAAACTAATTATAGGCTTAATGGCTTATATATGGCCAACAAATAGAATTCTAGACTTATTAAACTGGCTTCTACATCTATGTTCTGAATCATAGTTCAAAACCATGTGCGGACCGCATGTGCGGTGGGGTCCGCACATGGCATATGCGGCCGCATGTATCGAACATGCGGTCGCACATAGGGTAAGGTAACCGTTCGAACCCCCGTTCGAACTGAATGCGTTCGAACAGATTTCGAACGGTATATTGCTGTTCGAATTACCGTTTGAACGACAATCCAAACTCAGATGTAGGTTTTACCGTTCGAAGTCCGTTCGAACTGAACTTCGAACGCCCTCTTACCGTTCGAAGTCCGTTCGAACTGAATTCGAACGTGCGCCGCATATTGGGGGGAATGTGTGCCCGGGGGCACACATCAACATGTGCGGCCGCACATACCGGTACGTGCGGCCGCACTTCAAACTATGTTCTGAATAATTAGAGGACTCGAATTGGGCATGAACGGTGGATCTTAGGTTTAGTTGTGGATTGGAGGGGGCTGGAAAAAGTGGGGTTTGGCTTTTAATGAGCAACTAAACTGATCTAAAGTGGACAGATCTAAAATGGTCCAATGTGAACGTTAATGATTTATTGGAATTAGTAGCTGTGACTATGACCAAGTAAAATTACTTTTCAATATGGAGTATGCTGAACTTCAAACAAACAGCTAACAACCTACAAAGGATTCCATTTCTACATGTCTTGTGTTTTCCTGTACCTATACAACTCCACATTATGTTTCGAAAAAGTATTACGGTTTTACAGTTAGGCTCCGTTTGGTAATGCGTTTGGACGGATTCCGCTTTTTGAAAAGCTGAAAATCTCTAAACGCACAACCAAACGGGTCGGATTCCGGCGGAATCAAAAGCTGGATTCCTTTTAATTTCTCTATCGAAATCCGTGTTTTTAAAATCTCAAAAAGAACGCTTTTTGGTCGGAATCGACAACTTTTTCTACCAAACATTAAACTCCTTCCAAATATTGATTCCTGAATTAAAAAAAAACATCCAAAAAAAGCCAAAGGTCTAAAATCATCTTAAAAAGCAGCTTTATTCTAAAATCTACTTTTCAATCTATGTTTCCAAACGGAGCCTTAGGCTCTTTGAGAATTGGCATAGAAACCTAATCCATTATCCAAATAATAAAACAGACCAATGATCAACTTTAAAGTGGATACTATATAATTGAAGTAAAGGTAAAGAACTTACTTGACCTAGTTTTATATCTCCACTATTCGGGTTGAAGAGAACATGGACATTTCCAAATACTATTCTTCTTGTATCTGCTTCACAAACCTGCCTGTAACAAATAATATATCTGATGCTACAACATGTGCATGCATAATTCTAAGTCCTTTAACTCAAAGAATAAGTTTGTAGAATCTTCAAAGTCAGTCAAATTAAATAAAAGAATGTGTCTAAAGAAACAAGAGAAAGTTAACATTCATGAAAGATTCAGATATCAGGTTTCAGAAAAGAAGAGTTCATTTTGTGTTAACTTCCAGAGTAATTTTACCCAAAGGGGTGCAGTCAATTTTTAACCAATGGCACATGAGAAACATACATGCTTTCTCATGCAGACCGATACAGAGTAAAAAAAAAAAGGCCTATTTTTATTTAGATTTTTCATGCTTGGAAAAATTATATTATAGGAGTAATATATTTTTTATTGCTATCGGACTAATTTAAATGATGCTCTTACATCCCCATGTGGATGAGGACAGATAATTGATTATTTCCATAATGTAATCCAACATACTTTCTGTATTATGGATATGAGACAATTCCAATTTCTAACACCCATACTGTCTTACAATGGACTATTGACATGATTTCTCTCTAATGTACTTATCCCAACAAGCCATAAGCAGAATGCAAAAATTTCACTGGGAAAAATTGAGTACTCAATAAAATTTGTTTATTCTTTTACAGTGTTGTGAAAAAAATAGCCCAAAACAATTGTGCCTTGTCAGCTTCCGAGTCAATTTTTTTATGAAATAAGGAGGATTTCAACCTTAGTTTAAAATATATCAGACAATATGTATCATATTTCCAAGCCAAAAAATAAAAAGATAGCAATGTATGTACTTTTTAATGTTTGTTTCAGGCTGGGCAGATATGTATGGGTATAGGAAGATACGGCATAAATGGTGTTTGGCTGCTATAGAGCATATTGCCACAGCACATGTGATTAAGAGGTTGCATCAAAATGTGAATGTGTAGTTTTCCAAGCAATGGAAAAAATCTTCCTTCCCTTCCTCCCGCCTCCCTCTGCAAATACTCTCTTTATCTACCAATAAAAAATCTCTTCTAAATGGAAGGCTAACCAATGTTCAAAATATATGATCAATCAATAGCGTTATTAGATTTTTGAGTGTAGAATTTCTTTCCATTCATAATATATCATGCTCTTAAAAATATGGAGAATGTGAATAAATCTGCTTCTAGGTCTCCTTAAGTATACTTCTGTAATTGACCACACTACAAACACATGATCACATATTTGCACTTTCTCAAAGACTATATACCTCACTAATTTTTCTTGAAACGAGAACATATATGAACCCTAAAATGATGCTACAAAGTACAGAAACAAAAACACTCTGGCATGTTGAAAAAATCTCAGGAAAAATTTTCCTACACAAATCAAATAAAAGAGAACACCAAAGTATTTTCCGCACATCTACTCCTGGCGTTCCAATAACTAATGCTCAACTATTTAAAACAACAAAATAGAAATAGAAACAAGAATCTCATCCCATAAAAAATGGGGTTATCTATGGAGCATGATTTGAAGAAATCATGAAAGCTCTATACAAAATTGGCAGTTCTGTAAAGTTGTTAATGCATATCAATTCTCAATAAATGGTACCAAGTCTATGAGTGGTGAGTAAATGGGCAATAGAGGGATCTGCATTACTAGGAAAACCAACTTGTAGTCAGGGAAATCTAGCTCATTGTTTACACAGGTTAAGCTCATGCAACCAGCGAGCAGTCCTCCATTCGATAACATCTCATAGAAGAACTGTGATTATTCAATTAATGTAATAAACCAGAAAATAACACACGTTACTTTTACCACTATTCACAAATCTCCACAACATACAATGCAATTTAAATTAAATAAAACAAAATTTTGAATATAAAAAGTTTAATCAATTATTTCAAATTTGCGTCTACTTAGATAAAATTGTTGTACGACTAGGTGTTCTGCCTAATCTCATGATACCAGAACATACAAAATAGAGCAAGAACCAAAGCACTTGTATCACTTAACTCACAGTACCTCGAGAACAAAGATCTGGGCAACATTGTCACGAAGACCAAACAACTTAAATTCAATGTCCTCTTTGTCCACCAAACGAAACCTATTTCAATAACTCAAGTCAGTTATCTTTCCATATCACTAATAAAAATGTAATTTAAACAAAAAAAAAGCGTGGAAACCATATCAAAAGAGAGAGAGAAAAAAGCAATTCTAACATGTTTTCTTTCCAAAACACGGCACACCCATCCTTCAACTCCCCAGTGCGTCCCTACAAATAAAAGCATGAGAGATTTAACACACCAAAAATGATGAATGTTAGACCTAATGAAATAGCCATGCCATTAACGCAATATATGAAATCTCATAATGCAGTATATACTTCACTATCTCCATATATATTCTATTATGAAAAACATAAAATTATATGCATTCAATTCATACAAGAATTTACTTCATTATCCAAGTATATACTTCAAAAAAAAAAATTCAAAACATGTGCATACTGCAAATGGGGCCGCACAAAACACTGAACATGTCATTTTCCAACCTTAAATCTTCCGGTGTAACCTCTGCTCTTCATATAGCCTAACAAATCCCCAAACATGTCCACCTCCTGTAACATAAAAAAATAAAAAAATAAAATAACAATCTCAATTACCAAACAAACATAACACGAGCGCGACAAACTTCAACCTGCATACACACAACATCAGCATCACAGTCCCAAACTTCATCGCAAATGAGCCTCCTGCGCCGCTCCCATCTCATGTACTCCAGGGGGACATTCGGATAGAGATGCCGATGCTTCGAAGCGTTCCGATCTCCCAATACGTTATATGACATCGCCACGAATGTGTCTGCCACCACATCAAGAACTCATCAAAAGTGCATCAAAAGCTCGAATATATACTCGTTTTGGGGGGGCGATTGGGGACCTGGAGGATTGGACGGAGACGGAGGACGGTCGGCTTCGATCCAGCGCCGGCGGAGGGTCCTCTGATTGATGTACGGACGGTGGCGGACGGCGGAGGTGAATGGGCAGAGACTATTGGACCATAACGAGTGGGAGAGAGCCATTGCTGAAGGGGATTGGATTGGTTTTGTGAAAACAAAAAATTGGGGGTCTTTCATTGAAATGGGATCCCTATTGGATAACGGTAGGCCGTTGTCGACCAGGAAATGATGATCTGGGGAAATTACAGATACAACCTTCGATAAATAAATGTTACCATTTTTTTTCCCGCGAGTTATTGTTGGGGGGTAGGAATTAAGGTTGGGTAAATTATAAATTAAGGATTAATTCTCCTCCTTCGGCTTTCATGCGTTTATTTATAGTATTTCAATCAAAATTTTATATTTTCACAAAATCTATCAAAACTAAATTCTTAAAAAAAAGAATTCACCTTCTAAATATTTACAGTAAAATTTTCATGAATTTTTATTACATTTAACCTTAAAGTCCAAGATGGATAACTATTTTAATAAAGAATAATTCATTTTTTAATAATGAAATTTTGTTGTTTAGTTGATTATTATGGATTAAAGTGAAGAAGATTTGGATAATGAATTAAAAAAATATGAAAAATGATTTAATATGTGCGTCCCCTATGAATGATGACAAAATTTGATCATTATACTAATGGAATTGATTAAATAGAATAAACAATTCTAGGGGTACTTACAATACCAATACTAAGTTTTTTATATTATTTTAATATAACTATATTCAGTTATTCCATATAAGCATATTGATTTTTAAGTTTATTCATCTATATTCCATTATTTCATCCATATATTCCCTATACCAAATTAAGATTCACTGAATTGTTGAATAAGATGCAAAGAGTGTTTGAACAAAGCACTAGGCAGAATCTTCTTTAATCGCGGGATAGTATAGAAAGAGAGCGATCGCACCTGTGGTGATTTGAGAAACAGAGACAAAATAATATTTCCAAATGCAAGCTCTTGGCCTCGGCATTTTTTTTCTAATATTTATGTATCTTTATTCGTTGTCATCTCGACGTTTAGATGGTCGTTCCTTTGTTTTATTAGATATATAAAAAACGAAAAAAGAAGAAATGGATCACTTTCGACACGACACAGCTTTAGAGTTAAACATTGGTTCGGTTCGTAAATCGAATCTTGCTCGCTTCATAATCTCAAAATAAGTTTATCTACTCACCAAAAAACAAAAAAAAGTTTATCTACGCCCACTTTTTTTTTTTTGTTTATACTTATCTACACCCACTTGAACATTCCATAATAGTAGTGGATCTTTTGTCATCAATCACATGAAGTAACATAAAGAATAACATGAAGGCATTAAATTAATAACCCCGTTAGAAGTTGGGACTATGAGAGTACTGACTTGCAATCCACCTTTCAAAGTTTTCAAGCTGTTCAAAGTCATCCACAAGTCTCACTCATATATATTCTAATGAATTTGGTGAGAGTTTCTACTTGAAGGTCTTTGTTATTTTGTAGTAGCATAAGAATTTGGATTTTAAAACTCAAAAATAAATAAAAATAGAAGGATTTGAATAAAAAAATTAGGGCACCGTTACCTAGATTTTTATTTAGAGTTTTGTGTGAAGTCGCATTTCATTGTGTCTTTTATTAGATGAGAAATATATTTTTACTTTTTAAAGTAAATTCATACAATTTATTAGAATATAAATTTTATTTTTATGATTGTACATGTTTTGTTATATTAAATGTATATGTGCATAGAGCTTGTAGGCAGTGGCGGCTCTAGGAATCTTAAGAGATGGGGTCATCTGAAAAACTAAGTACTACAAAATTTTCAATAAATCTACACTTGTTATATATTTATCAAAAACATAAAATTTTATTTTGAAAATAGAATAATTGACATTAAAAATAATCATCAAAGAATGGAGATCAAAGATTTCTAATACATAAAATTTTATAATTGTCCTCAGTGAGAATTCATATTTGCAAAACCCTTAATGATAACAATAATAGTTTTAATTATAGCTACATTTACAATGTTCTTTTGAATATCATGATAACACAGCTTGTTATTATTAAAGTATTCTACAACAAAACTTCATTGATAGATTCATTATGATCAGCCAAAAAACTGAAGAAACTCTAAAAAATTTCTTTCATTAGTTGAGTCATTAGATTTATCATGATCACGAAAAGTTAATCTGTGACAAAGAGGAATCTTACGCAATCAATTGAAGCATTTAAACAAATCCGATATTGAATCTTCATTTGTTTTTTATTGTTTAGAAAAATCAAAACAATTCCAGTCCCAATTCCAATTCTACATGTGTCGATAGAAATTTAACAAAACTAATGTGGCAATAGATTTTTTTAACATTTTCTATAAATGCATCCGTGCAATTCATTGAATCACATGCTTCATTTTTATGAAAGCATATACCTCTCATTAGATGAAATACATTATTTTTAAAATTCAAAACATGTGTAGACTGGAATTGAGACTGGAAACATGAATGTATATAACATTATCCTTACAATTTTGGGTTAATGTGGAGATAGCCGAGTAGATTTGTTTAAAAAATATTGATGGACCCCACCAAGCCACCACAACATATTACATGTGTCACCACTCACCCCAGTGAGTCCACATTTTTCTTAAGTGGGGTTTTATATAGGGTAATGTTTTTTATTTTTTTGGACGGGGTTATTGTATAGGTAATATTTAATATTTTTTAAAAATTGGATGGGGTCAATTGACCCCACAGTCACCAATGTGGCGCCGCCCCTGCTTGTAGGTTATATAAAATCTTGTGAAAGAGAGTATGGATCTCATTTTTTATATGCGCTCCCGTATGTTGATTTTAAAAGATGTATATTTCACTTAATAAAACATGTACATTCATAAAAATAAAACATAATTTAATGAATTGTATAGACCCAATTATAATAAAAAAAATTATATGTTTCGTCCAATTAAGAATACACGTCATTCAGGTACAAAGGAATGTATGCGAGACTATAAAAAAAATAGAAATGCATGTAACAAGTTTTGATCCTATGTGACTATGAGCATCAAACACAAAAAATTCACTTAAACAATACTTATATGTGTAAGTTGTACATCCATGATTTTTTCAAAAACACTAATTAAACCAGTAATCTTTCTATTAGAAGATAACTTTATCCATCTAAGAAACATATTTTTTCCAACACGATGATCTTTTTTATTTTTTGTATATAAGCTCTGCAGAACGATTACAAATGATGTGAACAAAGACCACCCATAGACCTAGTCAAAAGGGTTGTTTTTCACCTTTTTTTTTCTTTCATTAGAAGAGGGGATCGAAATCCCAACCCCTCCATCAAATGAGGATGTCCTCACCACTGTGCCAAGCCGACGGGGGACCATCACAGTGAACTTTTGTTTGGGGTGTGATCAAACATTTGTATGAGAGACAACGAGAGAATTCCTAATTTTCAAATTATTCCTCTAAATTCAACAAGTCCACAAGAGATTCTTTTAACCTCTGAAAAAAAAAAGTTTCTTTTTACAGCTTAAATAACGAAAAGCGAATATTTTAACGGAATTTTTAATCGAAAGAATCAAGATCTTTAGAGGGGATTACCCTGGATATCTATAAGATTACGCCAAAAAAAAGTCAAGAGACCCTTCGTGAACGCCTCAACTTCCCCCGCCACCAACCAACCTAACGGTCCCCCTTCCTTCCCTCCCCCCAAAAAACCTCCCTTTATTCCCAACCAAAACAAAATCATAATAAAAAAAATCGAATCCGAATCCCTTCCAATTCTCAATCCCTCCAAGAAAATAAAAAACATTAAACGCTGGAGTAATGGTGGTGGTGTTTGGAAGGTATGGGTGAGTCGGGATCCTCCGCTTCGTCGTCGTTCTCGTCGTCCTCCGAGAATTGCTGCTTCGAGGAGGCCGAGTCGGGGACGCCACTCTCCGCCATCGCGGAGGCCTTTGAGGAGCTCTCCCGATCCCTCAAGGAGTCCAACCTCCTCCGGCTTGGCCCCTTCTCTGACTCGTGCTCGCTCGTCTCCGTTCTCTTTGGATGCCTCGGATTCGCCTTCAAGTTCGCCGAGTTGGAGTACGTCGCCAAGGTTTGCGTTCCCTCTTTCCTTTTCTTTGTTCTGTTTGGGTTTGTTTAGTGAGTTTTTGTTTGAATTTTTGCTTATCATTTGGGATTTTTAAAACACCAGTTTCTTCCACAATGACTGAAAGATGTGTTTTTGGGGCTCCTAATTTTGAGATTTTTAAATTTTTTCTGTGGTGGATAATTGCTTATTGGAAGTTGGATTGTAATGTGAACTCACGCGAGGTTGTGCTTCTGTTGTTTTCTGCCAAATTAAGGGATCCAAAATTGTGATAAACACAATAAAAGGAATGAAAGTAACCATGCAACTACAATTTTTAAGATTGCTATTAGAAGGGGATTTTGAATTTATAAGTGGTAGAAGGTTTGGATCCTCTGTGTAGTACAGTGAATCCCTATGAGAGTCAACGAGAAGCGTCACATGTGACAAATAAACCGGTTTTAGGCTGTGTATGGAAACAGATTTACATTTTTTCAGGAGTCACACTTAATTCAAATGGTCTTAGCTTTTGAAGAAAGTGGAAAATAGCTTTTAGTTATAAAAAAAACTTTTCAAGAATCTAATAGAAGTATGGTACCTTGCAAAGTTTTTTTTTAAAATTTATTTATTTAAAAAAGCTGCTTTAAGTCAAAACATTTTTTCAAATTCATTTCCAAACATTACCTTATTGGACATGCCT
This sequence comes from Acorus calamus, assembly GCA_030737845.1. Taxonomy (NCBI): domain Eukaryota; kingdom Viridiplantae; phylum Streptophyta; class Magnoliopsida; order Acorales; family Acoraceae; genus Acorus; species Acorus calamus. Next base: position 37,504,283 of record CM060863.1, on the reverse strand, counting down.
TCACTTTTGTTAATATTTACATCAAAAAACACGAATGCTCATCTTAAGCAATTTTACGCATCCACGTAGTGTACCCTCATTGACTATGAGAGGGATATCTAGCTAGGCCTTCAAAACATGGTAAAACATGAGGTTGGAATATATGGATATCACAATGTTATGTTGCACTGACATAAGCTGGGATCCATCTTGAATGAAGCCTTCCTTCTCTGTTTGGTTTGAGCTTTTTGTTTTCTTAGTCTCTTATGTGAGGAGTCAATCCCCTCTTCTTCTTTTTTAATGCCTGCATCTCACTTTAACTTTGTATGCAGCATTGAAAAGTAATTTCCTTGATCTTCTTTCTCCCATGATGAGGTTAATTCTCTGTGGCCTATAAATTTTCTTTTCCTTGTGGAAATATGCGACCGAACCTTTGATTTCTTCTTTTCTGGTTTAGGTGGTTCTTACCACAAAGTGAACCGAATTAGGTGTATAGGTAGCAATTCTCATTGATGAAACATGATCTTTTAGGAATATAGTAGGCCAAAAGATTTTAAGTATTGGGAGTTCGACATCAAATTATGGGTCACCGATCTCCATCTTAGACTAGTTCAACAGTGTAGGTTCTGTGAGTTCTTCAAAAGGATTTATATAGACATAGTTTAAAGTGCAGCTGCACGTACCGGTATGTGCGGCCGCACGTGCTGATGTGCCCCCCTCGGCACACATCAGCACCTTTGTGCTGCCTAAGTGCTATCCATGTGCGGTCATGTGCGGCCAGACGTTTGAACCCAGTTCGAACGGGAATCAAACGGCCCTTAGGCGTTCGAATTCAGTTCAAACGGAATATCAAACGGCTCTTCAAGCGTTCGAACCCAGTTCGAATGGGATTCAACGACCCTTATGCGTTTGAAACGGTCCTTAGGCGTTCGAATTCCGTTCGAACAAGGTTCAAACGCCCATATACTAAAAAAAAAATTTTAAAAATGAAATATACAATGTGCTACCGCATGTACTGTATGCGGACCCCACCGCATATGGGCTCCGCACATGCTTTTTAAACTATGTGTATAGATGGGATCCACTGAACTGACATCAACTCAATGTGGTACAACATGTGATATCTATTCGTTGATGGCAATAGAAGCGCTGTTACTTGTTGACATCGCTGATCCTCACTGGACTTTAGAAGGAATTGAAGGCATATAATGGCTAGCTTTGAGTGCATGGAGGTGCTTATGGATTTCTCAACTGTTCAAACTTTCCATACTGTTGTATTGTTGCCACTTCCCTGAATTGGAGGAATTTATTATGTTGATGTATTGTTCAGGTGGATAAATCTTTGAAGAAGTTCTTCATTTAAAAAAAAATATATGAGATTTTGTATTTTTGACAAGCAGGAGTTGACATCATTCATGACCAAAAATATGATGCTTCTTTTATGGAACTAGCTATAATGTAGCAGTTCATGTGCACTGCATTTTTGTCCATTGTAGGTGAAACTAAGGTAGGTTTCAAATGGTTTTTTCCTGGACTCTCTTGAGCTTCATTATGAATTCCTTCCCGAGCATGAAAAATTATAAACATGACAAAAAAACCTTTATTTTTTTTCTTGAAATCTAGAATCAATAACAATAAACATAATGCTGAAAATTCACTAGGAAATATTCATCACGTTAATGTTCAAATGGTATTTCCACAAGACAACTAGCCTAATAGATTATTGATATTTAGTGGCATTTCACAAGACAACTGGCCTAATAGATTATTGATATTTAGTGTGTTATATACATTTTAGTCAAATATTTTGCTCAAATAATTGATCTTGTTGCATTTGAATTGCTTTGCTCACAATCTGTTCTTTGGGGACGGACAAGCGGTTTCCTCACCAGTCACCAGTCCATATTTTTCTCGCTTCAAAACGTTCTTTCAGACTATATATAACTTTAACTGTTATTGTTATTTGATTTTTATTTCAGGTCCATGACCTATTAGAAGCTTCAAAGACGTATGAAACCTTGAGTGATATTCTTGATCATGATGTTGAACATGATACAGTCAGAAAACCTGGAAGTCATTCGCGTAATTTACGTAGAGTTAGGCTGGGTCTTGATCTCATCAAAGCATTATTTGAGCAATTTCTTTCATCAAAGTAAGTTGCACTCCCCTCTATACAATCTCATTTCAGTCAGTCCAACTGATTCTATCATTCTACTGTAATTGCTATTCCATTCATATTGCATGTAGGATATTTCACATATTAGTTGTGAATTTTGTGAATTACATCATTGATATAAATTTGATTGTTCTGTTCAAACTTCAAAGTTATCATATACTTGCTAAACATTCTAGATGTCAATAGAACTTATTGTTTTGATGTTGCCTGATTAACTTTATTTAATTTTTGACATATGGAAATTACTTGAGATCTATAAGAAGCAAACCCATGGCTCTAGCCAAAGACATGGGAATTTTTTTGTCTGTCCAAAATAATAAATTATATAAATTCTGAAACTGTATATCAAGGCTGTGTCTACTGATTTCAAAGAAATCCCAGTCTAAACAGAAATAATTTCATATGATTATGAGAGAAAGTAGTAGTTAGACCAGCAGTGTGAAATTTCATTGCTATTTGCATGATCTTGAACCAATGTTTACAGGATTAATGTAAAAAAACTATAAAATCAATGACCAATCTAGTAAGTTTGACATGGGATCCATAAACTGATGATATCTAATAACAGGAGAGGGTGATGGTCGGAGAGACCTTAAATTGTCCAGTTGAACATATTCTTAATGGTCTCAGTGAAACCTCTATTAAAACTCCAGAGTCTCCATATCCCATTTATGCTGAGATTGCTACATATATATATGAACAGAACAGCAACATCAAGAATAGGTCTATATTATATTTAAAAAGATAAGGAACATTGTCCTGAAACACATGTTTCACCACCTTTAATTTTGTTTTTCATGTAAAAAAAAAAACAAAGCTATATTAAAAGAGAAAATAGTTTGGTGATCTTCATCTTGAAATATGGGAAGCTTTTCTTTGTCATCATGCTGCATAATTTGTGCCAATTATTGTTATATTCCACACCACAATGTTGTAAATTTTGTTATGTCAGCGGAGGTGTCTTAACAACAACTTTGAATTTCAGTGAATGCTCTCTCAAAGATGCAGCATCAACAGCTTATGCACAAGTTTGTGCACCATATCATACTTGGGTGATCAGGAAAGCAGTTGGTACTGGAATGTATGCTCTTCCAACCAGGGAACAATTACTATTGAAGCTAAATGAAACGGGTGAGTGTCTACATTACTTTCTCAAAATATCTGGTAGCCAATACATTTACATTTGGAATGCTTAAACTGGGAAAATTTTCAAATTAGTATGCAATCATGGGAATCCCATGAGTACATGTATGGATGGATGATATGTGTACTTAAAATAACTAACAACCGTCCATGGATTACAATTCCATTGATGGAAATTTCATCAATACACTTTGATGGACACACGTCATCCATCCATACATGTGCTGATGGGATTCCTGCCACTACAGTCTAATATGAAAAATTTTCACCCAATTGAGTCCTTCAAATGCCCATTTGAAGTTGAACTTACAATTTTCTTGTCTAGTTCAAATTTTAATGTGCCTTGTTTTTAGCAGACCACTCTGTACAGAAGGAAATGAGAAGATACATCGATGCGTCCATTCCAATTATACAGTACATCGACAAGCTTTATCTCTCAAGGAATATCACCTTGGATTGGTGATTGAGCTGGCTAACCGAGTGCATCCTTCAGATTCATTGAACGCGTTCTACCATTTATCTCAGAACAGCAGCATCCATAGTTCTGTTTGTTATACTTGTAAAGCATACTACAATTTTTGAATTGTATAATATTAGAAACCACACAACAAATTCATTCATTTGTTTGTTACAATTACTATGTAATGGAATCACCCAGGAAAGTTTAATGGGCGTGGTCCTTGAAATCAAAATCAAAATCTCGCAGCGCAGGTGCAAGAAATTAACTTTGCAATGTAATTAAGGTTCTAAAAGTAACATATAAGCACAAGTTTTAGTGCTCAGGCATCTGTGGTTGGGATGAATGACCAGGGAGGCAAGGTTTTTTGCAGTTTGAGTTATTCTGTTTGTGATTTCAATGCTTTTGGAAAATTCATAATGATCCTTTAAAACAAATGGAGGATTCATGTTAAAAAAATATTACATTTAATCATTCTTGCAGCCTTTTTTATAGATCTAACATTTTTTAGTATATTTTTCTAATTTGGAAAATCCCAGATGTATAGGGTAAAAGCAATTTTCTGAGCCCGATAACAATGTTTCACGTATCCGCAGCCCATGTCTTGATTAGCTTGGGTCCATGACCCGTGAACCCGGTCATCACATCCGATGACTAGAATAAATCAGGTCAGATATCAAACCAAATCTCAATAATTATTTACTGGATTTGGGGCTATTAATACTAATTCTCTAAATCCCTTAAGATAAATCAAATCTTTCCGGTTCGAGGGACCTCTCCCCGTCCATCCGATCGGGAGAGATCAACTGTCAATCCTGGGCATCTAAAACAACTATATGAATAGAGAACTAACTATTGAGGGACGTAAGAAATCTTTTTTTACAACAAACATTAAATTCCATTGGCTGACTTGAATGTTAGATGATCTTCTGTAGATCACCCTCTCCCCGTGTTCATGATGTTTGCGGTCTCATATCGCTAACAACCAAGCGAAACCAACTGAAAGATAACGGAACAGCAGATCTTACAATTTGAATCTGGTTCATCAATTTTTATCCTTCACATAGAATCACCAGCAAACACTATATAGCCATGACACTAACGTGCTGGTAGGTAGGAATAACTAAAATCTATATAGGCGTGTGGTAGGCAGGAATAACCAAAATTGCAATAGGTTTATAACCGGTGACTCAAGGTGAGCTACGACTAGTAATATGATTTGGTAGGAGAGGATATCATGTGATCATGCATAAGAATTATTTAACTTAATATGATTATGTTCTTAGCCTTAAAGACTGTGGCATATTTTGACTAACCTGATTAGCATGAGAATTCTTTAACAACTCAAGAGTTTAATCCCGACCCTATCTAAATCAATCCGTCTTTTGGGTTGGGTTAATTTGAAATTTTAGCATCCGGGTTCAATTTAAAATTGAACTCGAGCAAACCACTTAACTTAATTAATTTTGATTGAATTTGGGTTGAGATAGTAATATTAAATGTTATGGTAAAATTTGAACTTTTTAATCAATTAGATGAAATTTGAATTGGTTTAAATGATTTTTACTCTAAAATATATTACATTGATAATTTTAGTTCATCTATTCTTTCCACACGAAACACCACTAGTTACATAGTTCATATCATAAAAAATGATACCATTTTAAAGTAAAATATGAGCCTAACCTGATTTGGAATTAAACATGATGCTCTATTTGATTTGATAATAGAATTTATAATCAGTAAAAATTAATCAAAATAATTTTAAAATAAATGTTTAAAAAATTAAAATAAATAAAAATTTATATCTTAAAATTAAGAGATATAAAATGATATGATTTGATTCCACGCCTACTTTTTAACTCAGTTTTTAACCTCTGGTCCAAATAAAGAAAACCCTGAGTCCCTGAAATTCCCTTATCCCTCCCCCCCCCCCCCAAAATTACGCCGCCACCTCAAAAAAACACCCAAAAATGGCCGCCATATCCCTCGCCGGAGTCGCCGTCTCACCGCACCTCCTCCGCCCCAAACCCCTCTCCCCTTTCCCCCCTCCGCGGAGGAGCCTTCGCGTCTCCGCCGCCAGGCGCAGTGCCCTCCTCCTCCTCCTCCTCCTACTCCCGTAAGGGCCGCCTCGAAAATCGAGGCAGGAAGGACGGCGTCCCCCTCACCACAACCACCACCACTACACGTGAGGGCGAGGAAGGCACGCTTGAAGGTGCCATCGGCACGGTTTCCGAGGCGACGGCGACGGCGGAAGCCGCGGGTCCCCCGATGCCGGATCTCCCCGGGTTGGAGCCGGACTTCTGGGAGGGATCCCAGTGGGACCCCCTCGGATTCTTTGTCCAGTACCTGTGGGCCTTCGGCATCGGTTTCGCGGTATTGTTTGGATTTTCTGTTCTTGATATTTCTTGATTCATCGTTTTTTTTTTGGTGGTAGTGATTAGCTTATTAGTTATGGTTAAGTTTTTCTTTCTTTTCAGTGAGAGATCTCAACAGTGATGTTCATGAACTACTTAGAATATGTTAGAAACTAGAATTTCCGAGCCCATGAACATTTTTAAAAGAACTGAAAGAAATTTTTTTTTTGGTGGGTAAAAAAGAATTTATATTGCTATATGTTAGTAGAAACAGCTAAAATATACACTGTTAACAAACAAAAAGGAATTTGTCGTAAATGACCTCAGTTCAGGAATAGAGAGAAGAGGGAGGTCACAACTAAGTGTGACTGCATCCTTCAAATCCATTGCCTAAACAGAGGTGATTGCACCATTAATGTTTCGCTGTTCTGATGTATTCAACTGCCGCAACATTGCTGTCCATAATTTCTTGTAATGCCTTAGGACATTGGGCTGGGAGTAGATACCATGATGCCAAGAAATTCGCCGCTTCATTGCCGTCTCGAAGAGTATCTGATGTATTGGTGATGATTAGAATTCGGAGCAACTGAAAAAAAAAAAAACTTTCTTCACTTCTGTGGAAGTCCATGAATTAAGTTGACTTGATTTAGGGGTTGTCTCCTCCCCCTCTCTTCCATTCTGTCCTTGAGAGTAACTAAGACAAATTCAGTTATGTTTTCATGTTTCAATTGAGCACCCTCCATTTTTGTTTCTTTTTTTTCCCACAAGAAAACCATTCTTGGAATATCAACTATGGGTGTTTCAGTTGCTTCTCTTTGATGGAAACTGCTCAGCAGTGGGCATGTAGGTAATTTTGGGACCAAAGCATGCCACTGAATGACTCAAGCGGTAGCATTTTAACCAATAACAATTTTTTTTTGTTGGGGGGTGGGGAGGGAATGAAGCAAAGGCCACTACATCAATCAAACCATAATAACTGCAAGATCCATTAAAAATTAAAAACAAGCTCACCCCAAGTTTTCTAATGCAGAAACACCCCCTAATTCAAAAATATGAACATGCTTTTCTATTAAGATGAGATAAAAGTACGATTTTACTCTTTGTTTAATGTTTTCATGTGGGTTATGGGCATCCAGATGATTTGAAGAATTAATTATTGTTGGAATTTCGACAGTGGGAGGGTGTGACAAGAAACTTTAAGAGTTTGGGGGTCCAAATGCATTTTAGAACATATTGCCTGGCCAACAAACTCCCTTTATCTTTCTGCTGAAGTTTTGATTACTTATATTTTTCAGAAAAGGAGAATCCATTTTTTGCAGTATTCAAACTTTTTTTTAGTTATAATTATATCCAAGGCACCTTCTGGGTGAATTAGGCTTGAACATATTATTTTCAAGTGCGTGCATTTTAATACGGGATGTGGCAACATTCAATCAAGATTTACATCCTTGGAATTCCATAATGGTAAAATATGTTCATCATGAAGGACGAGAAATGTGGCTATTTGAAGTATATGCTCAAATAAAATTTGATCAGTCTAAGATTGGAAGTTATGTCCATGCAACTCCAGATTATTGCTTTCCCATTCTTTGTTTGATTTCCTCTCTTCTTTCTAATCAACAGTATTCTATTTTTGTGTATAACTATCTCACAAATAATCTTATGTCACCTGTAACTCAAATAATGAGTTTGTTGATATGCAATGTGTCAGAGTTGTATTTATCATCTAAGCAAGTTTAGAGGGGGGGTTATTTCTTGTGGTCTCTTTTCCCTGTCACCTATGAAGTTTCTTGTTCTTTTAAGTCTCATTTGATGCTTGAAGCTTCATTCTATGCAAGGCGATTTGTGCAACTGAAAGTTCCATGAATACTACAGGCAGTGTTTAGAAATGCTCTGTGCGGGGCGCGTATGTGGTTTGGTTCAGAGATTGAAACACATATGGGTCGGCAGACCGATATGCGGGCCAGACTCACATATGCTCTTTGTATATGCGTGCACAAAGATTGAACAAAGAAACATGTCCAAGAGATATGCGTACACTCTATCTGACTTCCATCTATTGTTTCTTCTGAGACCTTGCATTTTATTTTCTTTATTTCTTTATTTATTTATTTTTTCCTTGTATGGTCATGGATGTGCTGATTCCTTGAGTAATATTGCTTGCGCCTTACCTAAAAGAATTTCTGCTAGTAACTGGCTTTGGATAGTAAAATTATTGCAAAGTCAAGTGATCTCGTCAATGGATCAAGGCAACCTTGAGGCAAAAAAGTTGAATGTAATTAGCTACCAATGTGATAGGCAAAGGATCCTTGAGGAGTCTTGTGTATAGGCACAGAAGGCCATCAGAATCCTTTTTGTTCCCTATGATGGTATATATGATAACACTAAATATACCAAAAAGAGAGAGAGAGAAAGAGAAAGAAGAAGAAAGAAAGAAACACCAAGTAAGTCTCGGTCTAGAAGTCTAGGTTATCTATTTAGCATTTTGAATGACTTGATTCTATGATGGCCTCTCTATTCTTTATGTAATTGGATTTGTTTATGATCCTGCAAGCCCTGTTGATGTGGTACCAGAATAGTCCTTTGACACTCGAGGAACACAAGCTAAGTGTGGGAAAGGACTAGAAATCAGGCTTTGACCTCTATTTATCACATTGCAAAGGTGAGATGAGATATTTCTGTTTTGTCTAGCAAATGGATATATTAGTTGCTTGCTTAGACCTCCATTTCCATCGAACTGTTAAATCAAGCCGAATTATGACTATACCTTGAGAAGTGTTTTTATGTATTGCTGAGATATTACCGATGTTCAAGACTCTGGTAATTGTCTTATTTAAGAAGACGTCATTATGGTCTTATCATCATTGAGTTTTTTTTGTAGCTTATATATTTTAGTGCCTGTTTGGAAACACGGTTTGAAAATCAGCTTTTAGCTTTTGCAGCTTTATGCATACCTTTTGAGGGTGAATGATGATGTTTTGAGGGTGTAATGATGATGATTTGATAGTGTAATGATGATGGCTGCTTTATGAAACACAGATTTCGAGGCACAGTTTTAGAGATAAAATCTAGTAATGATGGTGTATTTAAGTTGATATGTTTGGTAACAGCTTTTAGTTTTTAGCTTTTAAATGGTGATGTATTTGAATTGATGTGACCCTAAAAGCTAAAAGCTGTTTTTTGCTTTTGCAGCCAAACAAGCACTTAGTTGTCAAGGACATCTATGTTGGACGGCACTCTAGTAAGAAATTGATTAATGAGAGAGATGAGCCACCATTTTTTTTTTAATAAGGAGAGAGAGGGAGGTCAGTGGTACCACCATATTTCATCAATTGAAAACAATGATATGGCCACATAGAGGGGGGCATCCAACTTTTTTGTTTTTCATATTAAAATCGGGGCATACAGATCAAAACCAATTACTAATTTAGAATTTGGTTCACTTAAGACATCCAAAAAGGAACAGTAGACATCTATGATGGAAAGGGAACAATATAACTGTTCAAAGTTCTTGTTTTCTGATGTCAAGTTGGAGTTTGCTTAAATCAGTTTTACTAGTCATCAGACATTTAGATTTAGATTCTGATGCAATTTCTGATGAGATGAGACTGTGTGGATCATACTTTTGTCTATTATGGAAGTTCAGAAAATGGGTTAATTAAATAAAAATAGTAAGTGCAGCAAATTGTTGTTTATGGTTCTTTGGCAACTTTGAAACAGGAATTGGATTCTGAAGCCATATGCTTTGCACTGTATATCAGTATAATTATTAAGTGGAAGAAAGGGCTTTCTTTATAGTTCAGGTACCTTGCATTTGTTGTGATGATAGAAAAGGAGAAGTGGATGATGTTAGCTCTTCAATTTATTTGGAGAGAGAGGTCTGCACTGGCAAATATTGATTATGATGGCACCTTAAAAATTGCAATATCTTCTTTAAATGATATGAGATATATGTAGTCCTGTTTTATGTATTTTAAATTTGCAACAAGAGATGAACTACACCTTATGTGGCCTTTTTATTTCCTTTCCCATTCTTTGCTTCTTTTACAATGTACTTGTCTCATTTTAGTGCTAATTTAACTGCATTTGTGGTGTATGTGGGTGCTTCACATTGCAGAATAGGAGTTGACCTTATTCCTTACAGCTATTATTAACAAAGATCAATTGTATTTTTTCGATGTATCCGAAGCTAAAATAACTTTATGATCAACACTCAGCAGCTTTTAAAGGCTGCTTATCCATGGAAAAGGACACTCGGCAGCTTTTAAAGGCTGCTTATCCATGGAAAAGGAAGCAGCCAAATGTTTGTTGAGGGAGTTTTCTCTCCTGTTCTTCTTCCCATTTCATTGATAGCTGACATTTTGACATTCGATCCTCCTGTACACCTTGGTTACAAGCAATATTCTTCATAGTCAGATGAAAATATTGTAGCGAGATTGTTAAATATCTTTCTTTAGCTGATTCAAAGATAAATGATCTTTTATTGGCCTTCTATCACTACCATTGTGACCATGATTTTTCTCCATCTCTGCTGTTATCCTTAGAACTCCCACTATACAGGAAGACTAAACAAGCGACACACATCTCACTATAAGATCTGGTTCACACTGAAAATTGTTAGTTGTTTCTTTTACAGCTGATCGCGTGTGGGATCGCAGTCACTACGTACAATGAGGGAGCTTCAGACTTCAAGGAGACTCCTGTATACAAGGAGTCCATCCAGTCCCGAGAATTATTGGAAGAACCCGATGCGTCCAGCTCTGAAGATGTGTTCGAGGCGAATCCCACTGAGGAGGCACCAAGTTTGGAGTAAGTCACAATGATGCATATGCAGAGGTGGAAATCCTCCATGATTTTCATGGTGCTTCTTAGGTAACAACCACACTGTTTATATGATGGTTTCTCTTCTATTCTTTTCTTTTTTTACTTCTTTCCAATAGTTCTTGTTATCTTCTTTTTCGCTTTCCCTTCCCTTTTTTTGGGTAGCATGTAAAATTTACCATGATAATGCTGATACATGGCACGTTTTGTGTGGATTCAAGAATGCCATTCTCATGGATTGAAAGGAGATCATATACCACCATCACTAAATTTGTGTGTTTTGGGGGTGATGAGATTCTGTGTTGAAGATCCAGAGGGTTTGGAGCTTCTTTTTTTTCAATGGTTGATAAAACTGCAATGGATTGGAGTCTCAACATTTATCTAATTTTTTTTTAAAGATTGTGCTACGTGCTACGTCGATGACATAAAAATGTATATATGTGTGTGGTTTTTCATGTGAATATCAATAAAAAGTTGATTGGAAGTGATTTCTTATCGTGACAGTTTCTCACTGACCCCAACACGAGTTCAAATATTCGTGTGTTAATAGAAATCTTGTGGTCACCCAAGAAGTGTTACATGAGCGTCTACCAAAAAAAGAAAAGAAAAAAGTGTTACATGAGCAATAAGAAACTACTTCCAATTAAAAGGTCATATAAAAAATACCCATATATATATTCCTCTTAAAAAGTTTTATTTTATTATTATTATTTTAATTTTGAATAGAGATGCACAATTGGGTCGGGTTGATTCATGGGTTGGAGAATGGGTTCGGGTTCGGGTTCGGGTTGGCCAGGGTTGGGTCATCGGGTTGGGTTCGGGTTGGCCTCCGACAACCCGACCCAACCCGAACCCGAAAATAATATTTAAAAAAAATCCATTTTGTAACTTCTAATATGTTCCAAATTTTAGGTAAACCTAGCATCTGGGTTGGGTGGGGTTGATTTATTTAATTTACACATTATGATGGGTTGGGTCGGGTTGGTTCATTGGCGGGTTGGGGTCGGGTGGATTCGGGTTAGGGGTTGGGTCGGGTTGGTTTATTAGGGGTTCGGGTTGGTCCAATTCTGAAAATCGGGTTGGGTCGGGTTAGGGTTGGGTCTTTGTTGGGTTGGGTTCGGGTTGGGGTCAACCCGAACCCAACCCGCCCGAGTATAAAATGCACAATTGGGAAAAATTACGTACCACGGTTGGGCATGTTATGAAAATCAACTAGCAATTGGATTAGAATATCTTCAATGTACATGTTAACTCACTAGTTAATGTTACAAAATGAAAAATGGTCCAATGATTAATGAATGTTAAATGTGGGTCATATATGTTCTTTCATGTTAATTTTAGCAGTGCTTTAGCCAGTTTGTTTCATATAAAAAAAATATTATTTTGGTTGGAGAGATTGAGTGGGTGGAGAGGTGGGTTCTTTTTTATATTTAAGTCCATTGGAACAACAACAATCAACTAAATGAGAGAGTAGTAAATGAGGGTCTAGTGAAGGGTTAAAGTGCTGACATAGTATTTTAACACCTTCATATCCATTGAGTGGTCTGCACTTGAAAATTAATGTGATCTGCAGTTTTATAAAGGTTTTCTTCTTTATTAAATCATTATCATTCGAGTGGTCTGCACTCTGCAGCAGGGGATTAAATTAAATTAAAAATAATTATCTTAATTCGAGGCGGAGAAAAGCGAGTGTTAATTAAGTCGGAGCACAGAATCTCCACGCGGAGTAGAATCCGCGTTTTTCTTCCTCCACCCGTCCGCCCATCGGGTCCGTCGTGTCGCGCCGGCTCTACATGCGCGGCCCTGGGCCCGCCACGTCCGCCCATGGGACGGATTCAATGTACGCTCTGGGGGGACCGAAAGCGGGCCCCACAAATGTGGGCGGCGATGCGTCAACCGCGCCGGGTATTGGACGGTCAGGATTGCGTTCCCGCAGCAACGACTGGAGGTCAAAAGATTCCCCCACCTTTGGAAAGTCCGGCCCAAGATGCCGGCTTAGCTGTCTCCAGCGAGATCCGATGACGTCACCCTCCGCCCTTTCAAAATCAATCACGATCCACCGAAATGACTCATTTGCCCCCCTTCGGCCACGCGAAATTCAATGGCAGTGCTGCTATATCGAAAGCTTCGGAGGGCGAAAACGCAAGCGTGGGTTCACTGTTGACAATCGACGTGGACGAAATCTTCACCGTTTATTTGTAATCCGAATCCCGATGCACTTCGGAATTTGTGCTACCCCTTTTATAGAACGCCTACCTTTCAAAATTTTTGACCGTCTCTTTAAACTCTCTCTCTCCTCTGTTTCTCTCTCTGTAATTGTTTGTATATTTTTTAATTTGTTATACCTTCTAGGGTTAGGGTTAGGGTGCGGCAGAAGAAGATGGCGGAAATTGTTGATACGGAGACGGCGAAGAGGAAGGGTGTGGGTGTCGTGGAAGGTATGGAAGGTCTCCGGCGAGAAAGGGGCGGAGGGAGGTCCAATATGTCCTGAAGGACGCGAAGGGGCGGTCGGAGCTGGCGGTGGTGGGGAAGGAGAGGAGCCTCCGCCACATGTCTTATGCCGTCGTCAATCACTCCCTCCGTTCGATCTATGGGTTTTCGAATTTTCGGTCCAGGCGGGAGGTCGTCGATTTCCTCGACGCGATCGTTTCAGGTTGGTTATGGTTCGTGTATTGTGAAGATGTGATTGTTATTCGTTCTTTTCGGTTTTAGGCCTTCTGGATGATATTGGCCTTTGTTTGTTCTTGGGTCTTTTGGTGTCCTATCGTTTTTTTTCCACTTGTTTTGTCCTTAAATGTTATTTTTTCTCTGCCCATACATCCTTGGGTTGTCTTTCGTTAATTGTTCTCCCAAAATTTCTTCTTGTTGAAAGGTGGGCAGGGAGGATTCGATTTTTCTTCCAAATAATCCTTTTAATCATGTTCTGTGCTCTTTCCCAATACAGATCTTTCTTCTGGGCCTTATTTTGTTAATCCCACCCTTCCCTTCAAAATTCCTCCTTTTATTGAAAGTGGGCAGGAAGGGGATTTGATTTTTAGACCAATATACTATTTGTCGAAAATTCAGAGGAGGAAAGTTGGTTCCTTCAAAGATTCATTCTTCATTCAAGAATTTTGTTTAGATGATCTTATCTTTCTTTTGGGTCTTCTTCCGTTTTTCCCTATACAGTCCTGTTTGTTGTAAAATCAAACCCAAATATCCCTTTTGTTTAACTTAAGAAGTTTTTTTTTTTCAGATGGAGCTATTTTTTCTCTCTCTGTTTGTGTAGGTCTGTGCTACGTTTTTTTTTTTGGTACAAATTTTGTGCGTACTTTCAACTTTAATTTTTTTTCATTGACCTCCATCATTGTATATATGCTTCCTTTAATTTTATTCCCCGTTTGTGGTTGTAAAAGATCGTACAGTTCTCCCTCTTGTAGATCTTTGATTTGTGCCTGTTATTCCTATATTAAAATTTATATTTGCCCGGTTGGGAAAGGTTCCTTTTTCTTTTTCTGGATGATTGTTATGTGGGCTTAGTTTATTTTTTGGGATACATCTCTGCTCAATTTGTTTCCCCAACCAAATGATTACCTTTTTGTATGCTTATTCTGGAAAATTCCTTTTGAGTTCCATAATTCCCAGTTTGTTATACAACTGATTTTCCCACTTTTTGCTTCTTCATATGGGTGGGGGTTTGTGGGGGTCTTTTCCTTTCATGTTGTCTAACATCGTAGATCTTCATATATTTGGAATATAATTAAGGCTGAACCCCCCCTTCCCCCCCTTTTTTTTCCTTTTAAGAGAAAAAATAGTAGATCCTCACTTTTTTTTCCATATATTTGTTTTCCTGGATGTTCAAAAACACCACCTTTGGAGGTCAAAGGAGGTGCTTATTTTATCTTGAATGCGAACTGGCCCTTCCTTGACTGTAGGGAATGATTTTATCTTTTTTGTGCATCTGGCCTAGTATTGTAGTTTTGATTTTTTTTTGTTCATGTCTTGTTTTTCAGTTTAGTAGATTTGGTGGGAATCTATGTGAACTGATGTTGTATGTTCATTTAAGTAAACAGTTTTATTTTATTTTACCTTCTTATTTATAGGATCCATCTGTTTTTTTTTATTATAAGGAAGTGATTCAATTTCCAATTTTTATGATTTTGTAGGAATCATTCTTACGCTACATTTAACAGTCATCGATTAAGGTTCAGTTTTGTTCTTTTCGTGAGGGTAGGATTTTTTGAAACGCTGTAATATGTGACAAAAACTCTATTTTTTTGGATATTATGTGCCCACATGAATTTTTTTTTGCTTTTATGAGCACTAATTTACTCTCTATTTTGTTTTTCATTTCTTTGTTTGGTTTGGATACATTTTTTAAATAATTATGTTTTTGTCAAATGTTTCTGTTGTTAAATCTTTAGCTGTTCTGTTTATCAGATTATTCTTCTCATGGAACTTCTCGGTTGGTGGATAGATTCTCATATGACGAGGATGATAGAAAAATAAACGTTGCAACATATAAGGTAAGGAGTATTTCCGCTATGGTTATATGATTTTGTGTTCTCTTTTTAGCTGATTTTCATTCATCTTGCCATTTTACAGAGTTCATATCCGTTTATTTTGTTTATTCTCTCTGTGTTTTTATTTTCCTGTGCTTATTCAGGAAATTTCTTCAGGGAAAGTGAAACACAATTCTAAAGGATTTTCATGGTTAGGTTCCTCATGGACATGTAAGAAGCGTCGGAAGCATTATCAATCATTTTGCCGCATGGGATTTACCATATCAGTAAGTGAATTCCAATGATATGTGTTCCTTCATTTTTTTATATGCTACTGTAAAGAACAAATTGCTTATAATATCCATTTTGTCCCAATAGGTCAATAACTTCGTGCATGTTATGGCCGAAGAAAATAAAAGGCTTGTAGCTTATGTTGAAGATATGTACGAGGACTCAAGGGTTAACAGAATGGTTGTGGTACGATGGTTTCACAAAGTTGATGAAGTTGGTATAGTTTTGCCTCCTGATGTTAATGATAGAGAGATTTTCTTTTCTCTTTGTCTTCAAGATTTCAGCGTTGAATGCATAGATGGGCTGGCAGTGGTTCTCAATCCCCAGCATTTTGACAAATTTTTAAATGAAGCAAAGCATGTTCACTGGGAACTACCATATATGTGCCGCAGGCAGATCGACAATGATGATGTAAAGGCTTTTGATATCACTCAGGTTCAGGGCTATTGGAAACAGGAAATAATCAGACGCCTGCTTACAGGCTCTATGAGGATTCGTTTAAAGCTCCCTCGTACATCAGCTGGCTCTAAATCAGTAAGAGAACAGACTGATGAACCTCTTAAAACTAATATGCACGAGGGAGAAAATGTATTAAAAAGCAGAGTTGCCTTTGTTGAGGATGAAAAACGAATTTCAAATAACAGAGTGATCACTCAGTTGCCTAGAATTGATGAAGGTTTGAATCAGTCGACCATAAATTGGCTGTCCACAGGTTCCCATGTTGAAGTGCTCTCTCAGGACAGTGGTATCAGAGGATGCTGGTTTACAGGCATCGTTCTCAAGAAGTTCCAGGACAAAGTGAAGGTCCGATATGATGATCTTCAGGATGCCGAAGAAACTGGCTGTTTAGAGGTAAAGGTCTATTGTCTATCAAGCCATTATGTTCCCCCATTCAGTTACACATATTTTTGAAATTTGCTGAATATTTTTCATATGTTTTCTGCAGGAATGGATACTGGCATCGAGGGTTGCAGCCCCCGATCAGCTGGGTGTCCACTTATGTGGAAGGACTGTGGTTCGTCCATGTTTGTTGAATAAATGCACAGTTGAATTGCGATTTGATGTCGGTGAGATGGTAGATGCCCGGTGGTGTGATGGCTGGTGGGAAGGTATTGTTTTACGCAGAGAAGCTGAAGGCAAAGTCCATGTATACTTCCCAGGTAGGTTTGAGAGAATTGAAAATTTACTATCTCATGCTTATTTACGTACACAAATACCGATGTTATCTGATGTGATCGTTTTATTTTATAGTAAATATTTTTTCGTTTAGATATGTAATCTGATTTGACTCATGGACAAATTAATATCACTTGCAGGAGAGAAGCAGAACCTTGTATTCAGTCAGGTTGATCTAAGACATTCTCAAGATTGGCTAGGCAACAAATGGCATGCTATTAAAGGAAGGCCAGATCTTGTTCATTTGCTACTAGGTGATGGAGAAAGTGAAATTGATATAAAATCAAATGAGGATGTATGTCACATTGGTCAACCATCTGTGCTGCCCAAGCAGCCAATCAAAATCCATGTGGAGTGTCCTCCATCAAGGGCGTTGAATACAACAACAAAGGGAAGCAGTCCCAAGCACGATTGTCCAAACGATGGAGAAAAAGAAAATGAGGTGCTGAACCTTGTTAAAGACTCATCACTGTCATCATTGAAATGGAGTTTATCAAAGAAGCGGAGAAGAAGTGGTCGGGATAGACAGGCAGGTTTGTCGAAAAGGCAGCGTGATGGCACCAGCAGCAGCAGCAGCAGTGGAGAAGATGGTGAGCCCCAGTCGTCCCCCTCTCGAAAGCAGCAGTTTTTGTTTACAGATCCTGTGAAACTTGAACATGACAACTGCAGTAAATTTGGTGGAAATCATTCGCACTTCGGCGCTCCGGTACCTCTTTCAAGCTTAGTCATGTCCAGGTGATCATGGATAAAAAAATAAACTAATCTGGCCAGCTTGCTTGGCTCTAACATGTATCTTCTTGTTTTTTTACCCAATGTTTATTCTTGCTAATCTTTTGAAAAGTTTTCTAGCTGTGGTGAGATGTGTTTTTCTCTCAAAGCATCCCCAATGCTCCTTGTATCTATTATGTCTTTATAACACAATTTTTTTTAACAGCTCTCCATTTGCAGTACCCATTGCTTTCTATACAATTAAAAAGAGTTGGGTCCACAACACCTATTTAATTAATCTCTCTCAAATTGGGCATCTGCAAGTGTTCAAACAGACGATAATTTTAATCTAATTTACAGTGTCTGGCAAATGATAAATGGTTCCTTTTCTTGCAAGGAACTACTTTTCTCAAGTTATCAGAAGCATTGTATCTGAAGGTCTCAAACTAGCAGCTGGGGTTTGTTTACCTCCCACATTATCTTTCTATTTTAAGGAATTTTTCTCTCTCATGTGGGCAGTCTTTTGATGAAGTCAGACTTATCCAAACTCAATAGATTCAGCACAAGGGACTTGGAATTGATGTCCTAATCAGCCACTTTTTTTTACTGTCAAACAACACTTTGAGAAGGAAGCTCTTGTTAAGAAGATTGTCAAAGAAAGGGTGCCCAGCAAGTACACAATTCAAAATTTATTCACCAGACCAGAAAGGCAGAAAGGCAGACTTTATTCTAAATAATTGACTGCTTTATTTTTTTATTTTTTTGTCAAACCTGACATGGATAGTCCTGATATGGATATGGATGATCAATAAATGCTGAAGGCAATGAAAGAGGGTGAAAAAAGGGGAAAACTGGATCTGTTTAATTCAAGGCACTGCATGTCTCACCATCAAGAGGAGTTGTTTGGGTGCTGTTGGAACTTGCAGTGTTGGAAGACTTGGGAGTGTGTAACATTATTTACATGATCCTTCTTATATGATGTCTTAACTACGGATCCTATTTTTTTATTTTTTTTATACAGAATTATATATTTCATAAATGAAGTATGTAATTTACATTATTATTCTGGATAGACTTGTAACTACTTTATAAATACAGTAAACAATCAAATTTGAAAGAAGAGGAGATACCATTACAAAGGCATGAAGGCCTGTTGATGGTGAATTTGTAGAGGAGCAGGAGGCAGATTGGAGGGTATCAGTTGAGATTACACTTAGGACATAGGTAGTGTTTGGTAGCGAGATTGTAAAACTGATTTTCTGCAAACGCTGAGTTTAAAATTGATTATGCATGAAGCTGTCTTCCCTAGCTTTTTTCAATCGCAGCTTTTGAGCACTATTTATCTAAAATCTGTTTGCAGTAAACTGTGATTGTAAAACTGTTTGGTTATACAATAGCAAAATCAGTTTTTTGCAAATACAAAAGTTGTTAAATCGCAGAACCAAACGCTTAGTCACCAAGTGCTTTGAAATTATTTTTTTTTACATGTTCAAAAGGTATTCCCATTAGATACCTCTGATACTTACCTAACACACTTTTATTCGTCCATATGCGTGTTTACATTAGAATTCAAATATCTATTTAGTTGGATTTAAAAAATTTCTAATTATTGTTGAATGATATTTTATAATCATCTTTCGTAGTATATATTTTAAAAAATTATTTTTATGGTCTTTATTATTTTGAATAATAAAGTAAATATAATTTCAAATAAAATAAGAAAGCAGTCATAATAGTATATTTTTGTATTATATCCAAGTCTCCGCTTCAATAAAATCCTGACTACTCCATTGTTGATGACTCATGCACGAACAGTGTGTTTGGCACTAGGAGTAGTGTGATGCACTCAGATGTCATGAAACAAGAGAGGCTGATAACAACTGAGAGATTTGGCAAAAACTGTTTGAGTAGGATATGCAGCATTGGTGAAAGACGAAGGCATTTGGTTGTTGTGTTTGATGGTTGAGAAAGAAAGATTTTATAGGATGGATGAACAGTGTTTGTTGTTTATGTGGCATGGCCTGTTCATATGGTTGCACACTGCATTGTGTGTTTCTTTTGACATAGGTAAGATTTTTGGTTGATTATATTATAATGTAGGTATTATCTTTAGCTGGTCTTTGGTACAATCTGTACATTTTTTATATAATAAATTATTTTGCCCTTCAATAAATTTATGGAATATAAAAAAGGCGAGAAGTGATTGTAATTATTTCTCATAAATGTAATGGTGTTTACTTTATCCATACTAGTGGATGGAAAAAAAAATTACATCTATCAATTGGATTAGTTACACCATTATATATTTTCAAGATTTTTGTTCCCAAATGGTATTAGAATACTATTATACCACTCTATTTCATAAGGGGCTTGGTGATTAACTAAAATGGTCATGGCTTTTACATCCCAATTCAGGTCTTCACATACCTGGATTGTGTATAGTAATGTTGATTGATAGATGGGGTGAATTTTCTTCTATTCTTCAATATCTTTATTATGGCCATTAGTATATAAGAATCTTCTAATTCATTCAAGAGGCTTGTAACAAGTACAAGACAAAGATATGCCTTTTTGTTATTGAACAAGGGAAGTAAGACAAAAAGAGAAGGTAAAGATTAGAATAAAGAGAGCCATATCTGTCTTGTTGTCAAAGAAGAATCAGATTCTGTCCACCTAAAAGCCTCACAATTGCATAAACCACCCAAAAACAAACAGAGAGAATGCATGAAAATCCTTCTAGACTTTTGATTCTTTTCCAAGATCTCTCCTTGCTTTATAAACTTCCCCCTTTTTTTGGCTCTGTGTTTCTAAAAACAAAGTTCCGCCGTCCCCCGTTCCATGTCTGAGAAGGCATAGTCTTCCTCTCCTCTCCTCTCCAAAAACTTCACTTCCCCCAAAAAAGGGAGAGATTTCTGATGTTTAGTGCTATTTATGCAGTTCTGTTTCATGGTGATGAGGATGAACATAGACTGCAATGGTTGTTACAGGAAAATAAGGAGAGCCCTCCTCAAGATGCAAGGTGAGGCATTCATCTAAGTATACTAATTATTACCTCCCCAAAAAAGGTTAGAAATGTTGGCCTCCTTTTTGTGATGCAACAATTCAAGCCTTCGATCAAGTCAGCTGGTCATGTCATGGCCTGATGACTGATCAAAGGCTTTGTTTTTTCAACATTTGAAGACGTAATTTAAAATTAAGTTTTGACCCTTTTCATATAAAATTTGAAATTTTCTTAAATTCAACTTACATCTTCAAAGACACCTCATCGAACAAAGATGTAAGCTGATGTATAGTTTTGCATTTGATGTATAGAATTGAAGTCTTCTTTTGTATTTCTTTGGTTGGCTTGTGTGGATGAAGAGTTAGATAGCCATCTGATAGAGAGGAAGCAGTGCAGGGTGAGCGTTTGCGGGACGTTTAGCCCACAAGCTGTAGCTATAAAGATGAGAAGGATGATTAATAGGAGGGTTGAGATCCTGGAAATCACAGAACCACAGAAATGATATTGTTCATACAAGAATACTGGTGTTGTCTTCTAAGGTTGGTTCCAATATGTTGTTCATTCAATATTCTTTATGTTATACATTTCTCTAGTCTTTTGTCAATCAATAGAGCCATTAATTGTATTGGGGGCACTGGAAAATTGTTATACATGAATCTTGGTTGAGAAATTAAGAAAATGAAAAGAAATTTATAGTAGTGAAGATTGGAAATTCTATTGAAGGTTTCTATTACTTTGTGTCCTCCTAAGGTTCAATATTATCTCACCAGTGGACCACTGAAAAGAAATAAAAGCAAAATGCAATTGAAGAAGAGATTTACATGATTCGACAAATTTATTAACATAATATCAGGTAATTGAAATATACATAAAGAACTTATATCAAAATACAAAACTAAACTATTGACATAGCGTCACAAGCTTATAAAAATATATAACTACACGTTCCCAGTGTCATAGCACAATGATTTTTTACTTATTTATATAAAAAAGTAAGTTTTTGTATCGAGTCTTGACATATTACCCTTCTTTGTGTTAGTAAAAATTAAAAAATTTCTGTAAACGGATACACAGATAAAAATATTCTATCTAGCTCGACCGAAAGGTCAAATCCCTCTTTAGATATATATAACCATACATGATAAAATGCAAGACATTCTATAATAATTTGAAGTCAAACAAAAGATATATTTCATTGATGAGCATGGCTTGGTGATCCCTTTAAGGTAGCTCCAACCAATGGCTGACTCCGTTTATACATTCATGAAAAATTAAGGAGGTGCATCTTAGAATTAGTAATCACTTTTGGTTTTGGTAAAACCAAATACTTTTGTTTCAACTTGCATTGTCAATAGATTTTTCTTCTGTGAAATTTTACTTTTCTTTCCCTTTTTGTTTGTATTTCTAAGGGGGGACCAGCTCCTTGGGAACCGGGCTGCATGAATCCCAAGGCAATTTACATTCTCATTAAATTCTATACAGGTAATAGCTTCATTGATGAGTGAGTTTCATTGAGCATCTCTTTCGAGGAGTACAAGAAACAATACAGTACTGTACATATTATTTAAAAAAATAACAAAATTAGTGTATCTGTATCTGTACTGTCAATTAATTGATGTAATGTAATACAAGTACCAGTATAGTTACTTCCTTAGCATTGGTTGGCTTCTTTTTTCCTCCTTGAGCTTTGATTCATCCATTTTAAAAAATCATACTAAAATCCGTCTTTGTCTCACAGGTTTATTAAGAAGTTATTAGTTATATGCATTTTGAATATAATAATACTGAAGAAAAATTCATCAAAATACATATAAGTTTTGGGTAATCTTCTTTATATTGTAAGATTTGTTAGAGATGAGAAATCCAGGTCTCAAAATTCAATTTCTTGAGATGCAAAGTTGGAATGAGATGCAAGGTTGGAAACCTTTAGTCCCGTTTGGATAGCGGAATTGAGTTATTCTGAATAAATAACTATGCTAGTATAGATAACAAATCTACATGAATAAGAGATTATCTGTTTGGTTATGTTTTTTTTATTCTCATTGAAAAACGTAAAAATAAAAGTTGAGTTGTTTGATTGGTAAAGAATAAAATATAAATAAAGTGTAAAAAAGTTGATTTGATATGTGGACTATTTGATGTATAAGAGGTGTTGATAGGTGATTTGATGTGATAAGATGTAAAAGTTGATTTGACATGTAGACCCATGAGAATAGATAAAGTGAGTATAGCTTATCCTAGGAGTTACTTAGAATTGTTATACTCTCTTATACTCATTTAAACTGGTTTAGTAATACCAAGTTATACTCTGCAAACAAACAACCATTTTCTTATCCATTCTATATCACCCTTATAGTATCCTTATACCCGCCTATTCCGCTTCCCAAACGGGGCATTAAAGAG
Source organism: Acorus calamus (assembly GCA_030737845.1). NCBI lineage: Eukaryota > Viridiplantae > Streptophyta > Magnoliopsida > Acorales > Acoraceae > Acorus > Acorus calamus. The sequence continues at coordinate 37,481,290 of CM060863.1, read as the reverse complement.
AATCAACCATAAATATTGTAATGGAACACAAAATTCCCAACAAGTTTTCAATGCAAGGCTATGGGATATCAAAGTCCAACCATGATTGAGAGTAGCATGCTTGCATTAAAAATAAATTATAACATAGAACAATGAAAACTGAGTCATTAGGTGGAAGCGAGCAATGCGAGTGCAAAGGGGTCTATGGTTTAGGAATTGAAATCAAAGGCCAAAACATGGGCCTGCGTCAGCATAGAAGTTGGGCCTCTTGTATCCAAAGAAATAAGATCAAAAGAAAAGCGCGTTTATATATACTCAATCTATTTTAAAGCCTAGTATATGGTCCAAAAATGACCCCTCAGTCTATACACTCCACTAATGGAGTGCATACTGTTTTAGTGTAGTATATAACCATTGGTGCAAGGAAAATAATACATTAGTCCCATCTACAATCTCATATGTTTTGAATTTTTTTAAAGTATATATCTGTCTAATAAAATATATACTATCATGAAAAACAAAACATATATATAGATAAATTAGTGCTATTTTTATATCTTTATGAAAAATGATTTTTGTAATCTAATGAACATTGCACTAATAGAATATATACTGCATTAGTGGAATATATATAATTGATTGAGGGAGCATATTTAGAATGTAAACGGGGCTACAAACATGATGTATAGGCACTCATCAAGATCAAAAGATAATTTCAGTGTGCAACTAACGGAAAATGTTACAAATAATCTTTTTTACAATGCGCCTTAAATGTAGTCTACCCCCTTTTTTAAAAAAAACAAAAATATTTAGAAGTGATAACACAATAACAGAGGATAAATGCATTTTTTTGTCACTAATGAGCTCATACGATTATAAACCTCACACAGCTTTGGTAGCTTCCACTCGTAAAAAAAAGTATACACTTTTTTTTTCTTTACTGAAATTCACATGTGCCCATTTACTCTGCAGGATTGATCAGGTGCTCTCACTAATTGTAGTAGTTGTAAAGAATGTACATTTAATTAAAACCCAACCAAAATATAAAAAAAAGGTAACTCAAAAACATGTATAATTTGTGAGCACCTCTTAGTTTCTCATTGGAGCCTTGGAAGTGAGGGTGGTATTACTCTTTCAACCTGTAAAAAGAAGGAGAAGAAGCAAAGGTATCCCCTAAAACAACACCTCGTGATCTCCTCCATGAAAATTTGTGTTATCACGTAATGCATGTCCATTAACCCACGAGAAAGGCCAACAAAAAGCCCCCAAAAAGCCATAACATTCTCTTCAAACTAATACTATATAAAGAGTTCCAGAGAACAAACACACATAGAAGACAAAACATATATACAATTACAATAAGTGAAAATGTATGTGATTGTGTTGGTTTTGAAGGTTCTCTGGTTTTTCTTGCCTCTCCTCACATCGGCTGCGGTGCTTGCTTTAGCGGCGTCGCTCGTCGATTTTGGAGTGTTTGAAGGACACGTGAATGAGCAGGCTGAGGCCATTGCGCAGTTGTTCTTTGAGCCCTCCATGGTTGAAGTGGAGATTAATGACCTGTGTTGTCATGTTATTAGTGTTGATGATCATGGGTGATATAGTTTGAATTCCTTTGTTTTTTCTTTTTCTTAATAGAATTAAATGTTTAAATTTTATGATCAAAATGTTATGTTCTTTTTTTGTGACTTCCTAATTATACAACTAAACGCTGCATAAATAACGGTTTTGATACCTTTAAGAGTCAAACATGGTATCCATAGGATTTCTCTTCATTTAAGTAAAAAACTAGACACATGTGCCTGACTTGAAATGCATATATGAAGTGTGTGTACCTCAAAATATGTATATATGCATGTGGGGCCGCCTCTGGTAGCACCTCCAATGGATAGTGTAATATGTACTCAGTGTAGGAGTGCCGATGTTATGATTTTTTTTGGAATAATGAATAGAGTCATGATACATGGGTTCTAAAGTTTATGCTTTAATGAGAAGTCTTAATAGGTGTTCTTATCTAATTGATTCTGTTTGACTTTTCAAAAATGTAGAAAAGACAAAAAATACTACACTTCCTGAATTTTTTGTTCCAATACAACATTCCCTCATTAATCATCAATATTTAACCGCCTTCCAATACAATACTCACTCTTTTAGAAAATTTGTTTTTTACTCTCTTAAGTCATTCGTCACTTCAAAAATTCATTCTGATTGACCTCCTCATCCTTGACAACTGGCGTCACCACCCATGGATTCTTCTTGCCTCCCATCATATAAGAAGTGATTCGGCCACTTTTCGAGTCCTCCTTCGACCTCCACCTCTTCCGAGCTCTACCTTTTTTTAATACATTTTAAAATACATCTGACTTTTAAAAGAAAAACAAAATTTGTTAGGAACACAAAAAAAACATAAAATATAATGCATATAATGTTCGGGTACATTTTTCAAAAATAAATATAACAAATGTAACTAATTTAAAAAATACATACTGTTCAAAATAGTATAATGCATATAAAATCCAGTTACATTTGAAAATGTGACTGAAATTTGAAATACCAGATTCAATATCAAACATCAGATATAACAAAAAATAAAAATGTAAATCAGTGTGATGATTAACTTAGCAAATAAAAATAAAGATAACATAGGACAAACCTTGAATCGACAGATACTAATAATCAAATCACTCGAACACAGAAACAGTGGATGAATAAAAATAGTAGATGAACAAAAATAGTGTGAGTATGATAATCCTTCAAACATGAAAATTCAATGTTATTCAATCATTAAAAAACACCTAAGGGACCATTTGGCTAGCGGAATAAGGGTGGAATAGTGGAGGAATAGGCAAAACAAGTGTTTAGGTAGACGGAATAAGGGGGTATAGATATGCGGAATAAGGAGAGAATAATATGATATTTTTATTCCAAGTCCACCCATGTAATTGTGTTATTCCTCCACTGGAATAAGGAAACTCATATATCAAATCACAAATCATCACATCAAATCATCTGTCATCACCTCTTATACATTAATGGGGCTCACATGTCAAATCAATTTTTTACACTTTATTCGTATCTTATTTTTCATCAACCAAACATCCTAATATTTATTATTACGTTTTCTAATGAGAATAACTGAAAACACAACCAAACACAAAATCCCTTATTCCATTGATAAAATCAACAATTTCTGGAATAGGTATAAACCCCAAAATAACTTATGTTTCTATCCAAACGGGCCCTAAGTCCCCGTTTGGATAGCGGAATTGAGTTATTCTGGATAGATAACTATGCCAGCATAGATAACAAATCTATATGAATAAAAGATTTTCTGTTTGGTTGTGTTTTTTTTTATTCTCATTGGAAAACGTAAAAATAAAGGTCGAGTTATTTGATTGATAAAGAATAAAATATAAATAAAGCGTAAAAAAATTGATTTGACATGTGAGCCCTTTGATATATAAGAAGTGTTGATAGGTGATTTGATGTGATAAGATGTAAAAAGTTGATTTGACATGTGGACCCATGAGAATAGATAAAGTTAGTATAACTTGTCCTAGGGGTTACGTAGAATTGTTATACTCTCTTATACTCGTTTAAACTGGCTTAGTAATATCAAATTATACTCTGTAAATAAACAATCATTTTTTTATCATTCTTATATCATCCTTATACTATTTTTATACTCGTCTATTCCGCTTCCCATGCGAGAGCTAAGGGTATAAAAGGAATTCCAAGTGTCAGTTTATGGGTTTGTAACGAGGTCTATAAATTAGGGTACTCAGTCATTGTTGTAATAAATAATCAGATCACCCTCAGATGTACTGGTTTATAAAATGTGTGTGGACCCCCTCATGTCATAATTGAAGACATGGCGCCGAAGAAGATTATTAGGACTTTCTGCGCAAAAGACCACTCAACGTTTTATACATGCATTATTTATGTGTTTGTATCCAATTCCAATGTGCCTTTAATTTTAAACCTGGTCCACCTAGAGATGATATGTTAAATTTTGAAATAATAACTGTTTTTAAGATCTATTCACAGAAAGTTTACATGCATGTATCATAAAAAAAAAGGGTGACCCAAAAAAATGTTTTCATTTTTATTCTGGAGTTAGTCGTATAATCAAATGATTCAATGGGATTCTTTAAGAATAAAAATGTAAAATATAAATAAATTTTGTTTCCTGAATGGTTTGTATTCCAAAACAAGAAATCATTGTGTACATATATATATAATCAAATTGAAATATCATGTAATCTTAAAAATAGATTTGGGTTGAACTTCTCGGATTTGAGAGAAGTTAGGTTTAGATTGACTTTTTAGATTAGATTTAATTGAGTTTCCAATTTAACTCAACCTGACTAAATTGCACCCCTACACATAATGAAACCACAAATTTTATGTGATTTGGTATAAATCTTATAAATCTACATCTACATACAAAAATAAAAAAGTACATCCATAACTTATAAGAGATTCGCAAATCTTTTGTAGGACTGGTTTTACAAATGGTTAGGAATTTAATGATAAATTATCTTAATTAATTAACGACTAAAAAAGTTCATTATTTATTTATTTATTTATATTTATCAAATTTCTAAATAAAAAATAAATATAAATATATTCCACTTTTTATTTTCAAATCACTTTTTATTTTCAAATCATGACAAATTTACTCATTTTATCGTAATTATTTTTTTTATAATAAATAAATAAGATCGAGTTGTTCTGTCATCATCACTTGTCCCAGCACTCATCACGTTGTCCCAATATTGCCGTACAATTTTCTATCTTATCTAACTCTTTCAACGTGTCCTTGAATATCTGATGATATCTCAGATCTCAGATATCTCTACATTAATCCAATAACATATAATGCACTTTTTACATAAATATATCTGACATTTACAAGGATAAAGATAAAAGGGCAATTTTTATAAATAACCCCTTAATTCACTTTTAACCCGTCATGTTTTTAATTGCAAAAATTAATCTGCACCCTTTTTTTTTTTTACTGAGACGTGTTATATATAACACGCCTCCATATTTACAAAGGAGGAGTGTTATATATAACACGCCTCCCTAAAAAACTCGAAAATAAAAAACCCAGTCAGCGCTGAATTGACAGCGTTGATCGGGTCAAGGTTAGATTTTGTTATTAAAATCGAGGGAGGATTAAAAGCGAAATTAAAAATATTTTGAGGGTTAAAAGTGAAAATTGCCCAAGATAAAATCCCAACAACATCCCATCAAAGTCTTACAAACGGCAATAAACAATTTTTTTTTTTGGTAAGATACAATTTAAGAATAAAGCTTAACTAATCCCTGCAATTTGTCCTATAAATGTTGATTTAAGTTGATCTAGATCCCAACATTCATATCACAAAAAGACCAGTTTTGACAATCATAAAACTTTATGTGAAGAAGCAGGTGACATTTAGAATTACGTAAGGAACAGAACCCACCAGCAGCAAGTCGTTGCATATGTTGTTGTTGGACACTTTGCTTTCACCCCTCCAAACATTCTCACACTTCCACAAATAAAACAGAGATAGAGACTTAGAGAAAGGATGATAGTGATGTTGGCAGGCATGTTTAATTATTTTCTCTGTTTTTTCAACATAATCTTTGATGGGCAGAGACTGTGAAACTGTACTTAGAACTGTTTCAATTTCATGAAACATGGATCATGGTCTGAACAACCAAAAGTTGGGGAACTCTCCTTCAAGCCAACGTTATGTAGACAATGCATTCCCCTCTCTCTCTCTTTCTATTTTGATTTTTTGAAATGGATTAGGTGTGGAGAACTGAAAAATCATATGTAAGGACTGTAACCCATATAATGTAATAATGATGCATGGAACCGCCAATCACGGGATGAGACCATATATAGCATCCACCGAGTCAAACAATTAGATTTAGTCACAAATGATGGGTGAAGGCAAAAAATAATATTATACATTATGGTTATTCTGATGAAACTGTAAAATCATGTGACATTGTTGAATGTTTTAGTTACACTACATGACTGCCCGCATATGATGTGTAACACTTCAATGTTGTTAGGGTTGGTATATTATTTATAAATTTAATTGACTATGGTTGTTGACTTGTTGTTATCTGTCCCTGGTAACAAATACTCATAAGTCATTTGTGATTGGTTAGTTGTAAGATTATTTATGAATATATAGCAGGAGATTATTTATGAATATCTCAATTTGTTATATATATATATATTTAAATGTAAAAACTAAAACCTAAATATGAAGAAGTGATGGATCGATAGTTAAATCTTATAATTTACGGGGACTTAAAACTAAAAATCCCAAAATAAAAACACATATTCTAAGGAATTACATGAATGCATTTATATATAGAAAATATGAAAAAAAATTATCGAAGCATATATCTCATTAATGTGAGTCTACGCTTCGATGATTTTTATTCTTAAAAATCAAAGTATTCAATTTTAATAATATTTCATTTTCTTCACAAATATGTCTTTTGAATATCACATTATTTGATATATAAATAATTACATCAAACATAAAAATAAAAAAATATATAAACATTTAATATTTGCCCACCCCAAAATATTTTCTTGGATGCACCCCTAATTTTAAAAAAATCAGATATCTATAAGTTTATAATCTTGTTAAACCCACATTCAAATTCTGACAGACCTAGTTTTGCTTTTTGCATATTATGTGTCCTGTGAATTTTTTTTTCTTGTGCATTCTATATCTTCAATTTTGTTTTTAGCCCTGAGATAAATGCATATGATTTCAAGAGTAAAAAAACTTTAAAATATTTATCTGATACCTCATGACGTGGCACATATCACATGTGAGGCTTAGGCAGGTCTTCCATGGGATTTACCAGCACTTCATTGCCAATTAAAAAGCATTCATGAGGACTTAAAAGAAGTTATCAATCCGGGTATCTCTTTTAAACTGTCATTCATGATCCGATAAACTGAGAGACATAAATAATCTCTCTCTCTCACCGTCAATGTCCCTCTCGTGATCTGATAGTATTGACACACTTTTTTAACACAGAAAAATCCATAACCCCACTTGCCCCCAACACCCAACAAACAGACAAACCCCCAGAAAAAAGAACAACCATTCCATTGTCCACAGTTAACTTTTTCACCACCCCTCCCAATACAACACCACCATCTCCCACTCGCAACAAATGAAAAAGATGTTCCCTTTTTACATGAATCCCAATGCGAAAGACCATTACAAGAGACAAACACCATCTCAATGAGCTCTTTGAAAACATCTTAAAAAAATAACCTACATGAAAAGACATGAACAAAAAGGGGTACACAGAGTGAACAGGGGGTGGGGGGGCCATTACAGCTCCACCTGCAATGTTCAGGGAGAGGGGGTTTCTTGGAGTGGCATTAAAGCTTTTACCCATCTCTTTTGTCCTCCCCTCTTTTAACACCTCCCACCCAACCCCACCTCCCCCTTAAAAACAAAAAAAAAACAGTCTCACTGTTGTTTCTTGAGTCCTTTCTCTTTGGATTCTCCAAAAAAGAGAGCACCTTTGAAGTTTGTTTCATGAACTAATTTTTTTGGTGAATCCGAAATATGGGTTTTGCTCCAAAGCCTCTTCACTTCCTCCTCCTCCTCCTCTTCGTTCTCGCTTTCATCTTCACATCCTCCGTGACCACTCTCTCCGCTTTCGAAGAACCCAAAGTGAGGCACATTGGGGAGGTCTCTGGGGAGGAAGAAATCAAGTTGGGTGTGCTTGAAAGCTTCAGAGCTCTACTTGGTATCAGCTCTAATGAGGGGAGACAGACCCACAACAAGAACCCGAGGAAGCACAGACTCTCTCTCTCTCCAGCGCCGGCGCCAGCCGTGGCTCCGGCTCCTGTCCCCTCTCCGCGCCGCCCCTTCCCCAAGGCGGCGCTTCCGCGTGCAGGCCGTATTCACCCGGAGAGCGGACTTGAAGAGCCACCCAAGGCGGGCAAGAGAGACATAGTGGGGAGGTTCCTCGTGGTGAGCATCGTCTCCGCCGGAGCTGCGTTGGTCATTCTTGCTCTCGCTGTTGTTCTCGCTTGTTGCCGGTTCAAGAAGCTCCGGCGGAAGAGGGCGGCGGCGGCGGGCTCTGTTGGGTTCTCGAGATCCAAGTTCCCGAGTGGGTCTTCTAGTAGTTTGAGCAAGGTGAGCTTCGATAGAGGCCATGACTTCACGTTCTTGGACTCCTTGGACCCGCCGCCACCTCCGAAAGTGAGTCACGGAGATTCGTCGAATGCGACGTCGAATTCGGTGGTTGGAGAGGGCGACAATGCGAGTGGCGATGGTGGTGGTGGTTCGGCTTATGAGACGATAGCGGTCGAGTCCGATTCGGACGACGAGTCGTTCCATTCGGTCTGCGCGCCTTCGGATTCCAGTTCATGCGGGCTCTCTGTAGTCTCCTCTGCATCGAATGCTTCGACGAGATCTCGCTCGAAAGGAAGCGCATCGCCTCCACCCACAGTTCCTTCTCATGAGCCTACATTGTCTTCGCCACTCTCCATGACTAGTACTTCTTCATCGTCTCCTTCGGTTTCACCGCCTGTGCAAACCCAAATAGTCTTGCATCCTTTGGAGGTAAAACCATCTATAAAATCAAATTCAGGCCATCTAGCGATACCCGCCCCGCCTCCTCTCCCTCTGAAGCCTGCCATTAATGGCAATTCAAGCATTCCGAGACCCCCACCACCTCCAATCCCGCAACCTCCCCTGCCTCCGCCTCAACCTCAACAAGCCACTGCCTTTGCGAAAGACGGGACACCTCTTCCCAAACTGAAACCACTGCATTGGGACAAAGTCAGAGCTCCTCCCGATCGATCCATGGTGTGGGACAAGCTGCGATCGAGCTCGTTTGAGTGCGTCGACGACTGAATCTTTGTTGGGTCTTTCTGTAATGGATGAATGGTTTGTGGTTCTAGCATTTTAAGTACTGATGTGGACTTGTGGAACAGGTTGGATGAGGAAATGATCGAATCGCTCTTTGGGTACAACCTGCAAAGCTCGGGGAAGAATGAAGAGGCCAAGAACAAGGCGTCTTTGCCGAGCAAGCATGTGTTGGACCACAAGAGGTTGCAGAACGTGACGATTCTCTTCAAGGCCTTGAATGCGAATGCCGAGCAGATTTGTATGGCCTTGATTCAAGGTAGGAGGACTAAATCTTTGATGGGTTGGTTGAATTTCACTTATATACATGTTGTAATTACGATTTTGGTTGCAGGGGATGGATTATCTGCTCAGCAATTGGAGGTGCTAGTGAAGATGGTACCCACCAAGGAAGAAGAAGAGAAGCTATCAAACTTCAAAGGAGATGTGAGGGAATTAGGTGATGCAGAGAGACTCATCAAAGCAATGCTGATTGTCCCATTCACCTTCGCTCGAGTCGATGCCATGCTTTACAAGGATACATTCGAAGATGAAGTGCTCCATCTCCGGAAGTCCTTCGAAATGCTAGAGGTACAAAACGCAAATATAACTTGATTTTTGACTGCTCGATCTCTTCCGTTTGACGACGCCTTGTGTCCCTCTCAGGATGCGTGCAAAGAACTACGATCGAGCCGCCTGTTCTTGAGGCTACTAGAAGCGGTACTCAAAACGGGGAACCGGATGAACGTAGGGACAATCAGAGGAGGCGCAAGGGCGTTCAAGCTCGATGCGCTGCTCAAACTCGCGGACGTGAAGGGGACGGATGGGAAGACCACTCTGCTTCACTTCGTGGTGCAGGAGATGATCCGTTCGGAGGGCCAGAGCGCGTCGGAGGCGCAATCGAAGCCCAACAAAAGCGGAGGTGATCAAGAGAAGGAAGAGCACTATAGCGCGGTGGGGCTAGACCTCGTGTCGGGCCTGAGCTCCGAGCTTTGCAACGTGAAGAAGACGGCGAGCATAGACTTGGATGTCTTGGCGAGCTCGGTTTCAAACCTTTACGACGGGTTGGCTAAGCATAAAGTGCTTGTTGAGAAGGACTTGGACGGGAAGGAGAGCTTCGTCGATTCAATGAAGCGATTCCTCGGGCGAGCGGAGATGGAGATCGAGGAGTTGAAGGGGGAGGAGGAGGAGGTGTTGGTGCATGTAAGGGAGATCACGGAGTACTTTCATGGAGACTTGGGGAAGGATGAGGCGAACCCGCTTCGGATATTCGTGATTGTGAGGGACTTCCTTGGGATGTTGGATGGGGTGTGTAGAGAGGTCAGGAATTCGAAGGGGCATCAGAGTTTTATCCCCGGCACATCGTTCCGGTGAGATTGGGTGTGCTTTTTTTTGCTTGGCTTTTTGTTGTTGCAAACAATGTTGTTGTTGTTGAATTACAGGGGGATTTTGTGAACAAGCGCTTTTTGGAACCGCTGTCAAGAGTTTCTTGACTACTTCATTATCATGGAATCTGAAGAAACATGTGCACCCATTATGCATAACTCTACTTTAATGTGACTATCATTAGAAAGATCAGAATCAAAGATGTCTCCTAGTCTGTATAAATCACACTTGCTGTTAGAAATTCTGATTTTGGGATGCAATCAATAAAAGAAAGGGCCCGTCTAGCCCCACCCACCAATTTTCTTACCCCACCAATAAATAAATAAATAAAAAACCGGTGTTTTGCTATCCCCACCGATCCGACTAGTTCGACCGGATCTGGTCGCCATTTCAGGTTTCGCGCGACCGAATCTGGTCGAACAGGATTTGTAATAAAGTTTATAATTTTTTTCTTGAAAACATAATCTCACGACGTGTATCCTCCTTGAATCTTTCATATCACTCCAAGTCTGAGTTGTAATGTAGGGAGAATAAATCATTATTCTTAAATGTAGAATATAAGAACAATTTTTTTTACATAAGTTACAGACAAATTTCAAAAGCCAAATATAAAATGTGTTTGGATCAACTGGTACGTTTTTTTGTTTTCAAACAAAAATTCATTTTAACTACGAATTCAAACGACGCTTAAAAATGATATATATTTGTCTAATAAGATATTTTTCTATAAAAATTTGAATTAATTGAAAGTATATCTACTTACATTTTTTTAATCCCTTAGTTGTTTGGATGAAAGAATAAATGTAGAATATGATGAATAAATCCAAAAATTTATTTGTTTACAAAAAATAAGTAGATATAATTTTGAATCCTGTTCGATCAATTATGGTCGCCGAAAACCCGAAATGATGACCAAGTCCGATCGCCCAAAACCTGAAATGACGACCAAGTCCGGTCGCCCAAAACCTGAAATGACGACCAAGTCCGGTCGCCGAAAACCTGAAATGGCGACCGAATTCGGTCGAACTGAATCGGTGGGAACAGCCAAACACCGATTTTTTTTTTTGATAGGTGGGATTGGAAAATTGTTTGGTGGGGATAGACGGGCCCTAAAAGAAATAAACAAATAAATCAAATGAAAGACACAAATAATTACGTGGTTCGACAAATCTTGTATACGTTTACAGAACACACCAGAGATCAATTCACTAAGAGGAGAAGAAGCATTCAATAGGTTAAATGGAAATCCAAATATCAAATGAATACATTGATTCCTTTGACATGAAAGCCACTCGTTTTGTTTAAAACAGTACAAAAAAATGCTGGGTTACCATTATAAGATAATGATGACTTAATGAAGGTCCATTTGGATAGAGACATAAGTTATTCTAGAATTTATATTTATTATAGGAATATATAACTTTATCAATAGAATATACGATTTTCTGTTTGATTGTGTTTTTTTATATTCTCATTAGGAAATGTAATAATAAAAATTGAATTGTTTGATTAATGAATAATAAAATGCGAATAAGGTATAAAAAATTAATTTGATATGTGAACCACATTGATGTATAAAAGGTGATAATATGTGATTTGATGTGATGACATGTGATTTGACAAGTGGATCCCCTTATACCAGTGGAGGAATAACACAATTTTAAGAGGGGTCTGAAATACAAATACCAGCATATTCTTACATAATTCTCCATAGCCATACCCACCTATTCTCTCTACCCAAATGCCTTTTTTTTATTATTCTCTTCTATCCTACCAATTTTTTCCTTATTCCTGGTTCCAAATTTTCTCTTAAGAAATTGCATCATGATTGAATATCAATCTTTGATTAAAATAAACTGAATCATCAATCTTGCATATTGTTGTTGGGCACTTTGGGCAAACAACTTGCATATTGTTGTTGGGCACTTTGGGCAAACAACTAAAATAAACTGAATCATCAATCTTGCATATTGTTGTTGGGCACTTTGGGCAAACAACTCATGTAGTCTCTTTTGCAGCTTGTGCTTTTCCTAACTAATATATATAGAGGGAGCATTTACCCCCATCATCCAAAATTTTAAACCCTTTTGACCAAAAAAAATTGACACCTATATTTCTATCCATGCCAAGCAAAAAGTCATTTTTGGTTGGTGAGAGCAGAGGGAGGAGAGAGAAAAAAAGGGAGTGAGAGAGAGAGAGGAGAGCACGACGGAGGAGGGCTGGAGAGGGTGAGGGGAAGAAAGAAAAAGCTCCTGTGTGCCCCCCCCCCTCCCCCCCCAGCCTCTCTTTTTCTTCCTCTCTGTCTATATAACTCCTCCTACATATAACCTAAAGTAGAAAAATATCAAAAACATGTGCATACAATTCATTTGAGTATGTGTACAAATAAAATATATATTTCAGTAGATAATATATATTGAGAGGTAAAAAAAATGGAAGTAAAAAACAAGGAATGTAGGAGTGAATGTCCCTTACTTTTTCCATCTAAAAGATTAAAATGATGCCATGCATTTTGATATTAATCGTCTTAAATGGCGCGGATGCATGGGAAACTCTTATCATATCTTGCACATTATGTTAAATTTTAAAGTGAACTTCTAATTTATCTATTTTTTAATTGAGAGAGGTAGTATGACAACTTGTAATTTTATGGGGTACATTTGACTTGATTGCATATGTATCCACCACTATTCATCTCCAACACTTTCCAGTATCGACCACCTCATTACTTCATCACTACCCCAAATCTTGACTTCCCATACTACCCACCATTTCCCATAACTTGAAAAATCACATGGACAACCATCCTCCATGAACCTCTATTTGATTATACTTTGACCATCACCATTCATGAACCTCTATTTACCCATACATTGACTATCACTTCTCATAAACCTCTATCTACCCATACATTGATACATCACACTGACCATCATTTCCTATGAACTTTCACTTATCATTGTATCACACAACTGTGCACCAAATTCTTAATTACAATCCATTTCCCATACCATCTTGCCTATAAGAATCCCCCTCCATCATTTCCACTTATTAACTCATCCCACAAAATCCCTAACTCTGACTCAAAACATATTTGTGTTCACTTATGAATATAAACTTGAGTCTTATAGTGAAATTAAATTATCAATAATTTTGTCTCATAGTTCATTCTTCTTAGAATTTTTTTATTGTGACTTTTGAACTAGTATGACGTGGTTACACTATTTGAGAATTTCATGTCTCTTTGCACCTTGCCTATATAAACCCATGCAATTTACATAAATGCGCGGTTGATCGATAATATGATAGTCAATTGAAATGTAATTCGATACTTTTTTGTATAGATGAAATGGTAGAACGCGAGCGCGCATGATGGAATAACCAGTACATATGGAAAAACAATTTTTTGGACGAAAATATCAATTATTGGAATGGGTTAAACTGATTATATAATTTTGTAGTTTATATAGCTTAATTATTTAAATGAAATTAACCAACACAAATAAGACATAAATAGATAAAAACAAAAACCATCTCCATTATGAAAATAGAAGCACCTCCCAGCTCTCTGAAAAAGTTCAATTGATCAAGTAAGAAACACTATTCTTAAAAAAAAATATCATTTATCAACCTTAGCTTGTTCAATCAAATAACAACAATTACAGTTACTTGGAGCATGTTAGAAGGATAAATACAATACATTTTTATGTTTTTACTTTTTAAATATGTAATACTGTCATTATTAACAGTACCAAAAACAATGTGTATTAGGAGTACGGACCATAGAATATTTGTTTGTTTTATGTATTTTACGTTCTTTTATTTGAGTGAGAAGATGGTGAATTTTATGGGTGTCGGACTGTCGGTGTTTGTCGTCACTCGTCCACTGTCACGATGCCACGTAGACAGTAATATTTATAATTTCACCGATACGGTCATCCCGGTTTCGAAATCTCAACACGTGATCAAACAGTATCAAGCAACACCGAGTCCATCAAATCCAAACCGTCCATACAGTAGACCTTAAAATGGCAGTCCTCGTAATTTGAAGTCGGACGAGGGGCAATGTGTTTGTCAGTTTTGGCGGGAACTCACTCTCTCCTCTTCTTCCGACGTTCGCATTTCGTCTCCGAAAAGCGAAGCCAGAGAGAAATGGCGCCCAAATCAGACAGTGTTGAAGGTATTACAATTTATTATTTTCGATTTTTGTGTAGATTTTTTGGGGATCGAATCCGTTCTCAGGTTTCTATTCTCGGGCTTCGTTTTGATTTGCCCTAAATCTGTTCAAGATTTGATTTTTTTTTCAATCAATCTGAAATTGATTATTTTTTTCACATCGATCGTGTAATATTTGTGTGATCTGTTCAATTAAGGATTGAATGAATGAACTGTGAAAGAATCGCTCATGACCTCTTCCTATTATGTCCGTTCTTACATGATCGACTGTTGGTTGTTCGATTTCTTAATGGTTTTTTTTTGTTGTTGTTGTTTAACAGGTATCGTGTTGAACTACGTAAATGAGGTGAGAAATCTTGGACCCTTTCATTTGATTGTATTTTTTCTTTTTTTTTTAGCAGGATTTGATGGAAATAGGACATTGTAGTGTTACTTTTTTTAAATATTGGTGGTGGGGAGGAGGGGGGGGGGGGGGGGGGGGTGGGGGGGGTGTGGAATAATTGGGAAATGTTGCATTGCCAATGAAAATTTTACTTGTGATATAATTTTGATTGAGGAGTGCAGATGGAATTGCATTAAATCTCTCCTTAAAAAATGTGGGTTGAAAGTTTTCTGTCTTGTTCGAAAGGATTTTCCGTGGGACTGGGGCAAACAGGCGGAGGTAGCCTTCCCAGCTCGACCGTAAGGTTAGCTACGGGGGTCCCTCCGATATAAAAAAAAAAAAGTTTTCTGCTTTGTCATGATGCGATAGGGCTTTATTGAGCTAGTTGAATCCAATGTTTAGTATTAGGATTTTTTTTTTATGTTTGGGAAAGAATAAGGGGCCATTGCGTGGAGCAATGGGAAAGTGCTTGGACTAATAGGACTGTGTCCATGCCCTGACAGCAGCGCACACAATCAAAATTGTAATGGAATGCCCTGGATGTCTTGCTTTTGTTCATTTATATCGGTGTGATTGAACTTCCAAAAATTCTTTTAGTGCTCAGTTGGATAGAATGCAAGTGAACTATCTTCCTTCTGACTTTCATAGTTTCAGCTAGTTATTCTGTGCTTTCTTGCTTATCTATTTATTTATCAAAAACACTTTTTCAGCGTGTCTGGTCTCCATTTATCTCAGAGAGCACATGGCAGATCTTTTCATTTGCTGCTTGCACTGTTCTTTGTGGGTGTACATCTGCAAACTGCCTATCTTTAAATTCATAACTTCAATTGGAGACCAATGAAATTTTGTCACCTGAATTTTATGCCTTGGATCATGACTCATTGGCAGCAATTCTATTCTCTCTCTTTGGATATGGCTTGTTAGAACGGGCTATCTTTTGATGACACTTGTATAGGGAGGGTTCCGGGGGGGGGGGGGGGGTTGTTTAATGAGGAACCCCAACATTTTTTTCCTTAGTATCCCATATGCACATGATCATTCACAAACTTTGTGCATCAGGTAAGCCCAGGAGGATTTGAACCCCAGACCTATGGGGGAGCAAACCCGTGGCTCTAGCCAAAGTGTTAACCTGTGTGGATTGTTGGTATAATTTGTTAGTCATACTGCTGTAGTTAACTAGCAATTTTTGGAACTTCTTTGATGCATGAATGGGATAACAGGACAAAGTTGTAGGTTAGAGCCCTGAGGGCAGCCACTTTTGAAAAAATTCCAAGTGTTACCCCACCCAATCCAGTATCTGCTATTCACAGGATCACTATGGATGATGTTCATTTATCTGAGCGGAGTTGAGGAGCTAGGATACCTAACTAAATTTGATGAACACAAGAAGAAAACATCAGAATGAGAATTGTTTTTCCTAGGAGATATTTTCAGTTTTATAAATCAGGAAGTTGTTTTGTAACTTTTTTGTTTGTATGGATTTCTGTAACACCAAAATTTCTGTTTATGGAATATTTATTTCCTCCATCAATATGGTTCCCTTGTCATTTTTAATGTTTCAGATGAGAAACACTTTGTTTCCACCATATAATTATTGATTTAACTGCATTTTCACTTCAAATTAACAATTTTGACATCTCAGCAAAACAGACCATTGAATTCTCAAAATGTTGCTGATGCATTGCAAAAGTATAATCTCAAAAAGACTGCTGTTCAGAAAGCACTGGACAGTTTGTCTGACAGTGGGCAAATATCCTTTAAAGAATATGGAAAGCAGAAAATATATATAGCTCGGCAAGATCAATTCAACATTCCCAATAGTGAAGAGCTTGAACAGATGAAAAAAGAAAATAGCAAACTACAAGAAGAGCTGGAAAAGCAAAATAAAGCAATAGGGGAAGTTGAGGCAGGTAATTTTTATTTATAAGAACATTCTGGCTATCTAAAATATATTGGTCATTAAGTACATATAATCTTGAATGGAATATTGTTTGACAATATTAGGTTGTGACTTGCAAGCTTCTTCCGATATAAGATGAGCAAAATGTTGGGCTTACTCGTAACTATGACTTAATGTGCATTGTAGAAATTCGAGCTTTACAGTCAAACCTAACATTGGAGCAAATACGCATCAAGGAGACTAAACTGAGAGCAGAGGTGAGATCTCTATTTATACCGCTAGAACAAAGTGGACAGACATAAGCATCATGCAATGCAAAAGCTAAGCTAACATTATGTTCTTGTTTCTAACATTACCAGGTAAAAGAAATGGAGGAAAGGCTCGCCAAATTGAGTGAGGGGACCGCTTTAGTGAACCCAGAAGACAGAAAGGCAGTTGAAGAAATATATATGGAGAAAATCAATCATTGGAGAAGGCGAAAAAGGATTTTCAAAGATGTATGGGATGCTATATCTGAGAACTCACCTAAGGATGTCAAGGAATTCAAGGTCTCCTGCCCACATAATTCATATATTTAAAATGCCTGGTGGTTGGTTTCCTCTTCCTACAGCTCACAACACGTGCCACTTTGCAGGAAGAACTTGGACTCGAATATGATGAAGATGTCGGGGTGAATTTTCAGTCATTCAGTGAATTATTGGCTCCCAGCAAGAAGAGAAGGAAGGGCTGAAGTCTGTGCTCTATATCAGGACTCAGCTATACAAGCTTGGATAGAAAAAGGTAGGACAGGCTAATGTTCTTGACCATGCTTGTTCTTTGTTACTTTTTGTATTCTCAAATGATAGTCTGACATGTATGCAACCATAATTTCATTAATCATATATTCAAGGACAAAAAACAACCCAAATGTTACACACAGTTTTCTTATATATGTGCAATGTTGCTGTGCTATTTTTATGCACATACAACACACTAGTATTACATAGTCGCAAATCACCTATTGAATAGGCAACAGAATTATCTGCATAGATTTTGGGACACACTATTATAAAAAATTCTATCAAACTTCATTGAACTTTTAGGACTACTGAAATCCTCTTCTGGTCCTCATTGAAAATGGCCTCGTCTTTCTGCTTGAATGCAGTTTCGCCCAATTATCCATGCATGGGCCCTCTGTTTGAGTTCTTGCTTCAGCACCATAAACTGAATGTTTTTCTTCATTCACTGAAGCCTCAAATGCCACCCTTTTAGATTGTTTTTGCAGTGAATCACCTGGAGATCTTGGAGAGCTCTGAATGCCATATGGTTGATGGCTCACCACGTTTTTCTCTTTCTTTGACACTTCCATATGTCTCCTCTCGTAAAAACCTTCTCCATCTGAATCTGAGCTTGACTCAGACACATAGTTCTTTTCGGGTTCCACTGGGTGGAATATCTTTGGCCTCTCTAAAACTTCTTGTCCAGGCCCATTATTGAAACTCCGAGCACTGCGTATCCGATCATCGTTTTCATCACTCAAACCTTTTCCCTGGGACTCGGACCTTGACAGTTCCACAGCTACTCTTGCAGCCGCCGCTGCAAAAGTGGCAGACTCAAAAGCCACTCGAGCTGCGCTCACTGCGTCTTTGTACTTGTGCCTTGAATTCATGGATGCCGAAAACTGCACACACCGATTGACCCCATTGAGACTGAGAGAACCGATTTGAGGTTCCTCGGGCTCGACTGGTGGGTCTGGTGTGGGCTGACCTTGTGTCTTGGTCTGGCGCAGCCCTGACTCCTGCAAGAGCAGAATTGAATGGGATCAATGAAAAGAAAAAAACTCTTCTCATCCATTGAAGATGTTCTTTGTACCTCCATGTTCTCTGAAACGATCTTCTCGATGTCAACTGTGATCCCTTCTGCCAAGGCGATTTCCTTCATAGCCTTGATTCGGCTCTCCAAGCTCGGCTGTGCGGTTGACATCTTCTGAATCATCTGTGATTCAAGAAAAACACAGAACTGTATAGACTTGAAAACAGGCAATTATGGAAGGGGGAAAAAAATTAGCAAACCAGTCCAGTAGAAGACCTTAGCATCAACACCGCAATTGTCGTGCAGCACCACGAACTCCTTCCCATACAGCGACGCGAACACAGAACGCATCTCCCGCAGCTCCGGGAACCCACTGCACCTCGATGAGGCGAAGATGAGGCTCGTGACCGCCTCTCTCAGCTCCTCTGGGCATTGTCTGTATCACCCACAACACCATGCATTGTAAACATCACTCCAACACAAATCATTTGAGACATTAAAGAAGGAAACACTGGAGCAACTCACTCGTGGTTTTCAAAGAGGGTGATCCTCTCTAACAAGACATTGCAGTGGATCTCCAACATCATAAAGGTATCCAACATGTCCTGCTCCTTTATCACATGCTCCACCTGAAATAAAACCACACACACACACACCATGTAACTATGTAAGGGTCCATGCAGAGAGAACACACGCGCATAAGAAAATAAATGCGAAAGATCACACGGAGGAGAGCGCGCTGGGTCTGGGCGAGGCGGAGGAGCTGTGCAACGTCGGAGCGGGAGTGGGAGGAGCGGACGAGGCGCTGGTTCTTGAGGACGGTCAGCCGGGACAGGCCGAGGCGGAGGAGGCTCTTAAGCTTGCCTGCCTTGCTCTTCTTCCTACCCAGCAACGTGTCTAGTTTCCTACCCATCACTTTTTTTATTAATATCATAGTTGAAGAGATCAAAGTTGATGGAAGCAATGAAGAGATGGTAATTGAAAGTGTTTGTTTGTTTTTCGTTGGACGTTTGAAAACAAGTTTTAGAGGGTGTGCCAACTTTGACTTTTTAGTGTTTGTCTTGATTGCATATGATCCATGTCCGATTGTCTAGTATCTCATTTGAATAAGTCAACGTAACAGTGGTTGTCACTATTACCTAGTCTAAGTCACATTATTAAATTGCCTATTATGTAAATGTGTAATCTATTACAAAAATTTAAATATGTATTTTATTTTATTTCTATATAATAATATATTTCATTGGTCAAAGCACATGTTTAGAAATATCAAAACACGTGTAGACAAGCCAAAGAGGTTGAAAGTAACATTTGCTTTTAAAAATCAGAAGAGGTATTCGATTTACTTTTCGTTCTACATTGCACCAACTCATACTTCTCTGTCCTTGAAAAGGTTGTCTTGTCCTATGTATTTTGTCAAATTTTTTTCTTCAAAAGTCAATCAACCATCCAATAAAAAATATAACTTATTTAAGACATGTATATATTGGAAATGACTAATAATGGTCATATTTTATAATCTCAACAACTAGACCTACATTTTATCAATGATAAAATTATCACTCGCTTTCAACAAAAGAAGACCTTTGTGTTATTACCCCAAAAAAAGGACCTTTATGTTGTTTTTTCTCCACAAGTCTATTCTCACAAGAAAATATCTAAAAAAATAACATAATTAATATGAACATGATAAAGGCTTTTTAATATTTTAATTTACGAAATATTATAATCAAATTGAAGAAGGACAAGATGGGGCCATTTCATGCGTGGTATGTGACATAATAATAGTTGTGTTCAAAAACTAAAATATTTTAGGAAGCTTTTTAGAAAAACAAATTAAGATTCTTAAACAAAAAAATCATTATTTTAAATGTAGATCACTTAAACGAATGCTATCAAATTTTGTATACATCAAGGTCAGATAGGAATGGGGACGGTTATTTAAACTGTTTAGTGAAAACCACCCCAATTGGAAAGTCATCTAACCAATTTTTCAGAACCTATAAAACCACCCCGACTAAATACTGTTGTGTAAAACCACTCCTACCAACCACACCCCATTTTGAATCAAGTCCACACCCTGTACTGTTCGACAAATGTAGTGTCGACCAATGCTACATATGTCAACACTTCTAGTGTCGAACTGAAGGGTTACACAAATTTTTTTTTATTATAATATCGACACATGTATTGTCGATATGTGTTAAATATGTTGCTAAACAGAGTGTCAATACTAGTAGATTATTGAAAAATAAAAAGAGTTATGTTTTTCAAACTTACATCTTCTTTTTATTTTTTTTTTTATATTTTGTCATTTGAAATCCTCGTTGATCAATGATTTTGATTCATTTTCTAATGATTAGTTTGATATAATTTATTTTTTTTATCTATATTCAAATTAGGCTGCAATATAAACTAACAAGGATTCATTTTATTCAAATATGTAATTGATGTTAGTTTGAAAAACATAATCTTTTATTTTGTATGTATATAACTCTTAATTTCTTGTATATGATTGAGTATTTACTTTTTTTTTTTACAGTGTAGTATGACTCCCAAGGAACATCAGCTTTCAATCGAAAAAATTATTTTAAGGACATGATATCGAGTTCTCGAGATGATGAAGTTCAAACATATCCATATGAAGTAGCTTGCAATTATCTGTTGGTATCGACATTATCATTGTTGGCCATTAACATTTTCTCGACATCTTATATGTCGACCGATACTTATTTTTTTATTTTTCAATAATATGCTAGTATCGACATTCCGTTTGACGACATATTTAACATATATCGACAATACATGTGTCAATATTATAACAAAAAAAATGTTTTGTAACCATTCAGTTTGACACTAAAAATGTCGACGTATGTAGCATCGGTCGACACTACGTTTGTCGAACAGTACAGGGGGTGGGCTTGGTTCAAAATGGGATGTGGTCGGTAAGGGTGGTTTTCCTTTGGTTTCGGATGCATAAAAATGATTAATCACGGAGTGGTTTTCTTTTATTGTATGAGGTGAGTACATAACTCCCCATAGTAATTATAGTTCTCGGGCAGCTAAATTAAATTCAAAATTGAAACAAAAAAATACTAATTCAAATGGCAACCCTGTGCAGTTTGACTTGTGGAGATTTGAAGCAAATATTATATATTATTTCTTAACCAATTTATAACCAAATTTGTAATTAATTGAACCGAATTCATTGATTCTTCTGAGAATTGAAGGGATGCCACTTGGCATTTGATAAAAGTCCCGTAATGATTTAAATATTGGACCTTTTTTTAAAGGAATACACAGTTCGATGGATTATGTTCTACAATGACTTTAATAAATCTTTAATAATAATATATACTCCGAAGGTCTTAAAGAAAGATAAATGTTAATTGAACTTCGAAATATCTAGTAGGAGTCGTGGCTATGACTTTGTACTAGGGCCATGTACCTTTGCTCTTGGTGGTGAGGGAGTTAATTATAATAAAAATATTTGGATTCATTTTAATATATGAATTCAAATTTAATATTCTTATTTGAAAGATTTTAGAGAAAAACATATATGATGGCATCAATCCAAAAAATACATGTTTTAGATATATTCTATTATCATTTTTACATATAATAAGATTATTATTGTTTTATTTTATTAATGTTATTTTTTGAAGAACGATAGACAATTACTATCCGATTTTATTAGATTTTGAAGTTACAGAATCTGAAATTAGAGCTTAGGAGAGAGATGGAAAGCAGACATAGAGAACAAGAAAAGAAAAATAAAACAAAGTGAGTGGACGTCGAGGAGCAAGGTGTTGATACACATTGTAATTTTCATATAGTATAAGCAATCTCTAATAAAATATATATTCAGTTAAATGAATATATATGCCATTAGATAGAAAGCAAACATGTATGCCCACACAATCGCACACACATATCTAAATATGTATTTCATATTACAAGTATATACCTTTTTTAAAAATTCAAAATATGTTAGGATAAAAAAAGTGAAGGAATCTCTGATAGTAACATTTTCTATAAAAATTTTTTTTATTAAATTGATCAGATCGGAGAAATTAATTATAAGAGTTATTTTCACCCTCACATTTTTTTAGGTACCCGTGATCTTCACCTTACTAAAAGACCCCTAACCCCTGTAACAGAATAGGTGGAGAATAATGTTGAATAAGGGTGAATAAGCCAAAAAAAACTTTTTTGTTTGTAAGGAATAAATGAGTAAAAGTGTAAAACTATATCAAAATAGATGAATAAACTAATATTGTTTTTTATATCTTCTTATGTATATTATTTCCATGACGTGTAAAATTTTAATCTTTATGTACTATTGTTAATTTGTTATATACTATGGGTGCGTTGTTATATTTAAGTCATTCTATATGGTAGTTATGTGACTGGTAATTGTTACGTGACCTAGTTATTACTATCAATCAGTGGCAGGATTTGGTTATGGGTCATGATCTAGTGACCAAAATTTTTTAATCAGTGACATAGCTGATTAGGGCAGGATTTGTTTTAATTCTTCTTTTTTTTAGAATTCTCTCACAAATTTCTTTTGCAGAATATAAAATCTAATAACAACAAATAGGAATTAAAAATAGATGTATGTTTTAAAAAATAGAAAATAATAAACAAACAAAACATGAAAAAAAATAAAATAAAATAATAAAAACCCAATAAGATAGTATTCTTTGTAAATCAATAATGAATAAAATAGAAATTCTAATAAAATATGGATAAGTTTCTATCTTGATCACCTGGAGATTTCTTGAACTGGAGGTTGCCTTTCAATAACTTGAATAACCCACTGTGCTAAACAAACCTCCAAAACACACTCGAAAGGGGAAAAGAAGAAAGAACAGACATGCATGACAGAGAATCAAAGTCCACTGCTCTAAAAAAATCAAAATTATTTGAAACAGTTGTAACTAACATTCATCAAACCACACAAACAAAACATACAGAACTTGCAGAAAAAGAAAAATTAAACTTCCATATGCTTAGCATACACCAAAAATTGTCACTGAAATTTATGGCTTGCCGGCGGATATACCAAGCAACCGACCGATAATAGTTATATGCTATGTTACAGGTATAGGGATCAAAGGTGGGAAGGATGTTATGGATCATTCCAAAATATTTAAAATATTTGAAGTACCAAACAAAAGGAAAAACTCTGAACCACCTCTTAGAAAGTTGATAGAGATAATCCCTATTCACCATACTCCTCTAGTATTAGAAAAATTAACTAAGAAAAAGAAACACTTACCTATGAAAAAAAGATATGGGAAACGACCCAATGAAGGATCCTGGCAAACTTGTTATATGTACAGGCATACAATGAACAGCCACAGTATATCAAGAGATTCAGATAAATATTGTCAATCCTTTACATCAGTTACACCTTCAGCGGAGATCTGAAATCGTGCTTCTGCTTCTGCTAAGCAGGGAGAGCTTATTACTTTACAGATGCGCTCTTCGGCCCTTCCCTTACGGAAGGAAAGCCTGCATAAAACCCAGAATACATGTTAGAATAGATGGTAACTCAAGGAGAGTCCACAATGTGGATATAAAACCAGAAACTCAATCTGTACCTCGTAGTAGAAGCGTGTGCCATGATGTTTCCACCTATTGGTTTGATCTGTGGACCAGCAAAGATTGCGGATCCATCCACTTGTGCAACAACTTGATTGGTAACCACCACCGCCACACCAAACTGCATGCACCAGTAATATTAATAAAACGTATAATTGGGTATTTAAAGCTCCAAAGTTTACTCATCTAGAAGACCTTGAAGTTTAGATAACACAGATGAGTTGGCACAAGTGATTTGGCATCATCAGCTGGAGAAAAGCTTCCTTTTTTTTCTTTGAAAAATTAGTGTGTGGTTATGATACAATGAATCGAAAAGAGCATCATAAACTTTTTATCTTTTCAAAATTATTTAATTCTAAGGTCCATTTCATGGTTGGTTAACCAATGTCCAAAGTTCGAAGACTAGATCCAAAAGTGTCAGTCAAGGGGACAAATAAGTGTTCATGTCTCCATAAATTTTTTAGCTTCAATAAGAAGCGAGAGAGAGTCGAAAAGAGGATGTTATTTAGCTTCATCTACATTACTATTATATAGCAAAGTGAATAAAAATAAAGTACACAGATCAAACAAGCACATATTCATTGACACCATTGTTGCCAGTTCAGAATTCTGGAATAATTCAGCAAGGACAAAAAATGGAATTTCGGTATGATTCATGTCAAGTTTGGGAAAATTTGAGAAAAGTTCGGAAAAACAAAAATAACAAAAAAAATAAAAATACTTATGACATCCAAAATCACTAATTTCAATCAAATTCATGACCACTCAAAGATGCTATAACACCAAAACATTAAAACGGCTTTTGTGTTCAAGTTATGATATTTGAATTAGGTAAAATCATCAAAAACCAAAACAAAATCTAGTAGTTGAATATTTTCTCTCTTTTTTATTTATATTGTTGCACAAATAAAGTAGTAATATGTATTGAATAGTTATTTAATTCTTTTAATTAGTGAATTACTCGATAAGACATGTATTGTGAATGAGACATGATTTAAACAGGAATCAATGTTTTACTGAAATTAATCGATAATTCGGAACATTAGGTGACAAGGGTTAGCACAACAAAACATGTAAATTGAATGAACCAGATTTATTACCTCGTCTGCCAACTTCTGAAGACTTCTCAGAAATTTTGCCAGATGCATTTGCCTTGCTGAAAGTTCTCCCCTTCCAGAGAAATCTGTTCGATAGAGAGCTGTAGCACTGTCCACTATCATGAGAGCAAACCTGTTCAACATAATTCGTCATTCATTTTTCATTTATCAAAATTTTAGACAAAAGATGGATTTCAGTATGAAATGTGCATAATGATATCAGTCATATAGGCTAGGAGTAATCTCAATGCATATGAGAAGAACAAAACAAACTGAGGCTCTGAGATTTTGTGGTGTGAAGATGTGTATAATAAACTAAATTATATGTTCAGAGTTGGTCATATACTCCTATTATCCACACTTCTCAAGGAATGGGCAACTGGCAATCCAAATCATGGCTATCCTGGGGGAGAGATATCAGGATTTGCTGTTCCCCACACACTTTACTGTTTCTCACAAACAATGTTGATAGACTACCCTCTATACCATCAATTAGCTGTATAATTGTAGCATACTAGCATGTCAATCAGTCGGAATTTTATGTGATGTATGTTACGAACATTTTAGAGTTAGAATTATAACACTAAAAGGTGATATTACATCATTTGATGTTACCAACATTTGAAGTTAGAATTGTAACACTAAGAATTGCTGCAACCCCCTGCCACTGAGATGGAAATTGAAGGATACACACACAAGGGAGAGCCAAATTCAACTGAAAACAAGTTGCAGTAGCCTCTGGAATCAACCAGGTCAAAAGTTCATGAATTGCAATTGTGGTTCTCCAAGCCAGCTTAAAGTCACAGAGGGAGGAATGGAAAATAGCACAAAAGAAGTAATTCCTTTGGTTAACAATTTATGAACCATGGTTTCACATTTCTCATTGGAACAACTATCAGAACCCTTTTGTTATGATTAGAGGCATGAAAATAATTAACAAACAAAGGCACCACCTAGCACACTGAATATCATAGAATAAGATACCTAGTCTCCACCATCATTGAAGCTGCTTCTAGCAATAGCCTTGACTGATGATCAGTGTTATATGCTCTAGCATAGGCCACATTCTCTAATACATCAGCACCATTCAGTCCGAACCTGCAATTTTGGACTTTTTTTTAGTTGATAATGTATAGGCCTCAGTTTACAAGATGAACATTCTTCACATTGTAATATTGACCTGTCTGCAATTTGTAAAAGTCTTTGTGGTCTGAATGTGCCTTCAGCATCAATGTACAATGCTTTACCCTCACCACCTCCTTGATCAAGAGGAAGCTGAATTACAACAAATGTAATGAATATCATTCCAAATAAAAGACGCAAGGAGTTGGACCGGAATGTAAGTTGCAGGAATTTTTACTGAGTTTTTATCTCATGCAATTCTAGATTATTATTATTGATCAATTTTACTTGTTTTCAGCAATCATGCAAGTTTGAAGTATTGAGGTATTGATTTTTACAATCCCCATTGGATTGCCGAGTTTACCATTATATCATAATGCTGATCTTCATTTCATTCCGGATCATAAATCCCAACTAATGGACACTAGATAGTAAGATATAATAATATAATGTAAAGATAAAAAAAAATGTGAGTATATTTAATTTCAGAGAGTTCAAGGAGAAAGAAGAAATTGTCTTACTTGACAAGTGACACAGAGTGTGTGACATAGCTGAGTTTTTCCAGAGCGAAATTCACCATATATTTCTGTTATAGATCCTGTTTCAATTCCCCCTGAAAATAACCATTTTTAGATTATAAATATTGGTCTTATCTACCGTATTACTGTTAACTAACTTTTCCAAGTAGTGTTCCAACAGAAGCAGAATATCACCCTCCAAGATTTTA
Organism: Acorus calamus; assembly: GCA_030737845.1. Lineage (NCBI taxonomy): Eukaryota > Viridiplantae > Streptophyta > Magnoliopsida > Acorales > Acoraceae > Acorus > Acorus calamus. The sequence goes on along the minus strand of CM060863.1, from coordinate 37,454,226 downwards.
TCTAGTTCACGAGAGCCTGAAGTTATCTGAATGATTTCAAGTCTTTGAGCATGGAGTTGGCCTGCACTTGTGAAACCCATTGGAACCAGCTTCGACGCTGTCATTAATAATTCAACTATTATGTTTAAACACCCCAATCTTTGAGAGCAATTACCACTTTCATTACAAAGATAGGATAAAAACAAATTATATGCACGAAACATTAAAAATAGCATGCCTGCTTCAATTATCTTGTCCACTTTTGCGTCACTAATCCCTTTAACTTGCAAAAGTTCCTTTCTTGGAGCATATGCAACAGCTTCCACAGTGCAAAAACCAGCATCTTTGAGCTTTTTAACATCAAGGGAAGCTATACCAGATGCCTGAAGAAAACATGATTAAATAATTTCACAACCATTGTCATCTTTGAGAATATTCCAAAATCACAGTAATTGTTTGCATAATTGATGGCATGAAGAGATGTGGTTGTTGGATTAAATGGAAATCTCAAATATTGGACAAATCATAAGAACACTGACCACAACTAACGACAATTAAATTGAACCCGTAGCAGCAAGAAAGGTCAACAAGATCCAAACTATGCGACACATCCATATATGTTGACACCCTTGCTCAGTACACTAAAGTTGTAAACCATATCCACATAGTTCTAATATCCTTTGCATAATAATCAACTAAGCTTATAGGCCAGGTATAAACCTATGATACTATTGTTTCACATTCCTAAAGACCACAATCATATAGATCTACCAGGCATTGCATCGTATCATTCACCTCAACAAGTCTTTCAAACAAAGTTTATACAACAGCACAATATGAAATGCACTTGCATATAGGATGTGAAAGATGATGCACATATTATCCATGAAACAATACTTGAATTGCAGAGAGTTAACATATCTAAGATGACAGGGAATCTTCAACCACATAAAAATCATTGTTTTTTCTTTTCTGATATCAATCTTTAAAACTCCAATCTTTAGAAAAGAAACCTACTTTACAATCACCTGAGCAAGAAAAATTAGGGTTAAAAAATACCCACTTCCAAGAAAGAGAATCACATCTTATCAGCACGACAAAAGCAACCAAGCTCATTACAGGAAATCCAAAAATTGGGTAAACCAAGATGTACATAACAACAAAAGAGAAATAAAAGCCGTCAACAAAAGCATGACACATAAACGATTTCTCAAGGAAAAAAAGGAAACCCATTTCAGAAATCCCAAAATCCGAACAACCTATCATCCAAACCAAAGACCCATCACAAGACTCCAAAAAAAAAAACCCCATTGAAAGCAAGCAACAGAAGATTAAACAAAGGTCGACCCAATTTAATGAAAACAAAGAGGGATCAAGAAATCCAAGAAAGTAAGCATTTTGAATCAATCCAGGGCTTTAAATCGGGAGACCAAGAGAATACCTGGAGCTGATCGATCGGGAACGGCCCGTGCTGGATCTCATCCACCTGCTCATGTTGTTCAACCACCTTCTGCCTCTTCTGCTTCGGATCTTCCATGGCCGCCGCCGGAGGCATTGGCGCAGGGAGGAGGGGGGTTCAAAAAATTGAAGGGGAGCAGCGTAGGCGCCAAAATCCCCCACTCAAGCAGATTATTATTTCTTTTTCCGACGGTGGATCGTTAAAAAATGTGTTAGGGATTTATCTGTATCATTTTACATGTTTAACATGTAATATTTTATTATTTTATAAATCAGTAAATCAATCGTCACTTATTGATAAAACTGATGATATCCAACATACGTGATGAAGATTTTAGGGGGTTGAGATCCGTGATTAATAGCCTGAATGAGTTCAACCGAACTGGGTTGGATTGAATTGGCCCGAGTATAATCATATAATAAAATTTTTATTGTTTGGTTAGACATGTTAAGATGTGGATAAAAAATAAATAAAATACAAATAATGAGTTATAAAATATGAAAAAATAATTTGACATATGTCATAATTTATAAAAGATCATGATATTTAATTTAATATATGAGCCTTATTATACCAATAGAATATGTGAAATCAGTGTTCGAAAAAACTTCATGTGTGGTCATATATGCGACCACACAAGCGATTTGGTAAGCTTACTTTAGGGTGCGTTTGGTTGCGCGATTGCGCTGCGATTGCGATTACAGGAAGCTGCGTTTGCAATCGCGCAACCAAACAGTTTTGTAATCGCAGTTTTAAACCCAGCGATTGCAGGCAAATAGTGCCCAAAAGCTGCGATTTCAAAAAGCTGAGAAAGTGAGCTTCCTGCGGAATCAGGTTTGCAATCGCAGATTCCTGCAGAATCAGTTTTGCAATCGCGCAACCAAACGCACCCTAAATCGACTAGGTCAGAATCGATCCATATCCAATCCAATGCCGCATGTGCACCCGCCACATGCTAGGTCCACTTAAAAAAAAAACCAAAATCAAATAAAATTGAAAACCTAATCGACCCCTTCTCTTCTCTCTAATTGATCCCTTCTGTTGAAGCCCTAATCGACGACACCTCTTCTACTCTTCATCGACACCATCAACTTTCAACTTCATCTTCTTCGCTCGATTTCTTTTTCTTCTTCGCCTGGCCAATCCCTTGATAGTCGGTAGCTCAGCTTTGTCTTCTTCATATGGTTCTTTTCTCAGTTTCTCTCTGTCTCTCCATCTCTCTATTTCTCCATCTCAGTCTCTCATTCCCTCCCCCCCTCTATCAATTAATCTCTCCATCTCTCGATCTGTCAACCCCCCTCTTTCCCTCACTCCCTCCATCTCTTTTGGTCTATCTCTCTGTCTCTCTCTCATTCTCTCTATTTTGTTTTGTTTCATTAAATGTCCTATAAACTCTATTTTTCATTATTTAATTTATATTTGGTAATGTTGTTGATTATGTTTACACTGTGTATAACTTCATACTTTATACTTTATAGATTGTTTATGTTTTTAAATATTAATGGTTAAATAGATTTATATATCTAATTTATGCATTTTTATTGTATTATAGGTGCCATCGTGTTACTACTGAGTGGATTGTTGCTGGATATTCTTTTGCATCTCCTTTAGATTTTTGGCATGAAATGTTAAATTTCTTTAAATTCATCTTATTATCTTTTGTTTATAAATAATCACCATAGAATCATTTTTTATTAATAAAAGATTGCTCTATCTCATATACTCCTGCATATATTATGTGCGGTATCTCACTCCCACACAAACCGCATCTCGTATATCCAAACACTGGGTGAAATAGCACATTCCAAAGGAATCTGGCATTCTAATACCAGCTAGCTTATTTTCACACTATTTTAACATAATTATGTTCATCTATTCCTTGCAAACTAATGGATATTAGACTTATTTGTTCCCGTTCGCCCTTCTCCACTATCCAAACAAGGGCTAAGTGTATATATAAATCATCTAGTTGATATAAATTGTCACCGAGAACAATGTCTCTCTATGTGATGCACATGTATAATGCTTTAATACAATATATATCATAGGGACTGAGAATCCCATGTGCCTACTATTACAACTACTTTGATTTGCCATGCAGATTGGGATATTTTCTTACCCCTTTTTTTCAAATTGTGTTAAAAAAACATGCGTCATCGCATTTCTTTAAACAGTTTGAATTAATTAATAGAGTGCGTGTGTGTGTGTGTTTGTAAAAGTTTACCATGAATGTATGATCTTAAATGTAATAAAATGTAGCTACTTGTAACTTATTGTAAGTCCTTATAACCTCATGTAACACGAGTCAAAATGTATGAATAGTCAATCATGCAGTCTTTATACAATCTACTTTTCCCCTAACCTAGTACGTAGTAGGTAATCATTCAAATTTATTTTTTGCTAAACTATATATTTCATGAAGACAAGTTTATACAAAGAAAAAATCTTACATCTCACATTCCCTTAATAAGTATCTACTATGTGAAAATGTATGAATAAATGAGTAAATATGTGGAGGAAAAAGTTTAACCTCATTTGAGTTAGCAACATGTGTCCCACATCATCTTTGATAAAAATTAAGTAAAAAACCAGGAACCTCACATGGACAAGAATTGTTTACAATAACGAAAATTATAATAGAATATTCATTTTTAACAAACATCTTGAGAATCAAATTATAAAATTCTAATGCACAAAAAGATAGTATAATTTATAATTTAAGAGTAAATATGAGAAAAATATGATAATGAGATCTTATTGACCTCAGATTGGATCGACAAGCTATTTTAGTTCATATCCATTGTCAATCCTAGAGTATGCTACTTAGCCATCTTTGAGAAACCAGAAAAATCCACGCGGACGAGACAAAATGACACATCATTAAGTATATCGATAAATAGAGGAGTACCCCCATGAAATCAGACAAGAAAAATTTTCCATTAATATTCCTTTTATTTTTGTTTAAAGTAAGTGAATGACTTTGAATTTCATCCAAATTCACTCCCTAGCTTGAAAGTCGGATTGCACATGATAAGTATCACACCTATGTCAAGATAAATCAAGATTCATTTGAACAACATTCTCTATTTTCTTTTCTCTCAGATATTTTTTAATAGTTTGATCTGATCTGAGTTATAGCTTATAAGATCAGATAATTTTACATTTTTTCAGAGCCGACCCTGAGAATTGACCCTAGAAATGAGGCCCCATACATTATTATATATAAAAATATAGATTGTTTTAAAAATGTACATTACAAATATTATCAAATAGACAAGCAAAATTGTACAATAATTTAAATTAAAACGTTCTACAATATCATATGCACTTCATAGAAGAATTTTTTTTAATGGAATGAGAAAATTATAAAAATTGAAAAAATGTCTTTAAAAGAGGATTTAAACATTATATTATTCAATCACACGGGAGAGAATGGTGGAGAGAAAAAACTATTTTGAGAGGGTGAGAGAAATAAATATGTTAGAGAAAAAATAGACTTAAAATTGAAATGTCTATTGTTATTATAGTTAGATTGATTTAGAGAAATGAGAATTTTTAAGTTTAATCTGAAGAATATTAAATAGATTAATAAAGTTTATTAATAGGGTTTATTAAAGTTACACATCTCACCGTACATTTTATTTAATCGAGACAATCGCCTCGATGGCTTTGCCTAGTATCGGCATTTTTTCAAATAATGATTTATAAACAAACAAAAAAATCTTCATATTCTCATTTATTCCGTAGGTATATAAATTATTTTAAATATAAACTATTATTATTCTCGGATAAGCTATATGTTGTTTGGGCGTTGATCCAACCGACTTCTAACACCACTTATCCGGATACACCCACTTCTCGCTCTCTCCTTTCAACCCCCTTCACAACAAGCTAAAGAAAGATGATGCCTTTGTCAATGGCGATGCCTTCAACCAATGTCGCCCCTTTCGGACTCCCTTACAAAGGCGACCCCTCTCACTCTCTCCCCTTCTCACTTCACTTCAAGCCGTCTCTCTCGAATTCCTTGAAGTTTTCAAGCAAATCATTGAGACCCAGAAGAGAAAGACTGCTATTGACCCATGCATCAGCTGAAGCAGTTGAGGCGGCGGCGGCGGCTGCGGAGGGCCCTGTCTCCTCTGAAGAACCCCCATCTGAACAAAAAGAGGTATCTTTTTAGTTCACTAAATCCAACCTTTTTTTTTGTTTATTTGGGTGGACCAGAAATGGAGAGATTTAGATATTGGGATGGAGGTTTAATAATAAACAGGAGAAAAGTTGAATTTTTGGAAAATTTTCTTTGTGGGTTGGTTGGTAGTGAAGTTGATTGAGAATTTGGAACTTTGGGTTGGTTTTGATAATCAAAATTTGAAATACCATTATAGTTTTGAGTATCTGATAGGATATCTGAAATGGTAGTTTTTTTCCCATTTCATAAGGAGATGATGAGAATTGGACCTTGATATTCAAAAACAGAAAAAGAAATGATGAAAAATGTTTGAATAATCTGAACAGCAGAAAAAAAGAAGATTTTTATCCCAAAAAAAGTGCTGCTTCTTTAGTATATATTAGGAAGCTAAACTAGTTGAGTTGGGATTCAATGTTTTATTATATTTCAATAAAATGATAGGAAAAAAGTGGCTTTTGGCAAGCTGTATTGGCTTGATCTTCTTTGCATGTGCAGAAGCTTGGGGTGGTGGTGACAGCATTAGAGAAGCCAAGGCTTGTACTAAAATTCATATGGATGGAGAAGAACATTGGTTTGGCGCTTGACCAAGTGATTCCAGGGCATGGGCCAATCCCACTAAGCCCTTATTACTTTTGGCCAAGGAAAGACGCGTGGGAGGAGCTCAAATCCAAGCTTGAGAGCAAGCCATGGATCTCCCAGAAACGCATGATCATCCTCCTCAACCAGGCCACTGACATCATTAACCTCTGGCAGCAGAGCGGCGGCAACTTGTAGGCATTTCGACTAAGGTTTTCTAATCAGCAATTCTCTTGAATGTGTAGCATGGTTTTGTTGTTGTGATAGATATCATATTGTTATTATTGTTGTTGATGTTTTAATCATAATAACACTGCATTTTTTTTATGCTTTGAATATAAAGGTACCATGGATTATGGTATATCTTTGTCATTCAGTAGGTGATGCTTTGTGAACTTGTGAAATACTTTCATGGGCACCCTATTGTACTTGCATTTTCTTTTCTATGATAGAGTTACAGAGGACAACCTATGAGTCCATCATCTTTTTTTAATGATCTATTGAATGACTTGTTATTGCAAAAGAAACTGAGGCCCTAAACATCCACTGGGCATCACTTAGGTCTCCAAGCACTTTGGATGAGCCTATTTGAGTCTATGATTTACTTAATTTAACAAATCTATAGAAATGATGATCATCGAGGAAACATTAAAGAAAAAAAAATCTTTAGTTTGTTTTAGATTTTCATTTTCTGTAGTAAAACTTATGTAGCTCCTTATTGTACGAGTGTCATTAGCTCAACTTTTGGATCAGGCAATATTTGGGTCGGTTGAGTCATACATATTTAAAGTCTTCCAGGAGAGCCTCAATGAAAAGTGTGAAAAGATTGAGGTTCCTTCTTATGGGCCTTCAGTATCTGTTGGCTCATCAATCTCACTCCATTCTTTTTTTTTCCAAGTCATAGGTTCTGGGATTTCATGTGTCCGTTTGTATTGATTCAGTATTACGTGCGTCTCGTCATGTCCAGTTCGCATTTTGGAGTCAGACAATTTAGATGTTAGATTAGCCAAAAGGTATAGTATAATTTTATCTCTATTACGGTATATGATATGAATAGATCTGACTAGCATCATATTATCGAAAGCCAAGTTGGTGGCCTAAATCCTTCAAGCTTTTTTAATTTTTTTTCCAATTTTATTTGTCTGCATTATTGATTTAATTCAGTGGTGAACATATCACATATAATGATGTCCTTGGTACATGAAATTTATACAGCATTTTCAGATGGTGGTACTCAATGTAGTACTTGATTAGGATGAGTTCTGCAGATCCGTGGCTATGCAGGTTTGAGTAATTGTAAAGTGCATTGCAGATAAAGCCGAACACATCCAGTGTTTTTGATTTCGCTGACATGCAGCAGGCCAGAGATTTCTGTGAAATTTGTTTGGCATGTAAATTTTTTGAGTACTTTTCCAACCTCCAATTGGGATGGATCAAAAGGATATTTCAGATAAGAAAATTGTCACATTTAGTACCTTCTTATATTTTCCTGAATAGAGTATATATTCACCTCACAGGGTAGTGATATTCCCCTTAAAACCATCAAGCTTAGTGATTTTTATAACCAAAGGGGTCATTGCCAGGAACAATGGTAAAGTGTTTAGGAATTAAATCCATCAAGAACCATCTACAACTGGAATGTAGTGCCATTATTTCTTCACAACAATTAAGTGAATTTCATCAAGGTGCAAAAAAAATTAATATTGAACATGATGCCACTGCAGAGGTGAAAATTAGTTGCTGCCTGCCAGCGAAAAAAATGATTTCCTGTTTGCCCTTACTAGGGCATGCAAACATAACACCCGAATCTCAGCGAACAAATTAATTTGATATATACATGCACAACACAGACAGGGCACAGGGATGCAAGTGGGCATAAATGGGGAGGCACATGGAAAGCAGCTGCCCAAGGTTTTTGGAAACTGTCCATCACTCTGCATTTGATGATGCACTTCTGAGATCCAAACACACTAAAGAAATCTTTAGGCTCCTTGTTGATCCTCTTATACTCTATCAACCATCTCTTTGGAGTCTTTGAGGGGCAGACTAGATGAATCTTGGAGATGGTCTCTGTCGCCTTCCCCTGACATAGTTGTCCCTGTGTTACTTTCCACATGGTGACATTCACTATTCAACTCCTCTTTGAGGTTCTCAGCAGGCATAGAACCAGAGGATTTGTGAAGATCGTGTCCACCACCATCTCTTAGTTCTTCATGCTGTGCATCATTCAACTCATCCACTTGAAGAAGTGCCCCTCTGTTACTTTCCACATGGTGGTCGCTTCTATACTCGTCTTTGGGATCATCTAAAGGTAAAGAGTCAGAGGGCTTATGAAAATCATGTTCTTCGCTATCTCTTGTCGCTTCTTCATTTAGTGCATCATTCATCTCATCCAGGATGGATGTGTCCCTCGGTCATTTCCACATCATGTCCACTGCTCAACTCCTCTTTGGGATCCATTACAGGTGAAGAATCAGAGGATATGTGATAATTTGGTCCTTCACCATCCCTCATTGCTTCTTCATGTATTGCATCATTCGTCACATTGGCATTCCCGAGTGGCTGAGTAGATGAATCTTGAACAAAATCACATTGCTTGTTTTCCACATGATGGTCATCATCCAACTCGTCTTTGGCATCCTCGAAGGGAAGAGAATCATAGACCTCATGAAGATCTTGGCCTTCAAATTCCCTTCCCTTTGCTTCTTTTTCATCTAAATCTGGATGGTGATTGCTTTTATCATAATGTTGGGAATGAGGATTCTTCCTTTGCCTATCATCATCACCTGGCTAATTGCTTCTTCCTTGTCATCTCTCTCTATATTCTGCACTCAACAGCCTGTTCTGGAAACTCAGTCGGCAGTGCACTTGAGAAGTCATGAAAATCATCCTCTTCAACATCTGACACAGAGGAACCATTGGCTGCAGCAAGTGTAGCTTGTGGAGGAACTGCAACAGAAGCAGGAAGAGATTGGAAGGCATCCCAATCATCTTCATCAAATCCATCTGTGTTGGGCTGCAATGGGGCAGACTGTGAAGTATGTGTTCTGGGTTCAGAGCTGGGTTTCAGTTGTACAGCTAACTTTGTAGCAGGAATTGAAATGTTAGGCTTTGTCTCCACTGAAGCCTGACTCTGGGAAACTGAAACTCGTATTATGTCCTGAAAACAAGATTAAATATTTTAAAAATTATGTTTTGGCTACCCACCCACACTGTTCATCCTTGTGATTTCTTTGAATATATAAATAAATAGGTACAGGATACAACACTATTCATAAATTGGACATCATAGGAAAGTCCAAATGCATATCTAGGCTTGCAGATGGATGTACGAGCTTTCATAAAAAACACATTTTGTGTATGTCATCCAGATTTTCAAAATAAAATTCCTTGTGCAATTTTGAACACAACAAAATAGCATGGATGATTTTCACTTGTATTCAGATGCAAGACACAAAGTGACAGACTCCTCTTACTTTACCAGAAAGTAGAAGCATGATGATTAAGATGATCAAAGATTTTAATAGTTCAACTCAGATCCTGTGGAGCCCCAGTTAGCTGTGGCTCACAAGATTTTCTTTTAATAATTAGGAGAACAAACAAAGGTAGCATCATCTCGTCTTAAAAAGGTAGATTACCTGAAGTTGCAGTCTGAATGTCACAGGCATTGCTAGTAAAATATCTCTGACTTGGGCTGCAGCAGAAGGAAGCTGAGCAAGCTGAGAAACAAGTGCCATTGCGGTGCCCTTTATCTCATTCAGCTCCTGAAGTCATCACAGTAAGGCAATAGCAAAGATGCGAGAAAAAAAAAAATCAAACCAGTAATTTATATTACCTTTGAAAGGCCTTCTGCAGGTGCACTGACAATCATGAATATGGTTTCTAGAAGAAGACTTGTGAAACCTTTCTCACATTCACTTTTTTGGGAGATTCTGTGCAGAAGACCCAGCAGTCTCAAACATCCATCAACAATCGTTACCAATTCCGCAGTCAAGGGTTTCTGTCACCATGAGCTCAGAATTATAAAGATGTTACAGAAACTGATGGCTAAATACTGAACTGATGTTACCTTAACTATATTTTGAACCAAGAAGAAAATATCTCCCAACATTTCTCCACCAATAAACAAAAAGAAAGAATGGCTTTGATTCTTGAACTTTCATGTACTTCCTTAAGTGCAATGTTTTTCAACACTAGCAACCCAATTGTTTGAACCTATTTACAAAGAGCACTTTATCAACAATAATGTAACCGCTCAAATATTACCCCATGTATTGTGAAGAGTAACAAAAAATGTACCTGTACATCAGAGTCATTAAGGGTTTTTTTGATGCCCTGGTGCAATGCATATATATGTTAAAATTGAACATGTGGCTGTCAGGTCCATTCTGATTGAAGTGTTGGTTGTCATGAGCTATTCTGGCAAGGGATACAGCTTCTTCTAGACAGAAAGCAAGTTTCTTTGCCAGAAGTTTGAATGAGATGGTCTTCTTATCCTCCATATGATCCTCATCATGCAATCCTCAGACAAATTGGAGATTGCATTTACACAAACTCCCAAGAACCTTTTTCCTTGGGTAATGGCACCATTGTCAGGTTCATTGCCTGTGAAATTTCTTTCATAGATATTCCACTATCAAATAAATTATAATCTCCAAAAATATCCATAATAAACGAGATCGAAATAGATTCATTACCTTCAATATGATTCTTTAATACCTTCACAATATTTTGGAAAAATGATATTACTGACAACAAGCACAAATCAGTCAAAGCTGCTCTAAAACACCCGCAACCAGTTGAAATGATTGCCAGGAACAACCTGTCTTGCATCTACATTTCATGAAATGCAAAATGAATACAGTGAATGTAAGCTTAGGAATACTGAAAGTGGTTATGCCAACGTTGAATGAGATAACATCTCACACTATGAAATTAAATTTTTTTCTTTATTATTGTCTGAAGAAACAGAACCAACAGTGGGAATTCAATCCATCAAACCTCATGATTCACCCTGAACAAAATTTTCTCAGTCAAAGTAAGTAATGCAGAAAGCAAATCATCGCAGACAGGATGTGTCTGAAGAAGAGCATCAGAACTGCAAAAATAAAGTGAGGATTTGTGATTCAAACATTATGCATAAACTAGATGATTGAACAGTATATAAGTTATACTGTAACAGAGAGAGCTTATAAAGGTTTCATACTATTTATTGGAAGGCTATCTTGTTGTGTAGCTCATAAAATAGAAAAAACTAAAATCCAAACCTCATAATGGAATTACCTGTGAAATGTTTTGCAAAGATACTTTGCACCTAGTTCGATGGCCGAACATGTAAAATTCTCCACCTCTAAGAAATTATCAGGGCAGAACTGCACAATCTGTACAAATATGGGGAAATTAGGCTATAGATAATCCACATACAGGTGTTTGACAGGGCCGTACAAAGAAATTGTAATCTTTATTTTACTTCATGTGCAGATATAAGGAATCAGAAAGCCAAATAGAAAAAAGGTGTATGTTCATAGATATGGCTACAATATTACAGTGGATTTGGTCTATACAGTTTCTGCTGCACTCATAATGCACATATCATAACCCAACCAAATGTGAAACATCTTGATTAGCATATCAAACAAAATGGATAGATTATGGTAAGGCTAATATGTAGATAAATTAACAATAACCTGAATAGATCAATTTATTCTAAATTAACATAACAAAATTAGCGTGAATTGTTACCATTGGATTTCTGTTGGCATTAACCTATGTGTCCGAATAATGTTTTGAGATGCTCTTTGGCAAAAAATTAGAGTCCTTCACATGGGTGCATTTATTGCTATCATTGTAAGTGCATAATATTCTGGTGGAACTCAAGCCAGACATGCACTCTTACAAAATATTCAAGAGAGTATGAAAACAAAATATACTAAACTCATGTCTACAAATCAAGCACAAGAATGAGCATCTTGCAGTGCTAATAAAGAATAATATGTTAATGATTATTGTAGAGTATGGCTTCATATGTGCCAAACATACACTTGCTGATATGATAAAGTAGCTTCAATAATAAATATAATAAACAGACTTTGTAGTGGGTAAAATTCATGATATGGATAAGGAAGATTCAAAATACAACTGGACCTTCTTTAGAAATGAAATATCATGATATGGCTCAAAGATGATGTGATTAAATACGGTTCAAGTCTTTGGGCTTCCAAATTCAAAATTCCTATGAGATAATATTAAAATAATCAAGTTGAACCAGATAACAAGTTGTGCCAGATAATAGTCAATTTCTGGTGCCATATCACTATCCAAGTAGGGCATCATAAACTCAATATTTTTTTCCTTTCTTTTTTTTGGGAAGCAGAGGGAGTGAAGTTAAAAATATTTAATGTTTTGCTTAATTTTCTTTCTTCTTAAGCTAAATATATTCAAATGTAATAATAGTCAAGTGACTTAGGGTTTGAAACCATAACAAGAATAATCTCCATCAAATGAAAGAAGGATTTAAAAACCATTATCAAACAAGGACATAAATTACAATCCCATGCATGGCCTCAATGCAAGCCTCCCTCCTACGGTTCAGAATAACAATTTAATCAACAAAAGAACACACTTGCAATTGGAACAGATAATGGCAATTTAGCTATAAATTCTGTCAGAAATCATCCGGAAGGATATTAAAAAATCTAAAACTGATAATATAATATTAGAAAGAGAAGTTATTTTAATAAGTACCCAAATTCTGAAAATTACATTAACAAATGCAGTGTCAGTGTATTGGCATCACAAATTCTTTACCTTTAGAAGAAGATGCACCACAAAACTATTCCATGATGCTGTCATGTATTCAGAATATATGAGAACCTGCATCCATGATAACAAGCAACTATTAACCTATTTTGATGTGTGTGCACACATCACTTGCAATGACTTCCTGTTATACTTGTATATTTAAACATCAGGAAATTAGTTAAAAGATGCTACATAGAGTATTTCAATACCAGGATGATCGCAAAGTATGTCCAAATTTACCAACTCTAAGTATTATGTTCCTGGTATTAATGTTTTATGACAAGCCTCTACTATTTTACTCAGCTGCAAAGTACTAAGAATTGAGCAAGCCGTACTACATTGCACAAATTGCAATGGATTTTCAATTTACCAATGTGCATCATAGGTATGATTAGATACGCAATTGTCCGCTTTTAACATTTGAGATAAAAAAGAAACAAGAATGATAGGGGGAGACAAATACCACCATACGATTTTCATTGATTTAAAAATGACATGTGATAGGGTCCTTAGGCTTAGAGAGACAATATAGTAAATTTTAGAGGAAGAGAAATTCCTAGTAGTTCTATGGATGCAATTAAGAACACATGATGGAACAGTATGGAGGGGAAATAAATGCATTTCTGATCATGTAGATTCACATCAAGGTTCCAAATTTAACCATATCTTTATGCATTTGTCATATGCAAACTTATTAGGCATATTTATAAGATGTTACATAGTGTATGGTGTTTGATGATGATGTTGTTTCACTTCATGAGGCTAAAGGACTTGATATTAAAACAGAAAGATGAAGATGGGCTTTACATCTAGAAATTTTCAAAAATTAATATAAAGATACGAGTATATGCCCACTTGGTTCCATCCCTTATGAACCAAGGGTTAGCAAAGCTGAGTTGGAATGGTCCATCATTATGAACCACTCTCTATTTTCTTTCTATCTATTTTTTCACCTTTCCTTTTCCCGTTCGTACCAAGTAGTCAATCAATCTTCATAAAATGCAGGACACTACATTTCGTTAAAAAAAAATAGCATATGAAATGCGATTTAGCAAGAAAAGAAGAAATAATAAAATAGTTAGCATTGATAGATAAGAGATGTGCAAGAGTGGACATTTTAATTATTTAGGATTCAAGATTCATGAAGAAGGTGAAACCAAAGAGCAGTCCAATAATACTTTATGGGTCAGAGTATTGGGCAACCGTTCAGACAATGAGTGTAATTAAGACAAGAATGTTGTGATGAATGAGTAACTAGACAAGAAAGGATGAGTAACTAGACAAGAAAGGATACAGCAAGAAATGAGCACATTTCTTAAACAAATTAAAGGTAGTTCCAATTGAGGATAAGACAAGGATGGATATGTGTGATGGAAACTAATGGGTGCACCAGCTAGGAGGAGCGATATGGCTATCATTGAAAAGGCTCCAAGGACAAATCATAGACCCTTAATCAATCTGAATGGCGACAATCAGGAATGGGTTAACTGTACATGGCACCAGTTAGGAAGAGCAGCTATCATTGAAAAGGCTCCAAGGACAAATCATAGACCCTTAATCAATCTGAATGGCAACAATCAGGAATGGGTTAACTGTACATGGAACCCCAACTTTTGGGATAAATTCTTTATTGTTGTTGTTTCAACTTTTTTTCATTTTTTCATCATTTTGTCATTTTACCTTCCTTTTGTGTACATATGATATAGGGCTTGGAATTATAACCTGTAAAAAATTAGAAATTCAAATGAAACGGACATATTTCTAGAATACTGTAATATATATAAAAATAGCAAATGGATTGTACAGTGCAACTGTTATGCATCATTTGTCGAATGATACATGTCACGTATGAACCTGGCCTATGAGATGCCGACTCCCGGTCCTGGGTACCTTTCATAGTAGATCTATAATAGAAATTACAGCAACGTTTTGCAGGTAGCTAACTCATGATCTAATGGGGTTTCATTCTTACTTACCAAAGCATGTCAGGTTTCTACATGTTTCAACAGTGAACAATATTTCCAAATGCTAATTACAATTTTTAAGTGATAATTGACATGATCTACATCATCAGTGGCATTCACAGTTTAGTAATTTTTGAAGCCAGATACATGAATAGATCAAAGAAGTCATATACAATTATTCTTTTTTCCATAATTAATTCAAACTGTCATACACCTCAAACTTCATGTTGAACTGTAGATGTATTAATTCTATCAGATTTATTTCACTTGATTCTCAAATGCCGAGTACTGCAGCACAAATCCAACACAAAAAAAGAAAAGAACTGCAGTTCTTCAGTCCTTTGTTCAGTGTTCTTATTTGTCACACCTCAAGGACATATGTTATTAATGTAGAAACAAGTGCCAAATATTGTTCTGTGAATTCCCTCAATAACAAGTTCTCTTCAGCTTTTTCAATGATCAAGGTGCATCTCATACTAAATCAAAGTTTAAACATTGATGGATCCAATTATACTTTACTTGTTATGGTTATTAAAAAAATAAAAAAATAAAAGAATACCTGCAGAAGTTCTTCACAGAGATCCAGAGTGATAAATTGCAGGCTAAAGAAATTTCCTGTAAGAAGAGACTGGAGGACCAGCAAAGCCATCTCACATGACTCCAGGGGCAGAAGATATGGCTCTTTAAATGAAGAATTTTCACTCAATCTACTTTTATCATGAGAAGGCAGTGGAAGTATGTGTTTATGTAACACTTGTTTCTCTCCTTGAAATAAAACAAGCAACACAAGTCCCCAAAGAAAATGGAATTCTCTGAGTTCCAATTGAACCATGCTATGACCAGATATGAAGTCATTGGCAGAATAATCTTCAATGCCAACTTTGGAAGACACGTCCGTATCTGACTTTATAGGAGCTGCATCAAGTGCAATTGCTTGGAGAATTACTGGCCATGCTTCATCTAGGCAAGGCCGTACTTTTGATGAAACCAGCAATGACTGAATTCCATCCAGGAATGGTTTATACTGCAGGGATTGACAAAGGCACCAAAATTGAAGTAGACAACAAACAAATATTTAATCAAACTAGTTCTTGAGGAGTAAGTGTGCTCACTTTGCCCTTTGATTGCAAGCTGAAGCAAATATAACTGTAGTCCCTGAGAATCAAAAGCCAGTATTTCCCCAACAAGCTAGCGCTATTTGAAAACAAAGGTATCAGCCATCGATAATCATCCAAAAGAGCTTTCTGTTCCCTCAAGACCCCATACACATAACATTTGACAGAGGCATGGGCCGCGAGAAGTCGTACTTTGATCTATAAAAAAAAATCATGCAAGTTTACAATAGGTATTATAGTCCTGAAATTGAAAACAATACCAAATTGTTTATCAGAAAATCAATGAGCAGAGTTATAAATTAAGATGCAATACCTTACATGCAACCCATTCTGCAAAAGATGGATAATATAAGTCTTTAAATTCATTCAGTGGACGTGAAATCCATGTAAATAAACGCTGCAATGCAACTTGATCTCCACTGAGAATACTACTTGTAAGAATCTGAAAATTTCATAACAAAAGCTCAGCAGACTATTTTCTAAACGGGAAAACTATGAACTTCTATGTACACAGGTTAGCATTCTGAACCTTTGTAGCTAGTTGCAAGCCAGCCTCCAAAAGAAGAGGGCCTGAGGATGAGCTTAATGCAGTTCGAACAGCTGAAACAAGTTGAGCCTGAAGCAAAGTGCACAGATCATTAGCTAAGAGATTTTGCTGAATCATGGGGTTACCTTTAAAAAAGTTTTTACATCACTCCAGGCAATCTACTTTATTAATAGTATGAAGCTCAGAAATCCCAATCGTTAAGGCATAGCTCTGCCTAGAATGATGCAAAAAGGGTAATCACCGAAAACCAAGTTACAAATTTACATATTGGCACAAACCTGATACTGTTCCAAAAGGAGGTGTCCAGGAAGATCTGGGTCTCCAACCTTTCCAAACTGAAAATGAAACCATATAAATCATAAATTTTTGGGTTTCATATATTTCTCTAGTTTTTAACACAGCAGAACATGTTAGAATACCATTAATGATTTAATTATCACACCAACATTGTTTTTCTCAAAAATCCAATACCATATCTATGTAATGCAAGTCTAACCCCAATTAGTAAGCAATATAATTACCAAAAGACAGGTGCCATCATTCTTTATTGATATTTCTCATAAATGCATAAGTTTGTGAATAACAGGTCCAGGAGCTTTACCACGCTGGAAGGGACGTGGCGAGCAGTGAAGAGATTGAGGACAAGGGGTGTTAGAAGTGTGAAAATGAATATCTCCCAGTCCTTGGTGCTGGCAATGGTTTGGTTGATTTGGTTGGCGCAAAATGAGGTTATCAATGGAGAAACATTCTACGTGGAGAATATTTGGGAATCGGTGATCCGGTTTAAAGAATGTGGAATATTTTGTGCCGGGGGTATTCTGGGGATTGTTTAATGATTGGGTAGAGGGTGAGAGGGTGTTTGGTGGTCTTTGGATGTTGGTAGATATCTCTTCCACCGGATCCTATACCGGGTTCAGCCATTTGTCATGGCTCTTGTTTATATATATATATATATATAGGGCATTTTCCTCTTTAATAAAATTGAGGTAGGATGACTACTGTTTTATTTCAAATGTTAAAGTTAGCTGTAAGATTAGTAAAGCTTTGAGTCGAAGTGCTAGAAATTAAGAGATAATATGTCCAAAATGCTTTGTAAATCATAATATTGGGGAATGAATAAGTCCGAAAAATGTGGGCGAGGTAGGATACTGAGATGAATGAATACCATAACAAAAGAGAACAAAAAATGACTATGTTAATGGAAAATTAAATATTGCTCCAATAGATGATAAGAAGAGAAAAAAAATCATTTGAGATTGTTTCGACATGTGCGACGAAGACCAGTGGGTATGTCGAATAGAAGAAGCGATATGATCATCGTTGAAGGAGCTCCTCAAACAAGGGGTAGATCAAATCAAACTTGGATGACGACCATTAGGAAAAACATGTTGACTACACATGTATTAAATGACATAACACATAGAGCTGAACTGTGAGAAAGATTTTATGTAACCAAACCCAATTTTTTGGGATAAAAACTTTGTTACTGTTGTTGTCTTATGTTACAATGAAAAAAAAAAATAGTGAACACTAAAATGTAAAACAAATGATTTCTCAAAATATATGAGATTATCAAGTCCAATTGAAGTATATCCTTTAGAGATTTAGGATAAAAAAACAAATTAAAGTATGCATTAATATAAGAGATGCATTCATTTAATAGTTATCCCAGAAAGGCAGAAACCATGATGATATGCCATATAAATCTCTTCCAAGAAGTAGCATTTTGAGGCAACCAAGAACAAATGGAAACAACTATAGTGCCCGAAAATTCCAAAGAATGTCCAAGTGTTTATGTGGCTGGATTATCAGGAGAAGATCCTCATGCGAGTATATAGGGCCAAATGGCACCCCAGAGTCCATCTTATGCGTGCTGTGCGTCAGAGAGCCGCAGATGGCCACTCACTTTTTCTGCCTATGTCCCATGGCAAAGCAGTTCAGGGATCCCCAGGACTGGCCACAAATTTGAATATGTCCTTTAAATCTTGAGGAAATGTGGGAAGCGGGATGAATGCTCAAATAGAGGTATGAAAGAAGTGTGACAGCAAAGATATCTCAGACGCTAATTCCAACAAGTACTTGGACTATTTGGCTGACACGGAATCATGCTATATTCAAAGGATCGAGGGTGTATGTGGAGAATATGAAGGAGATGGTTGAGCACTTCATTTCAGATTGGGGAAGATTCATCTCTAGTGCAGCTTTTGTTGGGTTTCTGCCGCCTTCCGGGGGGGGGGGATTGTCAATTTACTCTGTTTTGCTGTATTGTTATTCTCTTCCTTGACCCCAATCATCAGACTTTTCCTTCTTTTGTGTTTTCTCTGTATTGTATCTCTCTCCCGTCCCATTTTGGACATAGTCTGTTTTGTTATTTTAATGAATTAGATATGCCCACATTCTCTCAATTTTTTTTTTCTATCTTCAGTTTCAAAAAAAAGAAAAAGAAGAGTAGCGCTTTGCTTTAAAGATTATAAAGAATACACAAAGAATGATTGCATTTATAACTTAAGAGATCATGTAGATATTTTTGTTCTTGTTCTTATCACTTCTAATTGTTACACAATGATATCCCCTGAGCTAATCATCAGACTTGGCACTATATGGATTCACCCAAAAGAAATTGATCAATGACTATTCCCTAGTATCTGCTGATGGAATATAAAATTTAATGTCATACATAAGAAACTAACTGGATGACTCTAATTTAAAAACTCAAACGTGTCTTAGTAATGCTTTGGCATCAATCCAAGGATTTTTTTTTCAATACAAATTTAGATAGTGATATTGCAGACAATGTTATTGATGACACCAGCATACCTTATCCATGATGGTAATAAGAAGTCCCACACCTATTGGCTGCATGCCCTCAAACTGACCGGTGCTTATCTATAGCATCCAGAAATAATCAGATAAATGTCAATTAAGGAGATAGAAGATGTTTTATTTTCCTTATTTTAAACAGTCAATACTAATACAACTCTTTGAGCTAGGACCTGATAAGCAAGTGAGATGAAATCTTGTATGCTGAGTACTAGCCAGTCACTGGTGCCTGCATGTTTTATTGCAGAGAGTTTCCTTGCAAGTGTGAGGTCAAAATGCACAGAATTTGTTCCAACTGCTGCTGGTATATAGCTCAAACACCTACACTTATGATAGATTTGGTTAAGAAAAATATCTAAAAAAAGGTTCAATTGATAAGCCTATATAAGGATATTAAGAGGACTGAGGATACAATGTACTTTACATTGAAGCATCACCCAAAAAGGTTTAATTTCAAAAGATCTCTAGTCAAATAATGTCGGATCATAAGTTAGATACATACAAACAATGTAGAAGACATCCTCCAAGGATTTTCCCCAACTTCATTAACTTAAAAGACTGAGCCCTACAAGCTAGCATGAAATCTGTGTGTTAACATTGAAAAACAAGCAAACTACAAGATTGTTACTGTAGAATGAGTTTAAATAGAAAAAAAAGTTGATTGTATTTCATCATTAATGAGACACAGTGACTGTTCTAAACTCCACATAGTTCAAATCTATATCAATATATGACACAGATTTCCCCAAGAACAGGTCAGACAATGTAAACCTCATCCACAGCTTCTAAAATCCAATGGTTGGTCCCATGTTGGTAACATAGTGGATGTGACCAGGGAGTTATGAACATTAACTACAGGCTAATATGGGCATATACTCAGGAACGAGCCAATGGCCTAGGGAAGTCACCTCATTGCATATTAAGCAAGGGTGCCTACTGCCTAGGGCTTGGTTTCAGCTTAAGAAGGCCCATGGATACAGCAGTGACCTCATTGCACATTTAAGGAGAGGCGCCTATAGCTTGGCCTGGGGTTATCATCTCCACAATCTTCCCCCTTGTGGTTGCATGCAAATCATGTGCTTCCTTCTCATATGGGACTACATTAGCCATATATGCTGTATGCAAGAAATGGATTAATTGAATTCTTCTATCATCAGCTCCATAATTTTTAAGTTTGGATAAGAAGAAATTTTTAGTCCCAACTCTCAAATGTAACAAAAATCAATGAAGAGCCACTGATCGATTTATCAACAGAATTCAAAAGAATCCATATCCTGTAAAGTGGTGAATTATTGCGTGAAAAGTGGATCTAACAATCATGTGTTCTATCCGCACCATAGTTTTTAAAGTTTGTATTAGAAAAAAAAAATAGTCTCAACTCTTGAATGTAACAAAAATAATATTTCAGAACCACTGATCGACGTGTCAACGGAATTTAAATGAATCCATATCCTGTAAAGTGGTGAATTATTGCGTGAAAACAATCATGATCTTCAAAGTTTTACTTAAGTGAGCTTCCATGATTTAAAAAAAACTCAATCGTAAAAAGATATATGTTTGTAGTTAAATTTATGTTAACAACTAGATCTTAGCAATTATCAAACTGATAATAAAGAAAATCGGCATAACATTTTTCCATTTTCAATGACAATCCACTCAATTTTCAGTGGTGTTCAAGAGATCAATAGATGTTTAAGAGTGTTTGACAGAAATGCTAAAAAAGATTGATGGAATAATGTTCATAATCACATACTCTGCAGCGAAAAGTCTTGTTCGATATCGAAGATGTTTGTTCCTTTTAGAGTCAACCATTGAAATACCAGTGATGGAATCTTGCACCTGCCTCCCATTGGGGCTAGCAATCATGTCTTCAACATCTTCTCCAAAATACATTGGAGCAATGCCTTCAGAAGTTCCATTCAAAGATGTCCTTCCTGAACTATTATGGTTTTCTGCAGTATGCACAGCCGATGTTGCAAGAACCTAGATGACAAACATTTTAATAAAAAGAATCACATTATCATAAAGGGAGCCATAGTTTTTGAAAAATTATGGGAAATGTACCTTGCTAATCCACCCAATAAAAGGTTAACTATACTGTTTTTGTCAAATGATCAATTGGGATTTGAAATAATATTATCACAAACAACTTATAGTCCAGCAACTGAAACACACAGTGTGAAAACCCTATTTAAGCACTTTATAAAAACATCATATATTTAAAGAGGAAATCAAAGCAAATCATATTTTGAAATTTTAATTTACTAGAACTTGGTCCATAAAGTGAATTGAGATGACACTTCCCAGACTTTGAACATTTTTAGTTATACAAGTCCTTCACTTCACCCTAATTTGCGATATAATGACGGCAATGTTAAGCTAAAAGTATCAACATTTATATTTCTTCAAAAAAAAAGTATCAAGATTTATAAGTAGGGTGATAACTGTATCAAGATAACTGTGCAATCAGGAGGTAGTCAAATGCTTAACTGAACATCATTTATGATTTATCACATGAGAAGCAACATGCTACACAAGTAGGATATTGCAAAAGCTTATACATCTAACATACAACTAGGAAAAACTAACATGTAATTTAAAACTAGGGCGCTGTTACACAATTTTGTTTACATCCCCACTGCAATACTTACCTCAATCTCTGTCCAACAAGGTGTATACCTCATTAAAAAAATTCACCTTTTCTATAAATGGATCCATACAATTCGTTGGAGTATATACTTCATATTGTATAAAAGTACATAACTCATTAGATGAGATATACTATTTTTAAAAAAGTAAAAACAAGTGCAAAAAAAAAGTGTAGACTGTAAACGGGCCTGCATTTAACATTTTACTTGGAACTTTTTTTTTTTTTTTTGATATCGGAGGGAGCCCCGTGGCTGACCTTACGATCGAGCTGGGAAGGTTACCTCCGCCTGTTTGCTCCGGTTCCATGAAAAATTCTTTCAAATAATCGCCAACAACTAGGTGGGTTAAGTCAGCGCCAAGACTCAAACCCAGGACCTATCGATAACACCGATAAACCATGAACCGTTGTGCTATGACCACTAGGACACTATTATTGTTCTTAACCAAAACTTCTTTTTTTTTCAAATTACGGTACACATCCTACCTCCACTTTTTTAAAGAGGAGAATGCCCAATTACAAAAGAAGAAAAAACCCCCAACATCGCACATGCCAAACTCAGTCTAGGTTCCGGTAGAAGAAATATCTACCAACATCTGGAGACCAACACACACCTACTACACTCAATCTTTAATCGACCCCCTGAATAAAACACAAACTTAGCCACGGCACAAAATCTCCCCCTATTGTTCTTGACCAAAACTTGCAAAGCAAGACAAAATTATCAATAAATGACCATGGAAACTTGAAAATTCAGCAAAAAAACTGGAAAATTCATTTAAATGAACCTTAACAAGGAAAGAGAGATGATTGGCTCCTGAACAGAAATGAAAAATTTTATATAGTGAAACAAGACACTCACCATGATACGTAAAATTTCCAGCCAACGAGATGGACACATGGGACATGATATGAAAAGCAAACGTTTGATTGTGGAACGCACCAGATTCCCAATCCTATAGGAACAAAGAACAAACTTCTTTTAGTATAAGATTTACAAGGGTGAAAGGTGGATAAAATCTAATAAAATGATCAATGAATAATTAAAAATGTGAGATTCCAACTCTCTACTCAATCATCACATATCAAATGTATGAAAAATATACATGGCATTGTTTGTTATCTATTGGATGTTGCAAGATATGTTAACAATGGCTTTAGAAGGGTGTGCAGATCTCAATAAACTTCTTTCTTATATCTCCTCTTTCAATAGTGGGTAGATAAGTATATTCTATAAACATTACTTTTTCATACAGTACCAAGATTCAAGATCAGATAGGGAGAAACAAACAACAAGTTTCAACTAAAGGCTCCTCGATAAATACTGAGAGCTCTATGACCAATTTTCAACTTGATGTTAGCCATCCATAAATTGTGGGCAATTCTTTGGAGACCAGTTGGTGAGCAGAAGAAAGTATAGCATGAAGTCCCCAGCAACATCAGTTGGGGAGTAGAGAAATCTACCATATTTTACACTATTTAAGTTGATACAACCAAAGAAGACCTCTGTAACTTCCTATACTTGGAAAAAGCCCAGCGAGCAGGGGAGAAGACACTTTTAATATAGGGTAGCATTCATCTATTAGGTGATTGATTAGTCAGAACCAAAATTATACAGAAACAGAGCCTTAGAATCAAGAACAATGAAATACATGATATAATTAAGATGGCCATTAACACAAATTCAATGGCAAATTTTGTATTCAAATAATTTACAAAGAACACAATAAAACTGTAATTTACTCAGAATCTGTTTCCTCATCAAGCATGTTGAACAAGCTCTGTTCTATCTTCTCGTCAATAATTGTGACCTGAAAATAATCACTGTCATACATATGGAATTGGGGAATATGTACTCAATCTATCAGTAACAAACAAAAGGTTAGCTATACAATAAAAACCGTATATCTTCTTTCGTTGACAAAATCAATATCACCAACTAAACAGATGGATAATAATGTAGCATATTTAACTTATTATTGGTATTGACCAACCATTTGGTGTAGTCCATGTCTGACTAAACAATGATAAGAACTCCCGTCATTTACAACAGAATATAGAAAATCACCTCTTGACGGATATCCTCCAACCAAGAGTACAAATCTAGGGAGTGGTTTTCCATACAGCTATACATCCATCTATTTAAGATCATGCATGCACTCTTGGACACATCTCCATCAAGATAATGGGATGCAAAGTTGTAAACAATGATTCCCATTATTTTATCTCAAGAAGCGTGCCATCATTATCACTTATCTATGTAATTACATCTTGAAATATTCCAATCAACTAAAAGAGAATTATGCTTATGAGTCAAGTCAAATTTTTAATTTATCAATACAGAACATAAAGTGTCTTGAAAACTCAACAGTGAAAATTTTAGTAAATCGGGGTATCATCTTGGTTCTCCACTGCCAATCTGTCTGTTTTTTTTTTTTTGATGAAAAAATCTGTCTGTCTTGTACAACACAGAAATGTATTAGAAAAAACAGAGGCGTAGCTTTCGGGACATAAACCTTGCCTCCTAATCCAATCATGGATATGAGATATCTCTAGAAAAGATGACAAAAGACAAAATATAGAATAATGAACCCATTTCTTGTGCATTTGATTGGTTTATTTTGTGCTAAAGGTCCTTGTTTAACTGGAAAAAAGTAAACTTCTCCTTGGAATGGTACATAATTTCAGGATTTTTTAATTTTTGGAACAAGGGAAAACAAGAAATTCATTTGCATCAGGTCCACTACTCATGTGGCATGTATTGTTTATATAATCCATAAATATGCTACATAACTATCCAAACCTAGGTAACATAGGTTCTAAGCATATCAGAGAAGACATATAGTGTCTAAGTGATTATGTATTTTGTGCAGCATGCGGAACTGATCATATTGTATCAGTCTTTGGGGTCATCATTAGACACTAATGTTCAATTCACCTTCAGTCCAACAGGGGACCTGAACGTTCATTTCTGAAAAATGAAGTGCACCTCATCCATCATAATGTTTCGTCTCCAATTACCATCTTAAATATTTTAATTCGCGGATAGCCAAATAAACAAGCAAGCCAATTATCACAACTGAATCTCTGTTAGTTGCATTTGTGTAGTAGAGGAAGGAAGAGACATATAAGGTTTAGCCATGCATTTTGAAACTGCATCTCAAATGGAAAAAATGTAATGAAGCTTTTTGACCATAAACAAATTCCAATTCATACAGGCTACATGATGACATCCATCAATGTTTTATAAGTGGATGGAATGTGTGCATTCTTGACAGTTCTCTTACCGGATCCTTTTCAATTAGATGGTGCAGGGTAGATACAGCAAGATGTCTAAGGCTTGGCTGTAAGAAAGCAGCAGTAAAATGTTTTAGAGGCGCCAAAAAGAAGTATGAAATATAATTTTCTCATGACTGTTTTGAATAGTACCTGCTTAGAA
The DNA here is from genome assembly GCA_030737845.1 of Acorus calamus. Lineage (NCBI taxonomy): Eukaryota > Viridiplantae > Streptophyta > Magnoliopsida > Acorales > Acoraceae > Acorus > Acorus calamus. The sequence goes on along the minus strand of CM060863.1, from coordinate 37,428,693 downwards.
GATAGAGTTGGAAGAAGAGTTTGGACATGAGAATGTGTAGAAACAGCTTGAGGTGCAAAGAGAACAAGTTGTTGGGTAAACCTCACACATCTGCCAGCATAGAATAAAATAACTTAATCCTAGAAATTCCAATCAATGAAAAATTTAGAATTTAGATCACCGTCATCATCTGCAGCACAAGCAGGGCATAATGATACAAAGACATGAATTTGAAATGTCCATACTCGATAAGTGTTGAAGTTTCTTGCCCGGAGCTTATCTCTGCAACAACTGACTGCAGAGATAAAAGTTTACAACATGAGAAGAAAATTGAGTCGGCAAAATCTCTCAGTACAGAATGGATATGCAACAGGAGTAGCTGTAGTGTGGTAGAAAATACCATCCAACTCTAAATAACTACAAATTTGAACTATACCTTGCATCGAGAAAAAAAGGTGCTCCCAGGAGCGAGTTCCGGACCAAGTACAGCAATGATGGCATTAACAAGACGACCTACACCCTGCCGAAGTTCAACCCATCCATTCTCATCTGAAAGAAGAACTTCCATTGCAAGAGAGAGTGTAGCCTGAAAATTAGAAATATAGAGTGGACAACGCAAAAATCAATTATATGGCCCATCGAAGAAAAACCATGTACCCTAAAAAAATAAATTACATGGAACCATAAATTACATCCGTCCTGAATTAGACAATGTGGAATGCCATGTATCAAAGTTCTTATCACACAATAAGGTAGTCAACTTTGTTGATCCTACACTAGGAATTTGCTTCAGATAAATTTGGACGTTATGTAAATTGCATCATCTCGACTAGATTATATACAAGTCTGCAGAATTCATCTCCATTACTAGTCAAAACTGGGAAACCAATAAGGTGAACTTTTCAGCCTGCAAACGGGTCTAAGCCTTTGGCTCCTTAACTGCTAAAAATGGATTTGCAGAAACTGGCCATGGAAGCTTGACACAATCTTGTGCTCTAAAAGGCAGTCCTAACTAACCTTCTCGTCTTCTACTTCTTCATATTCCCTTTGACATTCTTGATAAAATTGATATCAATAGAAGAAGATTCCTATGGTCTGGGAAAAAAGAGAATGGGAGAAGTACTCACTTGGTGAAGCGGGATCGAGTTTTCCATGACAAGAAGGAAGGTGGAATGGGTGTCATTAACCTTCTTAACATGAATAAAGTTCTTTTGGGGAAATCTCCTTGGAGGTTTCTTGTGAATACAGAATCCCTTGGGGTAAGAGTCATTCGAGAAAAGTACAGGGGCGAGCACAAGATTGACTTTGGATCCATCCCTAGAATTCCCCTCTCATTGATGTGGAAAAATATTGGCTCGAAATTGATATTAAAGAGGAACTAACTTTTAAACCCGGTATTTGAGAGGCAATCAAATTTTGGAAGGATAGATGGCTACAAGTTTCATCCTGGTGACACTCATCCCTACGCTCTATATGGTAACAATGAACAAGGAGAATCTTATATGCGACTTGTTTACTTGTGGGAACAACACTATTATTTGATGCCCTCGATTCCGCCGAAGCCTTAATGATGTGGAGACTATGGAGGTCACATCTCTTCTTGTAGGCCCAAATGAGGTGATTTTGGAACTTGAAGGACATAGTGGGATGCAAGAGATCTCCTCATTTGGGCTTATCCATGAAACACTTCTACAAGAAACTCAATGCTAATCCCTCTCTTGAGATCCCAACCATGAGATGTGGCTTCCAATTCTAGGGAGTTGTCACTTTGTTGAAAATCCGATGTTACATATGGATTCTTTCCCTCGACAAGATCCTTACCAAAGCAAACAAGTTTTAAATGGGTGAACAATGGCAATTGAGTATGTTAACTATGCGACGGAGAAGATGAAACTACACAGAGCTTCTTTTCTTCGAATGCCCCTTTTAGTGCTTGGATTTGGGAAAAGTTAGGAATGACCCTTGGTTCATGATGCTCCTTCAAAAATCCCAAGGACATGTGAAAGTGGTCTGGAATAGGACAAAAAGAATCGATCATAGCAACAAAGCTAAATTTCAAGGGTTCAACCTCCACATTGTATGTTAGGGTAAATCCCACAGCAAATGCATCTTTTAAAGAAAAAGAATCTATGATGAGAATACTTGAGTGCCAAACTTAACTCTTATTAAATGTTGGACGATGATGGTGCTTAGGGAGGAGGAATCATCTACAATTATGGGAAAATTTAGTTTGCATTGTGAGTCCATCTTAAAAGTTTTTGATGCAAGGTTATCCTTGCATAGAAGGTGGTTTCATCTTTGTGTCATTTTAATTATTCTCTTTCTTTTAAGCTTTTATGCTTTTCACCTTTCGGAGAACCCTCGTCTCCCTTTTTGTTCGGGGGGCATTTTTATTAATAAGATTGCTCTTATCCTTCTTTGGAAAAAATACATCGTGGTACCGTAAATAACAAGATGAGGAAGAAACTAGATAGGATCCTCTTAATCTTTGACTTTTTGTAGCACAAAGTTGTCATTCTCAAGAGTCAAACTCAAGATTTTGTCCTGTTAACCTGAATAGTTTTCCATTGTTCCAAGCAATGACACTTAAATGAAGTTTTGAATTACAAATGTTTCTGCTACCTGGATACATTTGTAAGAAAGCACACTAAAAATAACTGAAATACACTCGAATCAAATAGGACTACATTTCAACTTGAAATAGAATTCCTGCTCACTTGAAAAAATTCCATAACGCATTTTTAAAAATCAAGCAAAGATATCTAAATACTTTTCTTGATCGATACCATGCAAATGTGGAGTAATTTCAAAGGATGAACAAAAATATGGAAAATTTACACAGTTCATTCTCCATGCCACATGCTTGTTTATTTTGTCGATAAGAAATGAGTAGATCCAGCAATAGAGATTCTACACGGAAAATACATGCAGTGGAATCCTCTTTTGAAAGATTGGGGGTAAAGCGTCACAGGGACTGCAGTTTGTCTAGAGAGGATAGAAGGCTTGCTGATTGCAGTGTGGATGGTTGTGACTTGTGATTGCTGATCATGGGATCAACAGTTCTTGTATTTTGTGTTATTTAGAAATACCACATCAACTCATCTCTCCTTTTTTATTTTATGTGAAGATAATGCCTCAGTGGTCCCCCCTATATTGGAGCTTACTACTGTTATTTAATAAAATACGGGTGGTCTGCTCCCATCTTTTCTTTGAAAAACATGTGTACTTGTATAAAATTTCTCTAATTTCCCCAACACTGGCCACCCCAATGCAAAGTCCACTTGGATATGTGTCTATATTACACTCTTTCAAAAAAGAAATGATATCCAGCCCATAATTTAATTGCAAGAATTCATGACACGAATATACAGAACACAAACAACATATTGATTAGTCCCTCAATTATTTGTGAGATATATATAAGGAAGTATATTCAATTGCCAATTATCAGAATATACCTGAACCTGGGAGACATATGATAAGCCGGCTGCTTCAATGGTCAACCGAAGTGCATGTAAAGACCATGACTGTAAGCCAGTATTAGAACCCTTAGCCAATAATGAGACTGAATTAACAGTTGCAGGTACAAAAGTAGATAACGCAATCCCTCCTGCACTGCATGCAAAGCAGCAATCACAATGTTCACAATAATATCAGGAAACTGAAAAGGAAACAAATAACATTCAACTTTAACAATTAAGTAAATAGACCAAACAAACAAGGTGTGTGAAAGCAGCCGATTAAGGCTTAAGTCAAAAGGACTATAATAATTGAAAGAATTCAATCATATGTTGTTGGTTTTCAAAAATCTTGTGCAAATAACCTGCAAGAGTTAACTGAGAACTGCTTTTAGCCACATTCCTAGTTCGCTTTCATATGTGATTGAACTTGGATAATTTCAGCATATTACAACTGTATACACATTTAATCTGTAAAGGCTTTCATTCATGCACATATAGGAAAGAAACAAACCCATATATCACTTCTATGTAAGATTAATCAAACAATCAAAACAGACACTATTTACTCACCAATCAAGTTGAGCTTCATTGAGAAATCCATTATCAAATTTAAACATCAAGTGAAGATTTGTAAGCCAATTAAAAGAATAAGATAGTCACATTCCTAATTCTTGGAAAAGCATAAGTAAAATATCTGTTAAATATGACAACACTTCTTTAAGGTTGCACAAGTTACATAGAAAAAAGGACTCAGACATGAACACAAATGCCCAAGCTTTGTCCCGTAAAAACGTGAATGGACATAAAACTCAGTGTTTAACTCAAAAAGCACATTGCACCCAGAAATCATAATGCAAGATTTGTTTTCTTCTTCTTTCACAGTTCTTTTGTTTCCCTTGATCGCCAGCTAATTAGACTGTTTATAGATTAAAAAAAATGAAAATGCCAACTTGATCATTATTGAAGTCTCGATGTATGGGGAGAGTTGAGTATATCACTCAATAAGTGAATAGATGAACATAATAATGAGAAAAGGAATGATAAATAGATGGAACACTCCTATTCAGAAAATTAATGTAATTTCTCTAAGAAATATGCCAGTGACTTAGAGTGAGGCCTTAGAAAATGGAGATCAGAGAGAGAAATAAATTAGAAAGTGCTAAGCTTATCATGAAGCTCATACTTTACCTCTGATGTATGCAACCAAGTGAAAATGCAATGGACCCGATGTAGCTGGAATCCGTTGCAGTAGCCAATTCACCAAGCAGAGACCGAATCTGGTCAAAAAACAATTACATGGGGAAAAAACCAAATCTAGTCATGTTGTAAAACAGAAAACAATTCTACTTCATCTAAATGTTGCACGGAACAAGGAAAGAGATCACATTCAGAAAGAGAGAAGCCTTGCACAACTATAAATATCACACTTTTTTTAAACTGTACCAAAAGAATATGCGTAAGAATATGAGTATTCTATTTAATGAATTGCACATAGAAAAACCATTGAACAAAATATACCATTCTTGCAGTGAGAAAATCATTTCCAAGGCGAACTAACAAACCAAGACCCTCTGCAGACGCACGTCTTTGAGATGCACAAATTTCCCCTTCAGCCAAAATGCTCTGGACATGTAAAAATGTAAAATATCTAAAAAAGGCTGATTTCTATAAAATTGTAACTAATGATCTAATAAACTTCAAAAATAATAAGTATGATGTGAAATTACCTGAAAGATGGTTTGCATGGAACTTAAAACATCAACATGCAGCATCTGACGTAATGCAAGGGAAGCCTGAACACAGTCACAGATAGCATGTAATAATGAGCTCATCTAAGGAAAAAAGAGAATTTTAAATCAAATGGTTCGATTGCCAGGGAGAAGCACCTTTAGACCAGAAAGTAAGCCAACACACACATTAGTAACACTTGCCACATGCCATGATTGCTTCTTCCCAGCCTTAAGGCATTGATCAACCATGGTGAGAAGTGTGAGTTTTCCGCTACCATCCTAATATTAAAAAGTAGTTCTTAATTAGCAAACTGCTTGCATAAAAAAGTCTCAACTTCAAAAAACTGTAAAAGAAAAGGAAAACCAAAAGAAGCTACCTGAGCTGCAAACATGATACCGAAAAACATGAGCATCTGATTCAACAATGCCTTGCTAATGGTCTCCGGCTTCATAAATGGATGAAATGCATTAGAATTGAGATGCAATTTAAAAACATGAAAAAGAAAACACGAGTGGAGACATAAAAAAATGGATAAAGCATTACATGTTTTTTAGAGAAAAATCAAGGCATTATAGCATTGCTTAATGAACAAATGCCTCTCGGAGGAGATGAGGAATCTCCAATGCAAGAAAGAAAACAAAAGCAAAAAGTGAAAAAGAAGAAAAGTGCCCCTCACCATCCATCCCATTACCACTTCACAATTAGATTTCATGTTCTTTAAACAAATTGTAGAGGAATCATGTTCACTCTTACTCCAGTCATAGAATGGACGAACCAAACCACATTAGCACAATCAGTTCATTCCACTGCATATGAAAGAACGGATTCTGCATTGTGTACGTGTGGAACTGTGTGCAAAAATTACATAAGTTACTGATAGCTAAGCCTTGTGTTTTTGTTGTCTGTATTGCATTTGCATCTTCTCATGGTATGTTTTGAGTAGCGGGTTGTTATCTGAGGATGCCCCTCCTGTAATTTTACAGTGACTTGAGTGCCCTCACGGTTGTCCATGTATATCATGGACACGTAAAGCTCATTAAGAATGCATAAGTAATCATCTAATTAATCCTACTTTCCCTTCTGCAAGCTGGGGCATGCTGATCCCAACTTCCCAGCACTTTTTCCTCACTAAGCTGACAGAAAGCAGTATAAGAGCTTTAAGATTATTTCTTGAAATGCGTTGGTATCAGTTGAGGATAGTTTTGTTGCCTTTGTTGGTCAGTGGTCTGATTTTTCTAATGATTTTTTTTACTAATTATGTCTCAGCTCCTATGGTAATCTTAAACAGAGGTTCTTATTTATGATTTGTCTCACATGGAAGTATATTCATGTAATTTTGTACTGAGGGTTCAAATAATTGAAAAAGAACACTGAATTAAGTGCATGAACGTAGAATAATTACTGGGTATGTAGGTCATAATAGAAATTATATTAAGTAAACAGATAAATGGGTAATAACATAAATTATATGATGCGACTATCACCTGAGGGAAACTGGAAATTTGACTTTCCCATATACATGGCAATAACCCATCGCTGCCACCTTGGAAAGCTCGAAGTTCATCCTCAAACGAATCCCTAAGATCAATAATAAATGAATGGAATGTATCACATCATATTCATTTGTGAAGAGTAGCATCATTTGGATAAGCAGTTACTATGAAAAATATAGTTCAGGTTGCATTAATAAAAGATACCTTCCAGGTACCCAAGGGCCCAAGCAAGCATCTCTTTTGTCTAGTAGCATCCTCAGACATGAGCTTTCTTCATACCGAGAAGGATCTCTTATATACAAACCATCATAGAAGGTTAGACAACCATAAACTTAGAAGGCTAGACAATCATAAACCAAGGAGCAAGAAAAATATAAATTAAAAATGAAGAACTACACAAATAACAGAGACAAAGTTTTACGTTTTTTTATAGGAAGTCATGTACCTAAAAGGAGTTGTGCATATCTGAATAATTTTTGAATGGTCACTTCTGTAAGCCATTGGATCTGGTAGAGCCTGATAGGCTACCAACGTCCTTATGGTGAACAAGTTAATAGCAGGCTTTAAATCGTGCAGCTGTTTTTCAGCTAGTGAACATATATAAGATAAAGCTCTGCAGAAGAAAAAATATATTTACATTATAAACTAATTGTTAATATAAAATTTGTAGTATGACAGATCAAATGTGATGGAACTGAAACTAGAATAGCATAAAAATTATGTCATTGGAGAAACAAAAGTGATATTACCCACTGAGGTACACAAGAACAGGTTGGAGGAATATGCCATAATTAGCATCTGATATTGCTGAGGAAATAAATCTCCTTATGAATGCTGTGAGTGCTTCCATTGCGGCAGACCAAACACTAGAAAGATGGGTATTGCAGAGTTAAACAGTGTAACAAAATTAATGACATGAAAGGAAGATGTTACATGAGAAAATGCTTTGTAAAATGAACAAAGAATGTCTGACAAATAACAATATCCTTCATGTCTAGAAGAAATGACAATGTATCAAAAGCTGGCTGGCTGAAACAAGTGGATTGACCTATTCTTTCTCCTGATTCCTGAATCATCTAAAGTTACACATGCTATAGGAGATGATTAGCATTGTCCACTATTTTAAGGGTCCTCATTACATAATAGATTCAGCCATTCATTTATGTAATCTGCTATCAAGAATGTATCTTCACCTGCTTCAGATGATATTCTCAGCAAAGTTCTTTCTGGTCTACAGTTGGGAGAGGTATTCTATAAATTCCTTTAATTTTGTTGACTTGTCCATATTTCCTTTATGACTTGCTGACCAAAATAACATTTTTTTATAAAGAAAGAGAAGATCACATTGCCTGTAAATTTATTAAATAGCTATGGTAAACTCAAACATGTAGAGATTGGGTGAAGATGATTCTTTGATTTTATTGATTTATTTTATGGTATGCTTCCTACCCCAATTTTATTAAAGAGAAGCAAGAGCCCAACTACAAAATACACACAATGAAACAAATGGTAGGGCTAGGCTGCAGAAGAAGAGGTATATACAGGCGCCTCAACCCGCAATGACACACCAACACCAACTACCCCTGAGTTACAATACCCCCCCCCCCCCCCAAGTGCATCACACAAGAAGCTCCAACACAAAATCTTCCCAAGTCTTTCATAAAGCGGATGACTAATTCCTAAACATTTTCCACACAGAAAGATGCCCCTTTGAATTTTGGCATGTGCCAGCTTCATACATTGTTCAAAATAAAAGAGCCGTGGAAGTTGGGATGCTCAATCCCGACTTCCCCATAGTTTCAAAAAAACATAAAAATAAAAATAAAGGCAAACTGACTGGAATTGGAGATTCCAATTTCAGTCTGTTGTTAAAAAAAGGGATGACAATTTCAAATGATGCCTATGTTCCATCAATGATCATTTTTGCAATAAATTTGAATTAATGATCATTTAATTAGTTAGTTACTAAATATAGTTATAAAAAAAATCCCTTTCTTTTCATTACAGTTTCAGTCAAATATAGAGAACATGAAAGAATGGATCCTTAGACTAGATTTGGGATTCCATATCTGCTTATACCATTGAGACATTATTAGATTCTTTCTGAGTCATTAGTGAGAAACATGTAAAACGGTTTTACTGAAAAACACAGCAACATCTGGTACTTCAATATTACCATCTAACACTTAATGGTCTTGATTAGGAATGTTTAACACACAAACAACCTCTTATTTTCAGTTTCAAACAAATCCATCCTCATTCTCTGACACTAAACAATGTCATATTCCAACAAAGTCATAAAATTGCTCATCAATATTACTCTCTTCATTCACAGGTTAGATGAATGAGGCTACAAAGAATTATTCCATATAGAATGATAATTTACATGCATCGAGATGAGATAATTAATTAAGGAGCCAAAAAACAGAGATGAGATTATTAAATACTAAAACTTTCCTTACCTAAAATATTCATGGTGAGTCACTTGTAAAAAAAATATTGTCCTTTAGAAAATATCAACAAAACAAAACCAACCAGATAAAATCTTATGACCACAAATTTTGAAGAAAATGTGGCAAAAACCAATGTCACTCACATTCAAAGGAATTGTTTGAGGCTAAGAAACGGACACTGTAATGTACATGTCCTTTTTGTGTTCGACACATATAGAACACAGGACAAGACACACGTAGGACTCCTGGGTAGGACCCTGTGTCAAACATGTCTTACTCGTGTACACAAATCAAAAATAATTTTTTGATTTTGTACACGTGAAGACACAACATGGACATGACACAAACACAATACACTTAAGCAGCACATCATTATAATTTTATTTTTAATTGAAGCTAGATATTAGAAGGTTAATGGAATTGATAGTTATCGCACTGTTATTGTTATATCATTTTAATAGCTATTGGATGTGTGCTCACTTTTTTAAATAATGTTACATATTTCTTTATTTATTTATAGTCGTGTCTTTATTGTGTCTCTGCCCTTTCTTCAATATTCATAGTGTCACTCTGTCCGTATCACGTTGTGTCTATGTTCCACATTCAAGCTCCATTGGTTTTGAGGCTATATTTATGCATGACATTCACATTCAAAAGAAAATGTGGCAAAAACTTTATGCATGTCATTCACTTTTTAAGGAAAGGTTCAATATAAAACACTTGTTGATGTGCAGAATTCCTACCATATTTCAGATGACATATTATGGGATCCTTTTATTTGAATTTCCAGACTTCCCCCAAAAGGAGCAGCCCATAAAGTGAGGATATCAAAAATTTGGTCTTCAAGTTCCTGTGCATACATCACTGTCCATGAAGATAGAAAGAGCAAGAATAGAATTAAAAAGAAAAAAAACAATTCTGTAACTCAAATACCTCTTTCGGCATTGAAGATATAAGCGAAGCTAAAAGCACCCATCCTGCTTCTTTTTGCATGGTAGCAGCCATTGCGTTACGACTATATTCTGTTATAATTTTCTTTGACAGATCAAGAACAGATTTGGGCAACCTGTGTACAATAAAGTTTTGCTTGTTATATTTAACTATCAAGTATAGAAATGAGAAACTTCAATCACCAAATATTTTGAGTTCATCAAATGAAAAAACTAAATTCATCAGTATAAAGTAGAATAAACCTGGGCGCAACATAACAAAAATGTGAACATATTGAATAGAGTGCCAAAGCAAGGGACTTTCTCTCTCTATCTTAGGCGTAGATTTTAATATATGGGGTCCATTAGTATTCCTTTTCTATTTGCAGAAATCTTGTCTCCTTTGTTTTTCTGAGGAGTTAAGGTCTTAATATCCCCCTCACCAACTATTTTCCAATAACCTTACAGGCAGCAGCTCCCACCCTTTGTCAATAAAGGACACGTTCTTCATAGAGAGTTCATGACTTTATAGGGCACTCAAAGGTATGTATTGAAATAATAATGAGTATGCACTTCATTTTTTTAAATTGAAATGTTAACTAATGAATTATGAACAACTGTCTCATAAAAGTATGAAAATTTGTCTTCAAATTTTTATGCAACTTTTATACTATTTAGATATATTAACGTAACTCGTTTTGAATTTTTATTAAAAATATGCCTGAAAAGAGAATCAATAAATGATTTACATGATCGCATATGCAATTGCATAAATTTACTCGCATAAGCAATTTATGAGATTTTTCCAACTACGTAGTCTGCTAGTTCTACTAATACTGGTCACCCTACCTCATTTCTCCAAAAAGAAAAATGGGAAGAAAAAACTCTCCTAAATGTTCTCAAAAAACTAAATCAAATTCATAATTAGGAGCTTCCGCAGATTTTAAACAGCATTAAAGGAATGTCTATTTTCGAGGACGAGAATACCAAGTAATATTTCCAATGAAATATATTCCCTACGAAAGAAAAGGAGATTAAAAATTCTTATTCAAAAGGTACTGTTTTATAATCAAATTCTTGCTACATGCAGCCCCATCTTGCACAGTTTAAATGATTATCCAAACTCCAATCTAAGAGAACTGTAACAAGACATGATTCAAGTACACATCCCCTTATTGGCCATCAAATAATGTAAATAGATATACGATACGCATATAGAGATATAAATTTACTCCATTTTGAAGGGAAAAATGCAGCCAGCAAGGAGAGTAAAAAGAAATATAAAACAAAACTCACCGTGCAGGATAACCAAGAGTTAACCTCGGTGAAATGGAGATTAAAGCTGCTAGAACTATGGCCTGTCCATGGAAGGAGTCAAGTTCAACTCTAAGACGGCTGACCTGCCATAACAGAATACATATAAATATATAAGCACATCACATGCAATCTCTTTTACCAACTAAATGAGCTGAGCTGGCTTCTTGATGAAAGGATCCTTCACCATACATAACCATAAGAGTAAATAGGTCATGTGCACTCCAGTGGAAGCATCATTTATAAATATATATCTGAGAAAGAGAAACTTCATAAATGAGAAGTGTAATAAGTCTATCAACATGTACCTTCTCAACTGACAGAGTTTCTCTTAAAGCAAGTAAGGTGGTCACCCCAAATGAAATCAGACCACCCACACAAGTAGGATCAACCTCTGCCAATCCACGCAGTGTTAAAGCAGCTTCAATTCGAACCTACATAACAGACTATTTGATTAACTTCAGCGTGAATGAGTTTATCAGAAACCGCATCCATGTATTCTACATGATCATCTAAGAAATAACTTGTAAATGCAATGAAAGTACACTATTTTTAAATAAATAAAACAACGGATGTACACTTAAAATAGGGATGATTTTATTTTGCAGCATAAAATAAGCTCCATACTGAAAGTGCTAATGTAGTTTCATTGAAATACCAAATGAAACTTACATGCAAAGATTCATATCCTAATATACTTAACACACATATAACCATTAAAAGTTAAAGAAATTATGACTACTTATGTCAATATCCATATTTGTTACAGCTAGTCAAAAGTGAGAATGGTTATCTTTTGCAAGTTGTGACTGGCCTAAAGAACCAATGGACCTATCACACTTCTTCAATAACAGATCAAAAAGAGAGAAAAAAAAAAAAAAAAACACAAGATATGGTGAGTGCCCCTCTTTCTCTAACAATCTCGCTCAATATAAAGCCTTTCATGCCCCAAAATTTTAAGACTTGGCTTTTATATTGTAGGTTGCCCAATCTTTGATAGCAAACCACAACCCATGTATCCTCTGGGTAAAAGATTTTCTCTTCAAATAGCTTTTCACTTCTACTGGGCCATACTGCCTGACAAGCAGCCTGGGTGAGGATGGAGATGATTCTGTCTCCAATTTTTCTACCCATTATCTCCGGAGCACATCTCTGAAAAGGTCTCAGATCGACCAGATCACCGCAAGCTGCAATGATGCCATAAATGTATTCAGCACCAATTGTGGGTTTAGGTTGAGATCAGTGTTCCGAAATGTATGCGGCCACACAGGCGGTTCGATAATGCTACCGAACCGATTCGGCCAGAAGTGGCCTATATGCGCGCAGAGCCTGCATAAACGCCCAAAAACCGTCTGTGTGCCTACTTAAGCGGGTGCAAGGGTTTTCAAAGTTAAACGGGTTGGGCAGGCCCAGCCCATTTGTCCTGCCCGACCCGTTTAACACTTTAAAAAAAAAAATTGAATGCCCATTCCATTTGTCCTACCCTGCCTTCATCGAGCAGTCTTCTTCATCGAGCAACTTCTTCATCGATGGCTTTTCCTCCTCCGACCGCAGCGACCTCCGCCTTCTTCTTCATTGACCTCCGCAGCAAGATCCTCTTTCTTCAAAAGATCGTGCGCATGTTTACAAGTGGATTGCTGAAAATGATGCAGAGGAGGAGGTGGGGGTCTTCTCAGGTTCTGGACTCACAAGAAGAGGAGAGCCTTCCACGTCTACTCCATCACGATTGCTTGACATTGATGAGGACATGCATGAGTTTGATGAAGGTGATGATATCCCTAATGATGAGATAGATGATGATGTCTCTAATGCTAGTATTGAATGGGAGTCGGACTGATTTATTTTGTTTCATTTCTGAAGACTTTGTGAACTGTGAAGTGTGGACTTTATTTTTTTATGTTCTGTGAACTGAATTCTACTTTTTATTATGTTTAAATGCTTTATTTATAATTGTTTGTTAATTTGTTATGTTTACATGTCTTATAAATTCAGTTTATGTTTACTTTATGTGTGGTAATGTGGTTGATTATGTTTACATTGTATATAGATTATTCATGTGATTTACATTTAATACTTATGGGTAAATAGATTTATATATCTAATTGGTTTTTCATTGTATTATAGGTGCCACCGTGTTACTACTAAAGTACTGAGTGAATTGTTGCTGGGTAATTCTTTTATATCTCTTTGGATTATTGACATGAAAGGTTAGATTTCTTCAAATTTGTCTTGTTAACTCTTGTAGCCTTGTTTATAAATCATCATCATAAAATCGTTCATTTTCTAATATTTATTAATAAGAAATTACAAAACCGTATATACTCTCTCATGTTCCATATACTCTGTGTGTACCACAACCGCACGAAAACCACATACTGCATATCAGAACACTGGTTGAGACTGGGTTTAAAGTTTGATGGATGGTTTGAGGATTAAAAATTGGGGTCCGGTTTTAATAAAGGGAGTTTA